>JAZKJV010006142.1:0-490986 GCA_037367405.1 Ottelia alismoides | reverse complement strand
TTATTTTCTTAATAATATGGCTAAAAATTCTTTAAAATTCATTAAAAATTCTTAATAAAAAGATGTGGTTATTCCTCAAATTCTTTTTGTATTTACTGATTAATAAATCAGGTGGAAATGTTTTTTGCAAAATGTTTGAAAAATAGTTTGAAAATCTTTGTGAACATCTATTGAAAACTATTTTGAAAATATTTTGTTTCGTGTTTTCAACCTGTGTAAAATGTGTGGTTTGTAAAATTTCTTTTTCTTTGTGTGAAATAAAATGTTTGAAAAATGATTTGCAAAATGGTTTGAAAAATGGTTGCAAAAATGATTTGAAAAACCTATATATACTGTTTTGAAAACCTTTGCAAAATGATTTTCAAATGTGTGTAAAATGTTTGTAAAAACTATTTTGGACTATAGTTTTCAAAAATTGTGTGCAAATTGTTTTCAAATAAGTTTGAGGAATATACACATCACACCAAAATCCACTATATATATAGGTATAAAATTGATCACTTACCCTTGTAAATTCTTAAAATCCACCTCTTGTATATACAAAGAAGCACTCCCGTGTACATATTTTAACCTATTTTTCAGCCAAAATCTTTTTGTTTTCAAAAATTCCCAAAAACATTTGCAAAATTAAAATCCAAAAACATTTGAAAAATCTTTTTGAAAAATACAAAAAAATTGCATCTGCACTTGCATGCATCATCTTTTCAAAAATCCATAAAAAGTTCAAAAATTCTTGAAAATTGCATCACAAAAATATTTTCTGCATTGCATTACATAGCATTCGCATTTTTCGGATTGAGTTTGATAGTTGAACAAGTCTAAGTAAAATCCGAAGATTGGAGCTTGATTGGACCTTATAATCTACCTAATAACAGGAACCTTATAGGAACTGAGTTTGAGGTACTTCAGGTCTAGTTGACTTAATTCTTTGAGGATCACGGGACTTGGTTCAATGGATTCTTGACTGCCTAAGTAGAGTATTTCGGAGCACACGCACGACTCTTGTTGATAATGACCTAACTTGGACACCTGCACCTTTCACATGGCTCAACTCAGTTGGAGTGGTGAGGGGATTGGATTTGTCGGTATGAGACGCACACAAGTGGAAACATTTGTCCTCCTCTAGGGAGGGAAGTGCACCCCAACCCGTCCAGTGATTAGGAAGTCTAAAGACAGGAGGCTGTGGGTTGCGACAAAGCTTCAAAAGAGGGATAGTCTACTGGCTCAAGAGGAAAAACTCCTTATGTAAATGCTGCTGTGAATAGTATTTCAAAAAAAAAAAGTTCAGGCATGTACAAAAATAAAAAGCCTGCAAGTATGTACAAAGTCAATAAGCAAGCTTGAGTTCCAAAGTCATATCATGTGAGCCTGCAGCAGGATGACTTGACTACACTGGTCTTGCATCCAAGGATAGCTAGTTACACTGGCTACCGTCCATTCTTCTCTTCACCCCCTCCTCTTAAGCTGGTTGCCACTTGAACTTAGAAGGGAATACCCCGCTCCTCGAGGATGGAGTCGCTGGATTGGGGAATCATTGGGTTGTTGTACTGGAGAAGTCAGTTTTCTTTGCTATTCTAGTTGGGGAGAGCCACCATCACTTACACTGTACAAGTCAGATTCATAGTCATAAGAGTTTGCGTATGAGTTGAAGTATTTCTGTCCTGGCTATTGAGGAGACTTGGACAGAGTTTTGGGATTCTCAAGGACTGTTGGACTTCAAACACGGTTCTCACTAAGGTTCCGCCCGCACTAAAATTCCAAAGGTCCGACTTAAGCTCCAAACTTTGATTTTGCGAAGACAAGTTTGATCATCAAAATTAAATCCAAGTTCTTCTTTTTCTTTTCTTTGTTTTTCTTTTTGCACTTATTGCATAAGTGTTTGCTAGGGACTAGCAAAGGTAAAGTATAGGGGGATGATGAATCCACATTTCATCATCTTTATTCTATTATTTTGGCACCAAAAACCCTAGCAAATACCTGTAAATAGCCTTAAATCAAGCATCTTAGCATTCATGCATGTGCATCCAGACAGTGTATAAATTACTGTAATTAAGGCCAAAATTATAGAATAAATAAAGAAAAGAAAAAGAATAAAATATTGTAAATATTTTATGACCCAAAACCCCCGAGACCTAGACATCTTGATGAATAGGTCAACAAGGAATAAAGTAGGGGGAGATAAGGTCAGAAACACAGATATAATACCGATACTTCCTGTCCATTCTTTATTCATTTTGGGACCTATTTTTGGTTCCACTTTTTGTACATCAAATAAAGAAACTTTGTGCATGAAAGTTGTAGATAATTTTATAAAGAAAAATACAAAATTGATTTCACAGAAAAATCATGTACAGACAAAAAGTTATGATCTGAATAAGAATCCAAAATCCCAACTTCCCAGACCCGTATCTCACAAACGACAACTCCAAATGCATCAAACTCACCTTTAATTGTATATAGAATAAAATAATCTATCCAATGGTGGTGGTTTCGCATTTGGCGGAGCTACGGTTTGAAAGTTGAGTTTTGGACCCCCATTGTATACTTGTACATATTAAAATATTCAATTTATTATTTATTTATTATTTTTATAATTTTATATTTTTATAATGTTGTAAATATTACTTATAATAATTATGTGTATTTAAATCAGAAGAAAAACATAAATAAAATACAAATAAAAATATTTGTATATAGTCAACACATTGGTACATTACCTATATATATACCTATACAAAACATACTTGTATTTTATTAAATATACAAAACATATCAGAAAAATAAAATAAAAATATATTTGTGTACATAAAAGTATTTTATAATTTTATAAAATCATAAATAAAAATAATAAAAATAAAATACACAAAATAAAAATAAAATACTAAAATACATAGGTATTATACCTATATAGGGTTAAAAAGGCGACTTGTAAAAATATAACTCCTAAAAATAATTAAAAATCAAAATAAAATACTACATAAAATTCTAAGCATTTTTTATTTTATAACTTTTAATTAATTCGGCCATTTATTATTTTTTATTTAATTAATAAAATGTTTTTCCAGGGTTTTTCCTGGTTGGTCCACGTGGACCAACCAGGAGGCCAGGACTGTTGACCAAGGTCAACAGTCTGACCTACCCCTGTAGCCCGTGTCAGGCTTGGTTTTTGAGCCATCTTGTTGGCTTTTTCCAGGCCAATTCTTTCATCTTTTCGTGTTGCATCCTTCTGCAACATTGTCCACCAACCATCTACCTAGCTCGCCCGAGCTTAATCTTGGTCGTCGGACCCAAGATTTGCAAGATATCCCTTGGTCTTTGGACCCCTGTCACCTCGGGTCAAACCACTTAAAACCAACTCCCCCTCTTCCATTTCGAATTTGAGTCCCCTTGGTCCACCCTTCAGCGCCACCATCGTGCTCCTGAGCTCCGTGGAGGTGACAGCTCCACCGCCAGCCCTTCAGCCAAGGCGCGCGAAGTCGAGGGAAGCTCCACCACCTCCGCCAACAGCCGGCGTCGAGGTACCCTTTTTCCTCTGGCTCCGGCCATCGAGGGCATCCCCCCGCTTAGTTCTTTCTTGCATTTAGTTCCTGTTAGCTTAAGCTTCAAAAACCCCAAAAAAAATTCTAAGTTCCATCGCGTATTTCGCCACTCCAAGCATCATCGCCGGAGCGCACCTCCGACCACCGTCGACCACTCCCCCTCGCGCATCGATTAGGTCCACCCAAGGTCCAGGCACCTTGCCCTGGACCTTCTAACGCTTTTTGTAGGGTCAAAGCACATTGACTCGCGCCTGGGCGCGTTTTTGAGGTTCGCCGGAGATCAGACGAGCTCCCCAGCTCCGCCGACCACCTGCGAGCGGTACGGCCAACGCCGTGCGATTTTGAAGCCCCCAGGAGATAGAGGACGACCCCAGGAAGCTCCAGCTCGCTTTTGAAGCCAAACCGCTCGCCGGAGACGGAGCTTGACCTCGGCGAACCTCGACTCGCCGGAGTTCGTCCCTGTTCTTGCTCCGGGCTTCGCCACCGTTGGATCGAGGTGGAGCGCCCAGATCAAGCAGTAGCCGTTGGATTGCACCACGCCTCAGCCGTCAGATCGTCTTCGAGCGTTCTAATCTCCGCCGTGCATCCACGAAGTGCCATCGCCGTCCGATCGACGACACGTGTTTAAGTGAAGACCCACAGCCGTTCGATCGGCGCGCCGAGGGTATTTTGCAACTTCACCCTCGACCCTTTTTGTATTTATTTATTAGTATTTAAACTTTTGTCTGTAGTGTAAAAATTTTGTAATATTTGCAGAGAGACCCCTGAACTTTGCTTATTTGCACTTAGATCCTTCGCCACGTCACCTCACGTGACCTGTACACGTGAGGGGGTGGGCATTTTGCAAGGATACCCTCGGTCTTTTGTGTATTTCGTTTGAGTCCTGAAACTTTCGTATTAAGTACAAACTTTTTGGTGATTTTGCAAGTAGGCCCCCAGGGTTTCGGAATATTACAGTTTAGTCCTCGCCAGGCGCGTGCAAGTCACGCGCCCTGGTGGGAAAATTGCTAAGAGGCCCAGACGGTTTTTGTAATTAACTTTTGGTGCTAAAAATTGAATATACAGTGTATATTTTTGTGGAAAATTGCATGTATGCCCCTGGATGTTTCGGATATTGCACATATACCCCTGCCAGGACTGTTTAATGTTTGGATGTGTGCTCTAATTATTTAGCCTATCATTTTAACTCCAAAAATTTCACAAAAATAGACTTAAGTATCTGGACACGTGTACTTTGACGCCATCTATTTAGTTTTTGATTTTATTTTATTTTTATATTTATTCAAAATCAAAAACATCTATTTTGTGTACTGTCTAGCTTAGAAAATATCAAAAAAAATATTAAAACATCTCCAAAAATTCCAAAAAAATCACCTAGTGTCTATTTTATTCTATTTTAGTGTCAGTCCAAAAATCATTAAAAATCTCAAAAGAAAAACACTAAAAATTTAAAAACACTCAAAAACTTCAAAAAAAATATATAAAATAGTAGAAAACTCCAAAAATCAAAATCTCAGTTCCTGTTTGTTCCTTATTTTGTTCTTTTTATTTGAAAAATAGTATGAAAATTTTGAGCTACTGGTTGTTATTTTTAATTCCCATTTTTATCACAGCCAGCTTCATTTCCACTGTTTTCCTTTATTTCAGTAATTAAAAATATCAAAAACACCTTGAAAAACCCCCAAAAATCACAAAAACAGTAGAAAATCACAAAAATATCAAAAACATTTTATTTCTGAATTTTTGAGTATTTTTGCACATTTTTATAAATATTTTAGCTTGCCTTTTATTATATTGTCTTTATTCTCCAATATTGAAAAAGAAATAAAAAAATATATAAAATATAAAATATAAAAATCAGAAAATTAAAAATCAAAATACAAAATTAAAAATTAAATAAAAAAAATTAAAAACTAAAAACCCACAAAAACATTTCCTTTGCTTGATTGCTTAGTGTAGACACATCACACACTCACACACACTTTAGCACTTGCTTGAACTACCTTGCTTGTTCCCTGTGTTCGAACTCTCTACATACTTGCACCTATACATCTTTTATGTAGAGTTAAAAATAAATTTTAACTCCGCATTAGTTCTAATTCATTGATCTTAGTGTGGGTTAATTGTTGATTAAATACGGATTTCATCTGAGGGTCGCCACAGCGACGTATTTAGACCCTCGATATTCCGTGTTTATCATGCCTCATAATGCCGCACCACATATCTCTCATGATTGGAGATTTTACCGACATCCTCTGGTAAAGCGAATCGCACTCGCTTCTCCCTTTTTCGCGCTTCTGCAGTAGAGATGCCGATAACCTACCGCTTTCTCATCGTACTTCTCGTCTTGGGAATAACTGGAGCTCCATCACCTGTCATGACCGTCCCCTCGAGCTTATATACCTTGTTCGGCATCCTCGTCATCTGCAAGTCTCGTTAGCAGGAACACACCATCTCTGGGTGATGCACCCATCACTGGATGCCCTCAACGTGCCACCTTGCACGATCTCCTGCCAGCCGCCGCTAGCAGAACTCTTCGACGCCTCTGGTCAATTCCAAGAGACCACCATATCACGACTTCTGAGAATTGCGCATCTGTCGCATCACGTCATCTCGTCGACGTCGACTTTCTCTCTGATCCATCGCATCGTGTCCCTTTGATAATGTTGAACCTGGCTCTGATACGCCACGCCGTATCATTCAATATCATCAAACCTGGCTCTCGCCACGTCATATCCTTCGCTGTCGTCGAACCTAGCTCTGATACGCCACGTCGTATCCTTCACTTTCGTCGAACCTGGCTCTGATACGCCGCGTCGTATCCTTCGTTGTCGTCGAACCTGGCTTTGATACACCATATCGTATTCTTTGCTGTTGTCGAACCCGACTCTGATCCGCCACATTGTATCCCTCCAACAGTGATGAACCTAGCTCTGATACCACTTGTCGAGAGAGGAAGAGATACCAGCTCTTTAGTCTAATACCAGTTGATGGGAACACGACCCGTCGGTATCATCTCCTCTCGGATACCGGATCCCTGGCTACGGAAGTGGATGTAGATACGGATGTGGATGCGAATGCGCAATCACCCATAATTACAGAAGTACGTGAAAGAAAGAACAATCAGATATAGCGGCGCTCGGTCACCTCTCACGACCATCGGAGAAGAAAGATCATAAAAGAAGAATGAGTACAACTCTCTCCGTTCCCTCGCTCTCTTCCTCTCTTCTCTCCCTTTCCCTTTTCTCTTTAAGGGGTTACATTGTTCTTGTGGTATTGGTGGTGCAATGCCTCCACCCCTCTCTTTATATAGCCCAATTACATCCACATAGTCCTAATCCCTTTAGGACTATAAATAGAATACAACTCAACTATTATCAGAATTAGTAGTGCAATCCTATTAGGATTCTCAATCCTAATAACTCCAACCTTAACAGTAAGGTTCCCTTCTATGAAGTGTGTTAGTTATCTAAGTACACTAAAATTATTTATCCTGCCTCTAGAAGTAAAAGTAGTTCAATTTTTCAAATTATTCACTCGGATGTTTGGAGACCTTCTAATGTGAAGAGCTTGGATGTGCATTCTTATTTTATTACGTTCATTGATGACTTTTCTCGATATACTTATATGTATTTTTTGAAGAACAAAACTGAAGTGCCAAGTGTGATTCGAAGTTTTATTAACATGATTAACAATCAATATGATACAACCATTAAAATTTTAAGGACTGACAATGCTCGGGAGTACATGGAAGGATCCTTGCATATTTTTCTTGAGGAGAAGGGGATTATTCATAAGACTTCTTACAGTTATACACCCCAACGAAATGGTTTAGTTGAGAGGAAAAATCGTCACTTATTGGAAGTCACCAGGGCCCCTTTATTCAAAAAAATATTCCAAAAACTTATTGGGGGGGGGGGGAGCTATTATTTTTGCTATGTATATTATTAATAGGTGTCCCTCTGCTGTGATTGATAAACAAGTTCCTTTCTCTATTGTGCACCCTGATAAGGCTCCTTTTTGCCTTGATCCTCATGTGTTTGGGTGTGACTTTGTTCACAATTCGGGACCTGGCCTGCAAAAATTAGATCCAAAGGCTACGATGTGCATTTTTTGGGTTACTCTAGTATACAAAAGGGTACAGATGTTATGACCCTATGGAAAAAAATGTTATGTCAGCAAGAATGTTACTTTATGTGAATATACATCCTATTATGAGCATATTTTTCTTTGGGGAGGTACAATGAAGCTGGTATTTAATTTCTTGGTGAGGCCCGTGAAATGGTTACTGTTGGTCAGAATAACAATGGGGATATAAACGAGGACGTGCCATCTACTCGAGATTACATTGGACAAGAAGAGGTAGACAACAATGTGGCTCTTGAAGATCTCGAGATACCAAACCCCAATCTCAATCTCTCCTCGTATGATCCAAGTCATCGGATCACTGTAAGTAGATCTCTATCTATTGATATTCATATTGATGTTGCTAACAATCAACTTGATGACTTGGTTGAAGATGCTGAGAATTTGGTGGATGATCGTCCTATTGCCATAAGAAAGACTGCGAGATCTACCAGGCCCTCCACTCACTACCCTGTGGAAAATTATGTTTCTTACTCTAAGGTTAGTACAAGATATAAAAGTTGTATTTCCTGTTGGATTCTCATGATATTCCCAGGGACGTTAATGAAGCCCGACGAGATCCGAAATGGTCTGAAGCTATTCAAAGAGAGGGGGATGAGTACATTATATAGATGAGAGTGGGTAAACAGGTCCTCATCCATAAGCCCATTTACCCAAGAAGGGTGACTCAATCTCAACGGTTTTAAACTAGTTAATTGGTTTGGATTCCAACTAGCTAATTTTTTTCTACCCGAATGAATCTCAATGGATTCTACTTAATACATTTATAATTGTTGTGACTTCTCGAGAGGGAGGAGGGTTGGGAAGCGACGAGGGTTGGAGGGCGACGTCGAAGGTAAGAGGATGTCGTATGGGTGGGAGGAAATCGGGGAGAATGAGAAGGAAACTTGCTTATTGGAAAGTATAAGACCATCGAGGGCGGTCACAAAACTGTCCCTATTGTGATGATCAGGGGTGGTCTACTTAAGCATGACTCATTTGAGCTTTGAATTTCCACAAAGTACCGCCAACATAAAGTGTATGAGATGGTCGTAAAATAACGGTCTCATTCATCTAATCGAAGGGGATGGTTGCGGTCATCCCCTCCGTTTGCCTGGGTCTCAATGGCAATCACCTGATGGAGATGTTCACAAAGAGCAGGAGGAGACGGTCCTAACCGTCCCATTTATCTACTCTTAGGGGATGATCATGTGACTATCGCCTCTACGATCTATAGGGATAGTCATTTAGTTGACCGTCTCCAGTTCGATTGGTGAATAGGGACAACTTCTTGTGAACATCCCTCATGGTCGTCAAGATGGACGGGCGCTGGTCAACCATCCCCTTTGGTAGTATAGGGGACAATCATCTATTGACCGTCCCCTACCACCGTCCCCAAAGCTCAGTCGGTTTGTAGTGTCCCCTGATGTCCCCTCTTTCTCCACTGGCAACCTCTGCCCATATCAATCCCCTCCTCCTCTGACCACCACATCCTTCGCCCCTCCCCCTCCAGCTCCTTCTCCTCTACCCATTCCTCTCCAGCCCCACCTCCTCGGTTGCCCCTCCTCCTCCATTCCCTAGTCCTCCGACCACCTCCTCCTCCTCCTCCAAGCACCTCTTCCTCCGCCCCTTCCCCAACAATCCCTCCTCCTCCTCCTCCTCCTCCGAACACCTCCTCCTCTACCCCTTCCACTCTAACCCTCCTCCCCCCTCCCACTCCAGCCCCTACCCCTTCGCCTCTCCCCCTCCAGTCCCTCCTCTGCCCCTCCCCTTCATCCCCTTCTCCTCTGCTCCTCCCCATTTGATGAATTGTATTTCCACCTCTTTTAATAATAATAATAATATATTATAGTACAGGAGGCGGAATTCAGGTCAACAAAAACCACCTTTTTAATAGGTGAGAAATTTTACTTGGTAAGTGTACTAAGGTTGAACTCAGGAAACAGTTTTCTTTAGTTGCTTGGTTTCAAATTAATCTAAATAATTAAATTGTTAAAATATTAATTTCTATGTACAAAAATACAGCATGTAGAAAGAGTTAAAAAATACATAAAGAAAATACAATAAAATAGAGAGAAAGAAATAAAGAAATTGATCTGTAAATATATCTTTCTTTATCCTTAAGCAAGGTGATCATTGAAATGCGTAAATTAGTTAACAGATCTAGGGAAGTTCAAGAAATAATTGTCAATGAAAATACAAAATCACATGCCAGACAAATCAATTATCACTTATACAAAATGATCAAATCCAATTGAATCCCAAGATTCTTCTTTTCCTGCAATGGTTAATTCTTTGAGGATAATTTTAATCAATAAGAATCAGGAAATGATACTCCAATATTCTCAATTTAGCCCCTGTAGAAATAGATTAAATATCCCCAAATTCAATTAAAGAGTCATCAATGATAAGCCTACATAAGATATTTATATCCTCAAATAATTGAGTATGCCTTTGATCTGTCCAACAAATATATCAAATGGTAGAGCACAATACAAGCTTTATAATGGCATAAAATATGCAAAATTTGGATCTAAAATGACCAAGATGTTAAATGTTAAAAATCAAGGACTAAAATGCAAGAAAAAATAAATATATATTTATTTTGAGTCCTATGGAGGGTTTATATGCAATTAATCAAAGCCATCATTGCAATTTCTCCAACCCACATACGCGCGTCACATGATTGGATCTCAGCGTAATTCCAAGAAGATCAGAGGTAAGTGTCGTAGAATTCCTCACTGTGTATGTGTGGCGCGTGAGGTGAGTGAGGTTCGGTTGGTGGGTGGAGTGAGAGCTCCTCTCCCTATAGGCGTGAAGGTGGCGGAGATTAGAGGCACGATGCTCGGCGAAGCTGCTATGGACAGAAGAGAAAGCAGCTTAGGACAGAAGTATATGAGCATCTTCTTCTACCGGTAGCGTGGAGATTGGCAAAGAATGATCATGAGGAGGTCGACAAGGGAAGCGAGAAGAAGGAGCTCAAGGGTCCAGTTGACGAGGTGCTCTCATGAGTGATTCAACCTATAGATGTAAGCATAAACAAGTAAAAAGAGGAAGGGGACAGAGCTCCGGTGTTGGAATGGGGGAGTAAGAGCTAGAGCCTCGGTCTGTACAAAGCCGGAGATGAGGGAGAATTGGAGGATGAGGAAGAAGAGAAGCAATAAAGGAATAAGGAGGGGGCGATTCGAGGGATCGAATTTCTCAGGGATCTGATGCGTCGATTGGAAGTGGGAAAAAAATGAGGGAGATGGGTTCTACTATATTAAATGAAGAGGAAAAGGAAGGATAAGTCGTGGATGAAGAAGATACATGGAGGAACTGGTGACTGATCTAGAGCAAGTGAGGGTGGCGGAGAGTAGAGGTGGAGGATTAGAGAGGATCTCCTAGATAAGGAGGATGGACATCTGTCTGGTTCTCGCTCCAAGGCTCGGGCAAACAGGAGACCTGAGCTCTGTTGTTTGGAGAACCACTACACAACCAAGGAAACACCATTAATCTCACATGGCTTCAACCCTCATCATTGCTCACTATCACCGGCAAGGAGAATGTAGCAGGAGGGTGAAGGCTTCTGCAAGTGGTGGATGGCATTTTAGGAAGTAGTGATGGGGATTATGCAGGGGTTTGATTGAAGGCGTAACGACAATGGGAAGAGGAAGTGAAGGGATGGCGAGGATCTATGTTGAGCAGGGGTTACATGCAGGTGGAAATCACGGCGAATGAAGGCGAGGTGATGAAGGAATCTGAGGGAGAAGTATGTGGGTTTGTGAGGCGGAGGCGTAATGGTCGAGCAGAGGGGCAGTTGACTCGGGTCAAAGGGGGGGAGAATGTTGATTGGATGCGTAGGTGTTGACTCGCTGGAGAGAGAAGGAGATGTGGGGCGATGAGGTGAAGTAGTAAGGTGCCATGTGATGTGGACTGTTGACCGACTCGTTGACCAAGGAAGAAAAAAATAAAATGAGAAATAAAATAGAAGAAAATTTCAAATAAAAAAGTGCTCAACATGAAAGTTGTTGGTCTCAATGAGATATACAACTTTCATGAAGGACTATAAATTAATATAAGTCAGTTGTATAAACTATTATTTTTATAAATGTATTAGTTGCTAATTAACCCCTATTCTTTTATGTTTTTATAATTTTTTATATTTTTAATTAGATTCAAATAAGTGGATTAATATATACAATATATGCATGCTTAATCTAATTTTTATGGATTTTTATAGAGTGAGAAATAAGGATAAAATATGTATAATTTATACATAGTCCGATTTTTTATTTTATGATCATTATGAGTTTTATTTCTTAATACTAAGTTAACGGATGAATTCAATAATATAAAGGGATTTTCACCCAGCAGACCATATAATCTTTGTTAATTACCTCCAAGACCTTTGAAACGACCTAATTCCCCCCCCCCCCGACCCCGTAAACTTACTAAACCTTACCCTATAGACCATGTGGTTAACCTCCATCCATTTGGCTGTCAAAACCTAGTGTGTTTCACAATATTACGAAAATACCATCCGCCTCCAGGCCTCCTCACCAAGATCCCCCTCACCCCCCCTCCACCTGACCTCCCGTCCGCCCGACCTCCCCTCCCCTATCTCTTGCGAGGAAGATGGCATCGATGAAGCTAGGCACGATTGTGCTCGTGCTTCTGGCCACCGTCGCGTTGCTCTCTCCGACGGTGTCCGCGCAGGTAGTCACCTGCATCTTGGTATGCAAGGACACCCTTCAATGTAGGCTTCAAAATCTATGTAGAACAAGTACTCGAACCTCTTGGACGTTCCTACGTTGGCATCGTCCATGAGGCGTATGGGCCTATTGAGGTGCGACATGCTCTCGATCTTGGTTAAGCTTATATCCCTGAAAGCGAACACTGATAACACCTTGAAAAGAACTAACATCCCCTCCCGATCATGCGCGAATACGATGCTCGTCTTGAAGGGCATGTCCTTACGAGGGATGATGGGCTCCCTTGCTAGCATCACGAACCTCGTCACATTTCCGGCATCATCTTAGATTCTGTCTTCCAGGTCCTGCTGTCCGTAGAACTCGGTGACTCAGGCGGAGGCGATGGCGGCGGTGTCACGGAGGGAGTTTGCAGAGATGAGCTCGGCAGCCCTGACCATGTCGTCCACGCCCTCCCTCGCTACCGATGATCAGAGGGTGGAGGTGAGGGTGTTCTCATATTGGGCAAGGGGGTGCAGGTGGGAGATCACGCGGCGGATGTGGGGAGACAGATGCCCATGAGAGCAAGGAGGCAGATGGACGGGAAGCTGGACCTCTCCGACAATGTGGAGGTGGTGGCAGAGGAGGAGGTCGTAGTTGCAATGGATGGATCCGTTGAGGGAGTTATCCACAGGGAGGACAGCGCAGTCGTCGATCCAGAGCTCCATGGCCTAGAAGGCGACCTCGAACTGGTCGCAGGGGATGGCCTCGCAGTTCGGGTAGGACTTTCTGGCTGCCACTTCCGAATAGGCCCTCGGGATGCCCTGGTAGGCTACGTGGAGGGGTGATCCATGGTTCGGGACAGGGGAGAGGTCGGAGATGGAGAGGGGCCTGGGAAGGTTGTCGTTGTTAGTGGCGGCGGTGGTGGTGGTGATGGTTGTGCTGGTGGTGGAGATGAGGTAGAGATAATTGTGGTCGTTGATGACAACATGTGCGGAGAGGATGGCACAGGAACTTTGCAACGGAGCGGGTGGAGTTGGTGGCACACGGGAAGAAGTCGCAGGGGGCTGCACCATCAGCCGTGGGGTGGTAGTCACGACGAGCGCGGGGGAGGAGGAAGGAGTGAATGGAGGAGTAACGAGTGTTGCCATCTTTACTAATGTGGTGTCGAGAGGGGGTAATCCGTCGATCTGGGAAAGCAAGAGGAGGAAGGGGGAGAAGGAGGAATGAGGGAAGAAATCCAACCGTCGGATTTCCTTTTGTTTGATTAACTCGTTTTTAACTGAAGCAAATTAACCTTAGATGTGTCAAATTGATGGTATGGTATGTGGGGTATGACAGAGCAAGTTTACAGGATCGAGGGGGGAATTAGGTTGTTTCAAAGGTCGTGGAGGTAATTGGCAAAGATTATAGGGTCTGCCGGGTAAAAACCCCTAATATAAATGAAAAGGTATTAAGTTAAAAGGTGATATTTTATACATAAAATGATTAGCTCGAGTTAGGCAAAAATCAGGGTTATTTGTTTACAGATTTTAGTCCATATTTCATGCACTGTCTATGAATGTTAAATAATCTATTTTAGGGGATTTGATTAATAAAGTAATAAGGAATTTTACTAAGATATTCATATATAATAGATGAATCATGAATTCATCACCCCCTACACTTAGATCTTTGCTTGTCCCTGAGAAATTTTAATGAGATGGAAGATTGAATCCCCGATTGAGTGAACACAAGACTTGAAGACCAGTGCATGAGTTTCAGGTGACTCCTTAAATCCAAGGCTAACCAAGTATTATTCAAAAGAAACTCAATATTTTTAATTATCAGATGCTTCATGGATACATATATATGTAGTAGGTATAACTTTAATGTGTTGATTTCATTTTCCTGTATAGAGTCTTTTTTTTGACCAAAGCCCTAGTCTAAGAGGCTCTCTTTAGGACCCAATCCTTGACTCTCGTCTAATGACCGAGTTTCCCATTAATTCACTATCTCTATAGTTGTCAGACTTGAAATGATAATGGCGGTCATGCCAAGTATGGAGGAAATAGGATTGTATCATTTCTTTTCTCCTCTCATTGGAACAAAGATCTTATGGATGCCTTATTACAAATACATGCATTTTTAGTTGTGAATCATCATGTATGTCAAGAGATTTTGGAGTCATCGGCTTTTGTTTTCCTGGGAATGCACTGGGGTGTGTCTCTTTTGAATATCTATTATACCTTCGACACCCAGACTTGTATCACTATATGATGCAGAGCCCTTTTTGGGAGCTCACCCGACTCCTATAGCCTAATAGCTTTGGTCAAAGTGGACACTTTGGAAAGGTTGGGAGCACTCGCCAACTATTCAGTTCTTTTATGGAAATTTTCTTTGAAACTTTGAGCTCTTTCTTTGATTTTTGTAATGATGATGGTCTGGCTATCTATGTGGCTTTTACCAAGTTGGCGCATGATGATCCACATTTTTAAGATTTTTAACACATAGTGGTACCTGGGTTAAGTCAAAATTAGTATAGGGAGCTTGTCCCCATCCTGGCTTATGTGCTGACACTCATGTTTCATGAAGTGACCAATTAAGTCCCATCCTCAAGAATCAGTTCGAACTCAATCCTCTCATCCTAGTTCCTCACACGAAATATTGACTAATCACAAAGATTAAGTCATCATGCAAATGTTGTGCTGGTTATTTTCCTTTGAGATTTTGAGATTCTATATGCAATATAGCACATATATATTTTAATTAGAGATGTTGAGTAATTAATTCTTAGGATCCTAATGGACAAGAGTGATGCAACTCGGACCCAAGTGTTACTGCAAACAAGTAGTCTGGAACACACAAGTCTTGTATGGTGTGAAGGGGTCAGGGATAGAACCTTAAGTTAGTTTTTTAAAGAGTGAAATAATGACTGGAATGAACTCATGCGGCTAGTTGCATCTACTTTCAGCCAGTACGGGTGTAAGTACGAACCTTAGAATGACTACCTATGTTACTTTAGGACAGTACGTTGCGTGTTGTCCTTTAATCACCCAATCTTCTAAGAGAGATTGTATTTCCCTTACTAAAAAGTAGCTAGTTGTTTTAAATTTAGTAATCAAAATTGACACTTAGAAAAAAATTTAATTTTTCAAAATTTTCCCTAATTTTGACAAAAAAACATTTCAAAAACATGTATTGTATACTAAAAATTATGTAGTACACATATTATACACAAAACTTACCATACCCAGTTTTTGGTTTGAAAACAGATAAAGTATGAGCTTTGGTCAAGTATATAACATATATGCACAATCCCTTGTACTTAGTATGTGTTATGTCCTCATAGTAAAAGGTGGAATGAAGATATAGCTCATACCAAGTATAGTTGAGTGATAAGAATAGGAAGTTGACTCACCCTCCTATACTTATGCTTTTGAAGGCCTAAACATAGCGGGGGAGAAAGAAATGAGGTGGTCGAGGGTGAAAAGAAAGAATAAAAGTGAGATATACAAAATTATATCAACCCCACTGTACTTAGGCTCATGTCAGCCTAAGTATGGTAGAGTAATCACATGTGGGGGATCGAATGGAGGTGAAATGGATATACAAGTGGTCGAGGAGGTTTTCGACAAACCTTCTTGCGGAAGTGTGGTGGAAGACAGTATAGAGATGAAGAACGGGGTAAAGAAGAAGATGAAGAATCAAAGCCATCATCAAAGTCATACTCAAAAGAATAGTAGTCACAAAGCAGAGGATCTCCAACTATTGTCAGCTAAAGGTAAATAACCTTTGATAAAAGCCATACTAATCATGCTTACTTCAATTACCACCTCAGAATCAGATGAGGAATTTGATGAGGAATCTTTGAAAGTCACCTGGTTCCTAAGATCGAAGGATACTTTCTTAGTCGGATTGTTTATGTATGAAGCAATGGGAGGAGGAAGGTCGGAGTCCTTCCCCCGGCAACTAGTAACCGGTCTGGAGGATGTAAAGTCTATGGATTCCTTGTCTGATGAATTAGGTTGTTTATTGACCCACTCCTGTAGGGTCAGAACATGTCTCGTGGTAGTATCCTCAGTTTGATTGGGCTTTATGGGCTTCTTCCTAGTGCCAGTGTGAGTGATGGTTGGGGACGATGGTGTCAACTTGATGTTCCCGAGTTTTGGTGACATAGGAGATTTTCATAAGGGTATAAGGATAGTTTTTGTTTGTAATCATGTATACCCCTTGTGATTTTGAATTTTTTTCTGATGATGTCATCATTTGTTGGCTCAGCAATCGTCTTGTTAGGCTTCTCTCCCAAGGGTTTGCATCGATGTTTTATGAGGAGAGGTTTGATCATGTAAAGTGCTTGACTAGGTGGTCTCCTCTTTGTCACGGTTGACGGTAGCTGATTGAGTTGTCTAAGGGCAGGGTCTGTCATTGAGGGTTTGTTCATTGTGATTAACGTTCGAAAATCTTATGTCTTCAGTCTCACAATCGATAGTCGCTTTAACAGAGGCCAAGAACGTCTTTCCTAGAATGATAGGAGATTCAGACAAATCTCCTTAATGCTCGATGTCAAGGACAATAAAGTCCACTCTATGTTTGTCACCTCGAAAGTTTACGACGATTAAAACTATTCCTCTTGGTCTTCTGGTGGATCAGTTAAGGAGTTGAACAATTACCCTTATCTTTTTGAGTTGTTCGAATTTGAGTTGATCAAATACAGACTTTTGAGGATGTTTAATTTGGAGTCTTCATCTAACAGAACATGAGTGAATATGGTATCTCAATTTCACATGTGACTCGAGTCAACCGCTTAACTCAGCAACTTTTAGTACTTTGATTCGTCACCATTGAACTGGCCGTAGAGATCTCATGACATTCAGTCCTTGATCGCTTCTTGCCATTCTTTTTAGGTATCAGTCGACTCTTCACAAATATCTTAAGATCAGACGCATACTTCATTGCCTTGATTAATGAAAACCCTAATATTGGACTCTTGCAAAATGCTTCTATTTTAGTGTCGTCCAATTTTTTTGAATTTTCTGATTTTGTAAAATTTTTTGGTAGTTTTGGTATAATAGTCAGTGGTCAGCGATGGGTGTGTATAAGTATGTGATAACGGGGGAAGAGATAGAGGGTCGTACGATCTCACAAGGCGAGACCGTGGTCGATGAGTTGACCACTCTAAAATCCTTGGTTAATCAGCAATTAACCCACAAGATATATAAATCAATGAATAGAAAAATGTGGAATTAATATTTATTTTTCTCTACCATAAAATGCATAGCAAGCAAGCGTGTAGAGGTCGAACCACAGAGAGTAATACAGGTAGCCTAAGGTTATTTGTGTACAACAAAGTCATTCATCATGTACATATATAGATCTTTTTGTGGATTTTTTGGTTTTATATATTTTTTATTTTTATTTTTGTATTTGAATTTTAATTTTCTATTTTTCTATTTTTTATATTTTTATATTACCTTTTCTTTTCTACAAACAATATAGCATGTATAAAGCTTTTTATATACAATATATAATAACATATTCATAAATACTAGTAAATATATATGAAATACAGAAAATAAATTCTTTTTGGGTTTTTCGTATTGTTCTCATTTTTTATTATTTTTATGGAATTTTTTTCTAATTTTTATGTATTTTTAAGTCGAAAATATCCCAAATAAGGAACAAATAAAATACCTGGAATTGATTTGGATATTAAAATAATAAATATGTCCCAAAATTGTCCAAATAAATTTAATATGTAGATATTTATATAAAGAAAATTATAAAACATAAAAACATATTTTTATATTTTTACAAGATTTTTTACATTTTTATAAAAGATTTCGGTGTTTTCTGATTTTTAGGCCTTTTATTTTTCTATTTTTAGTGATTTTTTATCTATTTGTAAAATATGGTAAAATATACTATGTATAATTTTCTTGGAACTTTTAGACATGTGTTTTTATTTTTTGGTATTTTCTATTTTAGACAGGGAATAAATAGTACCCATTTAATTTTTATAAAATGATTAAAAACCCAAAAATGACAAACAAACACTTGGCGTGAAAGTACAAGACATGAGTCATTTAACCCTATTTTGTGTATTTTTAGGAGCACTATAACTATATTTAATAAATAGACAAAAGGCATAAAAATATGTGTCCTAGCAGGGGCATTTTGCAAATAAAATAAGTATAGGGGCCCAGATGCAAATTTTCCAACATAAAACAACATTTATTTAATTTTTAAAGGCTAATTTACAATTACAAAATCCGTCAGGGGTTACAGTACAATTTCCCCAACTCACGTGGGACGACACGTGAGCTGAGCTGGACTAAACCAAAATGTAATTACAAGAATTTAAGGGTCCTAATTGCAAAATGTCCATTTATTTTTACACGTGATATTTTGTTTACAACATTAAATATTAAATATACAAAAATGCAGGGTATAATGTGAAAATTACCCCAAACGAGGCGCGATCGGATGGCGATGGAGAATCCACTTGACACGCGTTGCCTCCTCAGACTTGATTATGTTTCGATCTGAACGGTCGTGATTAGATCCTCCAGAAGATTTAACGGCGTAGGCGGAGCTTGATCCAACGGTGCCTGGCGAATCTGGAACGAGGGGGCAATCGGTCGACGAAGACAAAGACTCGAAGAACATGGAAGAACTTCCCCGCCCCCGAGCTTCGATCCTGTGGTGCGCGTGCGTCCGACCATCCCACGAGCTTCTACCAGTCCAAAAAGTTTCATGGGGCCACCGTGTATCAACTGGAGGGCTCGAAGGGACCTGAGGTCGCCGAAGCTCTTAAGCGAGGTCGAGGAAGGAATGGGCGCCCAGGTATCTTGCTTTTGAAAAAATCGACTCTTAGTGGTGTCTTTTGGCCTCCAGCACATGCAATAAAACTTGAGCCAACAAATAGGGGCTAGGGGGCTCTTATTGGTGGTGAAATGGCAAGGAATGTGTTGGGCGGAACTCCTCCGGTGAGCGGTGGAGGTGGAGGAGGTGATCTCCAGAACTGGTGTCGACCTGGGTAAACAAAGGTATGCGGGGCATAGGGAAACGATTGGGAAGGATAGGAAGGTGAGAGCAGAGTCGGAGAGCAGATGATCACGCGTGGAGGAGCTCGCCGGAGCTCGACTCCGGTGAACAACGTGGATGATCACTTACACTAATGTAACTAACTAGAGTCTAAACTAAAAATGGGAAATGAAAGCTACGACTAAATGCGATTAAAAGGAATGCTAAAACAACTCTTATACTTGAGAAATCACCCAGGGAGCAGGGTCGTCGGAGTTGGCGGCCATGGGTGCACCTCGTCCTTCTGGAGCTCGGCCCGACCTCAAAGAAGCGCCTCCTGTCACGAGGAACTCGACTAGGCTCAAGATCGGGTCTCCTAGACTCGAAATGGTGACCAAAAATTCATAGAGGAGATGGAGGTTTTATTTATAGAACATAGCGATACCCTTAGTTGACTGGGTAAGATCAAGGATTTTGGCGTATATACAAGGGATTAAAGGGCTCAGCGTGTATGTACAATGATCAATGAACATTTCGTATGAAGGGAATAAAGGCGATAGATGGATGAGACGCCTAGGAAAAAGGCATGAAATCACAGGATTGGACAGGCGTGTCACAACTGGATGCGGGGGAGGGAGTTGACTGGAAGTCAACTTTTGATGTGACCCTGTTAGTCTACGTCAGCCCAGATGAAGACAAAATAAGCTCATTAAATCAAAAATAATTATTTTGAAATAGTAAATGATTTTATTAATTTTTGTGTAACAAATGAAAAATGTTTATTATATTATTTAGTATTTTATTGTGAATTTTGTTTTTTTGGATTTATTTATTAGTAGTTAGTTTTGTATTTATAGGTATATTTGCCTATATTTTGTACCTTTTTATTTTTATTTTATATATTTTATTTTATTATTTTATTATTTTATTTTATATATTTATAACATAATTTTATGAATGTAAAATATTTTTATTGCATTTTTATGATATTATTTGTACACTTGAATAAGTAGGTATATACATTTTATAGGTATATTTATAGGTACTTTATATATGTTTTACATACCTTATTTTATTTTAGTATATTTTATTGAGTTTTATTTTGGTTTTGTATTTTTAATATAATATAAACAATATTTACAATATTATAAAAATATAAATGAATAAAGAGTAAAAGAATATGGTTCCCTTTTATTTATAGACAGTTATATTATAGGTGTTTTGTCTGCATTTTCATATAGACTTATTTTATTTTACATTTTCTTTTTGGTTTTATTTTGGTTTTAATGTGTATGCATGTTATAAATAATAATTATAAAATTATAAAAATATGAATTTGTAAAAATAATAAATAATGAATAAATTGAATATTTTACTCGGGTAAAATATACAATGAGGGTCAAAAACCTAACTTTCACATTGTAATTCCAAAAAATATGAAACCACTCCATTAAATAGCTTGGGAAGAATTATATACAACTAGAGTGATTTTGATATGTTTTGAGTTTTTATGTGCAAGATATGGGTCTGTGAAGTTGTATTTTTAGCTTTTTATTTTGTGTGTGAAATGAACATTGTTTATTATTTTTGCATAAACTCAATTTTGTATTTTCACTTACATTACTTTTATGTACAAAGTTTCTTTATTTGATGTATAAATAATAAAGAATTAAATAGGTGTCAAAAATGAATAAATAATGAAATAAAAAAATTGGATTTTTATCATATTCTTGGCCCTTATCTCCCCCTACTTTATTCCTTATCGACCAACTCAATTCTTGACTTGGTCTCAGGGTTTAGGGTCACAAAATATCTTTGATATTTTATTCTTTTTCTTTTCTTCTCTTTATTCTATAATTTTGGCAATAAATGCAATAAATCATGAATGCTATTTTGTACAAATTAATTCTATTTATATTCATTAGCTAAGGTTTTTAAGGCCAAAATGATAGAATGAGGGTGATAAAATGGAGATTCATCACTCCCCTGTACTTGCCTGTGCTAGTCCCTAGCAAACACTTATGCAATAAGTATGAAAAGAATAAAGAAGAAAAGAAAAAGGAAGAATAAACAGAATTGCTTTCAGTTATTAAACTTGTCTTTACCAAGTCAAAGTTTGGAGCTCGGGTTAGACCTTGATGTGAGAATGTGTGTGGAACCTGGTCAGAAACCAAACTTAAAACACAACAGCCCTCGAGAGTCACATAACTCGGTTCAAACCACCTTAATAGCCTGGTCAAAACTAGCCTATATCATGTGTAAACCCTTATGACTATGAAACTGACTTGTACGGTGTAAGTGATAGTGGCTCTCCCCAACTGAAATGACAAAGGAACTGACTTCTCCATAATGACAACTTAATGATTCCTCAATCCAGCACTCTATCCTCGAGGAGCAAGGTTTTCGCTTTTAAGTTCAAGTGGCATCCAACTCAAGGGGAGGAGGTGAAGGAAAGAATGGACGGTAGCTAGTGTAGCTACCTATCCTGGGATGCATGACCAGTGTAGTCAAGTCATCCAGCTGCATGTTCACATGGTTTAACTTTGAGGCTCAAGCTTGCTTATTGACTATACAACATATATACATATTCAGACATGTATTTTATTTCCAATCATGCCTGTCCACTTTTTTGGAGTTTTTTTTCAACATACTATTTACAACATCATTTACATAAGGAGTTTTTCCTCTTGAGCCAGAAGAATATCCCTCCTTTCAAGCATTATTGCAACCCACACTCTCCTGTCTTTATATTTCGTGGCAACTAGACCAGGTTGGGTGCACTTTCATCCCTAGACGAGGACAAATGTTTCCACTCGTGTGCGTCTCAAATCAAAAAATCCCTTCCCCTCATCACTCCAACTTAGTTGAGTCAAGGGAAAGGTGCAAGTGTCCAAGTTAGGTCACGACCGACAAGAGTCATACGTGCGTCTCGAAAAGTTCTAGTTAGTCCGTTGTGGTGACTTGAACCCAGCCCTAAGTCTCAAAAAATTAAGTCCCAATGGACATGAAGTACCTTAAACCTAGTTCCCTTAAGGTTCCAGTGCAATTAGGTGCAATAAGGTCCAACCAAGATCCAATCTTTGACTTTATTAGGACTTGTTCAATCACCAAGCTCAATCCGAAAGAATGATATGCAAACGCTATATACAATGCAGAAAGAATGAAGCAATTTTTCAAAAATAATTTGAAAATAAAAAGAATTTTTACACAAAGAATTTTTGCACAAGAATGAAATATGTACAACTATTCACATGGGCGTGCTTCTTTTTATTTATTTACAAGACTTAAGAATTTTAAAGAATTTACGGGTTTTAACAAGCTATTTTTATAGGTATATATACGATTGGTAAAGAGTTTATTATTTTTGTATAATTATTTTTATTTGATGGTGCATTTATTCCTCAAATTTATTTGAAAACAATTTTCAAATCTATAGTGCAAAATAATTTTCGCAAATATTTACAAACATTTGAAAGCCATTTTTGCAAAGATTTTATATAGTATACACAGATTTTTCAAAATACTTTTACAATCATTTTCAAAATCATTTGCAAATAGGTTTTCAAATCTTTTATTTCACACAAAGACAAGAATTTTTGCAAATCAAAACAACTTTACAAAGATTGAAGACTTTTCACAAAAAGTTTTCCAAACGGGTCACACCATTTTTCAAATCATTTTGCAAAAAATATTTTTAACCTAATTTATTAATTAGTATATACAAAAAGAATCTTTTAGGAATAAAAATGTTAATTATTAATAAATGTGAAAATAAAAAATGTTTTTGGTATTTTTAGTTTTGCAAATATTTTTGTGATTTTTGAAAGGAGAAGGTTTTGGCTAAGAAAATAGGTGCAGATATTTATACGGGGATGCATCTCAGATTTACAAGAGTTTTGGTTCTTAAAGTATTTACAAGGGATAATTGATAACTTTTATAACTATATATAAAGAATTTTTAGTATGGTGTGTGTACTCCTCAAACTTA
Organism: Ottelia alismoides; assembly: GCA_037367405.1. Classification (NCBI taxonomy): domain Eukaryota; kingdom Viridiplantae; phylum Streptophyta; class Magnoliopsida; order Alismatales; family Hydrocharitaceae; genus Ottelia; species Ottelia alismoides. Next base: position 467,659 of record JAZKJV010006142.1, on the reverse strand, counting down.
TTTGAAAACCATTTTTTTACAATTTTTGAAAACTATAGTCCAACGTAATTTCTACAAACAATTTTTACAAACATTAACATGCATTTGAAAATCCTTTTACAAAGGCTTTTGAAACAATATATATATATAGATTTTTCAAATAGCTTTGCAACCATTTTTCATACCATTTGCAAATCATTTTTCAAATATTTTTATTTCACGCAAAGAAAATAAAATTTTGCAAACAAAATATTTTGACAAAGGTTGAACACATTTTATAAAATATTTTCCAAATAGTTTTAAAAAGATTTTTTAAAAGGTTTTCAAACTATTTTTTAAACATTTTGCAAAAGTATTTTTGCCTGATTTATTAATCAGTATGTACAAAAAGAGTTTGAGGAGCTATAAGCATCTTTTTTATTAGAAGATTGTAATGAATTTAACAGTATTTTTAACCATGAGTATTATTTAAAACACAAAAGTACGAGTTATAGCTTAAAGTATATATATAGTATATACGACCCCCTATACTTAGCTCGAGCTATGTCCTCATAGATCAAGGAGAAAAAAGAGAAGACATAACTCGGATTGAGTATAGAAAAGTCTAAAGAATAAAGGAACGAAGGCGTGAATGAATGAATGGGAAGTTGACTGTCCCCCCTATACTCAGGATCAAAGAATCCTAAGTATAGCATATTGTACACAAAGGCAGGGAGGGTCAAGGGTGAGGATGAACATATCATACTCAGACTGTCTCCCCCCTATACTTAGGGTAAGAGAGCCCTAAGTATAGCCAAAAAGAGGAGAGAGTGGAGAAGATCAAAGAATGAAGGTAATCAGAGTGTACACCCTCTTATACTTAGGGCAAAGTGCGCCCTTAGTATAGAAGACTGACCAAAAGGGGTGATACACCTAAAAATATTTTTTTAATAAAGCGAAGGTGGAAACGAAAACAAGAAAAGAAGAAAATACAAAAAGAATTAAAGGAAAAGTTTCTGAGTTGCATTATCTGAATCTTTTGATGCTGACAGTGTTGTGGATGTATCATCGTAGCGCAGTATTTGGATAGACTCGGCGATGACCAAGAAGGTGTCATGCTCGAGGTAAGGCTTCAAGAGTTGACCGTTGACGACAAATGGTTGTGCGTCAGGAGACAATCCTGATATTGCAATGCTACCATTGTCACACACTTCTCAAACTTGAAACGGCCCTGTCCATTTGCTTTTCAATTTGCTAGGGAAAATCTTCATCTTTGCATCGAATAGCCACACTTTTTGCCCAGTATTGAAGGTCTTTCATCTGATGTGCCGGTCATGCCAGTGTTTCACCTTCTCCTTGTACAACAAGGTGTTATCATATGCATAATATCAAAATTCCAGGAGCCTATTCAGATCATCTTGTCTTTTCTGACCACTTCTTTGTGAGTCCAAATTGCAAATATTGATTGCCCATAAGGATTTGTGAATTAATTCCATGGGCAGATGATACGGCTTCCCATATACAAGACGGTAGGATGACATGCTCAAGGGAGACTTGTAATCGGTTCTGTATGCCCATAGGATGGATTCTAAGAGTTGGGACCAGTTCTTTCTGTCTGGCTTGACAAGCTTCTGAAGGATCGTCTTGATTTCTTTGTTTGATAACTCTACCATGCCATTGGTCTGGGGATGGTAAGGAGATGCGACATGATGCTCAATGCCATACTCCTTCGTGAGCTTCTTGACCTCTCTGTTTATGAAGTGACTACCCCGTCTGATATCAGTATCTTCGGAATCCCGAATCGCGAAATGATGTTCTCTTTCAAAAATCAACAAACTGTACGGCTATCTACTGATCAAGCGGGGATAGCTTCAACCCAGACTCATATAATCAATGGCAAGCAGGATGTGCTCATATCTCTAACTGTTGGGGAAAGGTCCCATGAAATGGATGCCCCACGCATCGAATATGCATGCTATCTGAATGATCTTTAAGGCATTGAATCTTTCGATGTGAGGGTGCCTTTACATCTCTGACAGTCAGCGCATCATTTAACGAAGGTTGTTGCATCCTTAAATAGTGCGGGACACCAGAGGCCACACTGAAGTACTTTTGCTGTCGTTATGTCTCCAGAGTGATGTCCACCAGATTCGAGCAAGTGACAATTCTTGAAGACACTATGATGCTCCTCTTGAGGAATACACCTGCGCCAAATGCAGTATGCGCCTTCCCTGAATAAGAGAGGATCTTCCCATTGGTAGAAGTGGATCGTTGATAAGAATCTATTCTTTTGAATCTTCATCCAATCTTGGAAAACTACAACCGAAATGAGGTAGTTGACAATATCAGCATACCAAGGGAGTGAATCCACGGCCAAAATCGACTCGTCAGGAAAGGTGTCTATGATGGGTGTACTATTCAGCGGAGGCTCTTGCCATTCAATTCTGGAGAGGTGATCTTCTACCATATTCTGAACTCCGGGCTTGTCCTTGATTTCCAAATCAAAATCCTGGAGGAGAAGGATCCATCTGATCAATCTGGATTTGGCATCCTTCTTCTGTTGTAAATATCGGATAACAGAGTGGTCGGTGAAGATAGTGACTTTTGATCCAAGCAGGTATGATATGAACTTCTCGAGGGTGAATACCACTGCCAACAACTCTTTCTCTGTCACAGTATAATTTCTTTGACCTTCATCTAATGTTTTGCCGACGTAATGAATGACATAGGGTACCTTGTCTTTTCATTGTCCAAACACAGCCCCAACTACAAAATCTGATGCATTTGTCATGATCTCAAAGGGAAGAGACCAATCTGGTGAATGTAGGATTGGAGATTGAGTGATTAGCTCCTTCAGCTAATTAAATGAAAGGAGAGCATGTTGATCCACATTAAACTCAGGCTCCTTAAATAGAAGTTCTGTAAGGGGTCGGGCAATGCGGCTGACATCACGGATGAACCTTCTGTAGAATCCCACATGCCCCAGGAATGATATCACATTCTTAACTGTCTGAGGTAGCTCAAGATTTGCAGTTACATCCACCTTTGCCGGGTCGACTTCCATGCTACGTTTGGAAATGACGTGACCCAACACAATCCCTTCTGTGACCATGAAGTGGTTCTTTTTCCATGATAACACTAGATTGACTTCACAACATTTCAGAAGTACTTTGTTTAGGTGCTCAAGACAAGAATCGAAGCTATCAGCATAGACGGAGAAGTCATCCATAAACACCTTGAGAAAGCTTCCTACCATCTCAGTAAAGACTGCAAACATGCATCTCTGGAATGTCATTGGTGCATCACACAATCCAAAGGGCATTCTTCTGAAAGCATATGTTCCGAACGGGCAAGTGAAGGTTGTCTTCTCTTGATCTTCAGGGGCGATTGCCACTTGGTTGTACCCGGAGTACCCATGCAAAAAGTAGAAGAACTCCTTGCCAGCTAGTCTTTCCAAAAACTGATCAATGAATGGCAAGGGGAAGTGGTCCTTCTTCATTGCTGCATTAAGATGGCACTAGTCAATACATACGTGCCAGGATGTCGGTACCCAAGTAGATATCTCCTCTCCTCTGTCATTTGTAACCACAGTGAGCCCCGACTTCTTTGGAACTACGTGCAAGGGGCTCACCCATTTTGAATCGAAGATGGGATAAATGAAGCATGCGTCACACGATTTCATGATTTCTTTCAAGACGACATCCCTGATATTTGGATTCAATCTTCTTTGAAATTCGCGAGATGGCTTGGCACCTTCTTCTAGGTAAATGTGGTGTGAACACAACATAGGATTTATCCCACGGAGATCTGACACATGTCAACCAAGTACCTTGCAGTTTTTCTCTAGAACCTTGAGAAGTCGAGATTCTTGTTCTGGGGTCAGCCTGCTGATGATGATGAATGGATACATGTTTTCTGCGCCCGCAAGGAAAGCATACTTCAGGATTGCTGGAAGTGGCTTGAGTTCCGGTTCTGATCTAGCCAACCTATCAGTCACTTCTGAAACAGTGCTGGTGGGAGGATGTGCTGCTTGAACTTTGGTAGAGTTGTCGGCCTCAATGCTAGGTTGAGATTCCGATAATGTGCCGAATGGTTCTGCGATGGAATCAATGTGTTGAATCTAGAATGAATCATCTGTGTCAAAGAGCTGCGTTGGCAAGTTTAACTCTGTCTCCCAAACGTCATCGGAGCATGCGTCGACTGTGCTTTCCAGGTCCTCCTCGAGAGAGAGGATTTCCTGTGTCCAAGGATTGTTCAAAGAGAGTTGTGTATCTCTGATCTCCAAAATAAAGTCACAGTCTGCTTCGGATAGTGTCGCATGACCCTCATCAGTTATGACTTTGGGCTCACTGATCATGTCTATGGTGATTTTTTTTGTTTCCCGAGTTAAAGATGATCTTGCCAGACCCATAGTTAACAACGGCCACTGAAGTGCGCAGGAATGGTCGGCCTAGGATGATAGGAGTCTAGAGTAAGGGTGCAGGTGAGTCCATATCAAGGACCACAAAATCATGGGAACTGCATCTCCCGCACCTTCACCAAAACGTCTTTCAAAAGACCTCTAGGTTGCTCGATAGATCGATCCGCTAACTGAAGGATCATTCATATCTGTTTGAGAGGAGCTAGCCTAAATTCTTGCAATAACGATGAGGGCAGAAGTTTGATGGAAGAATCGTTGTCAAGAAGAGTGCGCTCGAAGACTTGATCAAAAATCTTGCAACTGATCAGAGGCGCTCCTTTGTCTTGTTTCTTCTGAGGGATATTGCTGGTGGCTGCAACGGTGGCCATGGTGAGAACGCGCTTCTCAACCTGTTGACGTATGTTGTTCCGTGCTGGTCGACGCTTGCTTGTACATGCCTCTTTCAAACCTTTCTTCACAACTGGCATGTACTCCATGGCCTTCATCAAGGGGATCTCGATAGTCAAGTTCTTAATAAGATCCACAACTCCAAGATCAGATAACACACTTTTTCTTTTTGCATTTTTTTAGATTTTTGTATTGCATCAAGAAAAAAAATATGTACATTGCTGGAAGCAGAAATAGAGTTCTTATTTACAACAAAATTCTTGTCCACAGTATCTTGTACATCCAGATTATAAAAAGGTGTACAGTCTGGAAGTGAAGATTCTGCTGCAGATGGACAAGCAAAAAGTGGGGCCTCTGCTCCGTCGACTAGTGTAGGATCGGCTGTTGTTGGCGGCTCCTCCATGGCTGGCATGGCTTCTCTTTGGCGACGATTTTCTTTTTGTTCTTTTTTTTCTTTTTTTGGTTTTTTGTTCTTTTTAGTGATGGAGATGGTGGTGAGCGAAAGCTGGAATGGCTCCTCCTCCTCCTTCTTCCTCACCGCCCCTGTAGCTGACAAAGTTGATGCAGAAGACGACAATTCACCTGAAGCTATATTCTTACCCTTTTTGGTGGCAGGCGGAGGCAGGGCCCTACCGCTCCTGAGAGTGACAACATTAGATAAAGCAATAGTACAATCATCGGACTCTACAGGCATAGACTAGACATCACATTTTACCTGCTCCTTTCTCTTGAAGCTGTTGGGGTTGGCTTCGACCTACGCCAGAATGGTAGTTTTGGTGGTGGTAAGGTCCTCAAGCTTCTTTGTCATGTCTGCAAGGCCTTTGATGAGATGGGCCAAGCAGTCAAGGGTTGGGTTCACAGGATTTGCCTCGGTAAGTTCAACGTAGGGGCTATACTGCTGCAGAGTGTTTGGAAGTTGAGGCTGCAACTGCTAGTGTTGCTGAGGAGGTGGAGGAAATGATACTAATGGTAAGGGGGAGGAGGATACTGCTGATATTGAGGAGGTGGTGTAGCCGCATACTGGTGGTATGGCTGTGGATGGCAGTATTGCGGCTGCTGATATTGCTGGTGCTGCCTCCATTGGTTGTTGAATTGCAGAGGCTGGTGAAACTGAGGCGAGGGATGTAAGGACTACCCAAATCGACCACCCTGTGGTTGGTGGTATTGCATGTTGGCTTGATGCTGTCCCAGGAGGTGTTCGTGTTAGCAATGTGAGCCCGAGGCGAACCATTCCTGCAATAAATGTTATTGTAATAAATGATTTATAAATAAAAGTTATTGATTATTTTTTTCTCCCTTTCTGAGATTGAATGAATGAATGCACTATAAGGTCCCTCTGTACAATAAGGGTTATGTACCATGGCCAACTTGATAATCATATAGTTGTTGATGCATTGATTGAATCATAGAGGCTGATGCTTGGATGAATATCTAAGGAGTTAGATAGAGGACTCATCAAGCATCATCAAATGATTGTTAAGTGATGATCTCCAGCCTGAGTAGGAGATGGCAATCCTTTCTCATTTGGCTGCTATCTGACCGACCTCTTGATGCAGGTCCTCTGCATGGGAATAGTGATTCGGAGGTGTCAGATTAGTTGAGTCAATGGGTTGACTTAACGAGATCGAGATAACCAAAGACCTATGCTGAATACTGTCTCACCATAGGCATGCATCCTCTGACCAGAGACAGATGTGTTACTATATGTCTGAGTATGTACATTTGGCATACCAATAGGTTGATGACCTAACCAAGGTCTATACACCAACGAGCTGGTGTGCATATAAGGACATATGAGTAATACGATCTCTCAAAGGGATCATACAGGTTCACATGTGAACCGGAAGACATGAGCTCACTCATGAGGTATTGGGACTGATCAAAATTCCATGCATGATCATCATGCTTTGGAAGCATGACATGAATTTGAAGGTAAGATATATGCTTTGGGAAAGCATGTGATCTATACCAATTCCCAATGACCAAGATTGAGAAACTTGGTGATCAAACCCTCAAGATGATAGTGTAAAATTGATCTACATCTTCAGAATAATCATATGTCTTCCAGTATACAGGATGTGCAGGTGTTGGGAATACCTGAGGATGATGTGATCATAAACGATTGTATAACCATGACGCTTCCATTCCGAGGGAGTGATGAAACATGTTCGGATTTTAGTGACTCCTTTCAGTAGAGAAGTGACCTAATCTTAGTCCATGTATTGGACATTGATCTGAATGAGATTCAGATGCAATGAGAAGATTAGGTCTATGGCCTTGATTTAATCAAGCATCTGTGGGAGGTCCATGAGATCTGGATTTGAGATGTGGTCTCAATATTTAAGCCACTATACGTGGAACAATACAATCGCCATGTCCTTATCTCCAAGTATCTGCGGAGAAATCATATTATTCTTGAAAGAGTTCAAGAACAATTCCATAGTTGAATTATATCTAAGCATTAAGAGAATGATAATTAAATGTGATTTAATTATCTTGATGCATGTGGAAATTATCCAATATTATTAAATGAGATTTAATTATTGTGGATAAGAATAATGTGGATAGCAATATCCAATTATTCATAATATATTATAAATGTGATTTATAATGTATTAGAGAGAGCTAATTATAATTTATATTTGTTAATTAATTATTGGCGTGAATTGGATTCACATTGTATAATTAATTGAAAATGTAAGTTATATTTTGTTTTGGGTTGTAAATGTGATTCACAAATTTCCAATGGCAAGATTGCAATATTATCAAAATTAATTATGAATTATTTTTGAAGAATAAATCACAACAAAAGTTGTTGGAAAGTTAATGGAGATTTTCATGGAGATATGCAATCTCATGAGATTTCATGAGATTGCCTCCACCATGGAAATAAGTGGACGGCTACCAAGTCCTATATGGAATTGGTGGCCGTTCACCCTATTTCATGGGGAGATGTTATCTCCATGATAATTATCTCCTTATTTGTTTGATTTAATTTAGGATTGAATTGTATTTGATTTGTCAAATATATTTGATCTAAATTAAATTATTAGTTGTTGGCTTTTTACCAACAACAATATTGACCATTGGATTTAACATAAATCAATCTCATCCATTGATTTTATGTTTCACATGGATTTTGATCCATAGATCCCAAAACCCTATAAATAGAGAGGCATACCATGCTCTCTAGGGTTATGCAATTGAGACACATCTCTCTCTCTCTCCCTCTTTCACACGTCAAGCCTCTTCTCTCCTCCTCTTGGTGGCCGTCCACCAAACCCTAGAGGTGAGTCTTCGTCGTCGCTTCGCCACCGCACCGCCGCCTCGACGTTCTTCGGTTCTCCATCTTTTTTGGAGTGCTACGCTCGCGAAGAAGGTGTTCGATCTCGTACGACGAGATCAGAAGTTCATCATTCTTGGATCAACTTGTTGGATTGCGAGGATCACGCGACTCATCCCCACGCTCGCAAGCGTCTTCTCCGACGATCGGACTTGAGACAGGAGGTCTCTTTTCGTAGAGACTCGATCAACCACGCTACAAGAGGTATTCCTTTATACTTGATGTGGTTCTAGATGAAACGATCCGAGAATCGTTCTTGGATCATGTGGTTTCATCGCATGATTTTTTTTAAATTCCGCCGCATATAACAACTAGTTCGACTAGTCGTTCTTCGTCGTATTCGATACGACGCTCACGCTTCCGTGATGCGCTTGAGGATTATTTAATATCCTTCAAGTGGTATCAGAGCCTTAGGTCGAAGGTTTTGGATACGATCCGTAAACCTAGGACGACTTGGGTTCGTTAAGGTTGCAAAAATTTTTGTCGCATTTGATTTTCGCATATCTGTTTAGTGAATAGATTCGGCACTGTTTATAATGTTTAAAACGAATTAATCGCTTAGATTTTATTCCCCATTAAATAAGAAAACCACAGGATCTGAGTTTACGTAATTTGGATTCTGTTTGCTAGAGATATGGTCGTTTTAATGAACATGTATTCACTGTTGCGGGAACTGCGAATCTTAACATGATTAATGAGTTAATTACTATTTTTATCCCATAGAAATGCGTGAAATATCATTTAAGTTCTATCCTAAATCAAATTAGCAATCTTTGGAAACTTATTTTATCTAATTTGGATTTAAATTGATTGAGATATGTTAATTTTAGGAAGTAGGGGTCACTGCTGAAATTACATTCCTAATCAAGAACCATGTGATTGTCTATTACTGAAATTAATTGTTAGTTTCATGAAATAATTATGGAAAATATTTGAGAAATATTTAATGATGATTATTCTTTAATTGACTTGGACTCAACCAATAAATTGATTAGATTTGATCTAGATCATTATTGGAAACATAATCAACAAACAACTTGCTTGAATATGATTGGGAATTTGTCTAGCAAATTTCCTTATAATAAAAAATATTTTGATTATTACTATATGGTATAATTTTAGTTGAAGAATCGATGATCATCTCAAGTACACATTGATTTATTTGGCATTATCCTTTCCTGAGGTGGATATGGTGTCTACTGTCTAGTTGGGGTAGCGGGTCGCACCGGTTGCGGTCTGTCCCACTCGCGTCGGTACTGGCCATGACAGCGAGTAGGGACTCGATAATTCTGGAGAAATCAAAGTGTATTTTTCTAATTATTAAAATTCGAATTAGTACATACTTTGAGATAATACCATATATATTCAAGTAAAACAATCAAGTTTGTTGATTGAATTGGATTGATAATTGATTTAATGAGATTAAGTTAATTATATCCAATTAAAAACAATCTATTATGAATAGATGTGTATTTCCCTTGGAATAATTAATTATATGAATATGATTCATAATAAATTAATTAAAATTTGAATATGAGGTGGGGGATCACATATATGACATCCATGATCTCCTGTCAAGGTGAAGGGTTCCATCGTCAGATATTGTATGTAGGAAACGCATGTCCGAAGTGGTAGCTCCTGCATATGATCCATTTGGATCGGGCTCGTCGCTTCTCGAAAGAGTAAGGACGTATGCGTAGTGACCCCAATATCGGATCCTCATATTATTGGGGCGATATTGGATTGCGCATAGCGAGTTGTATTCCTATTGACAGTTGGTTCAATTAACGACGGGTAAACATCACCTTAGGGGTGGTGGGCCCAGGTGTTAAAGACCGAATTGGAAAATGCAAGTTGGACTTGCAAGACGGAATGTGTTCCCGCTTCTCTTTATTGGAGTCATATGTTCTCATATTATTGGGATATGACAAAGATAAAGAGGAGATCCCAGTTCTTGCTTGAGATATAGAGGTAAGTATATCTCTTGCTTTAAAAGTAATTAAGGGAATAAATTTTCAAAGTTGATAGAGCGAGACCAATTTGATTTAAAATGCCTAAATCAAATATCATAAATTTGAATATATGATTATATATTCTAATATAATGCATTCTTAATTTCAGAAAATGAAGTCCATAAACCCACTAAGCATGCTTCTGGAGGTCAATCAGTTGAGCAGACCGAATTACTCGGATTGGATCCGTAATTTGGAGCTTGTTCTCTCGCCTAAGCGCATAAGTTATGTGCTCACAGAAGACAAGCATGAAAGCCCTAAATCGAAGGAAGAAAAGCAATACAATGACAAGTATGATGAAGATCATATCTTGGCTAAATACTATATCCTGGGTTTTCTCTCCTATGTTCTTCAGAAGCAACATGTGGAGATGAGCACATGCCAGGAAATAATGCAGAATCTAAAAGATATGTTTAGTGACATTAACCGCACTCAGCGTTACAATGTTATGAAAGAACTCGTTCGCTGCAAGATGCAGGAAGGAACTTCAGTTCGAGAGCATGTACTCAAAATGTTTGGGTACTTGTCTGAGCTGGAGACCCATGGGGCAAATATGGATGCAGACATGCAAGATGATTTCATTCTGTTGTCTTTGCCCAAGTCTTGGACTTGACAAATGCTGTACTTCTTGCTGCATTAAAGTATGCAGAAGATGTAATGAAGAAAGATGATCCCGTTGACAGTGCAGTGGTTGCATAGGTCAAAGGGAAGCACGGTCGGAAGCAAGGTTCTCGGAAGGGCCCGGCCCAGAAGAGAAAGAAGAAGAGTCAAGGAATAGGCTCATCTTCCAATGCATTCACATTGATAGCGTCGAAAAAAACCGACGTCTGTCACCACTGCAAGAAGCCGGGGTACTGGAGGTGTAACTATCCGGAATACCTGAAGTCGATCGACAAAGGTAAAGCCCCATCAGGTATGAAATCTAATTTCATCATTGAAACTAGTTTTCTCGTTGGACGAGATGGAAGTTGGGTTATTGAATCTGGTGCTTCTTCTCATGTATGCAATTTGTTGCATTTGTTTCAGGAAACTAGAAATCTGGAAAAAGGGGAGATAGTCATCCAGATGGGATCTGATGCAAGTGTTGCAGCAGTCGCCGTTGGGACATGTCGACTATCATTATCTAGTGGTAGAGTCCTAGTACTTAAAGAGTGTATTTATGTACCTGAAGTCAGAAGGAATTTGATATCTGTATCTAAGCTTGTTAGAAGTGGATATTCATTCCTTTTCTGTAATAAATTAATCATAAATCATTATGATAAATATATTGCGGATGGTATTTTGACTTCTGGTGGACTCTATGAATTATGCATTAATGAGCATGTCATGAATGTTACAACCACTAATAAAAAACCTAAAAGATCCAGGGACAATAAAAATCATTCGAATATGATTTGGCATCAAAGGCTTGGTCATTTAGTTGTTGATAGGATCAACAGATTGATAAAGGATGGACCTTTAGATTTTCTACAGGTTCAGTCTTTACCTACCTGTGAACATTGTATTCGAGGTAAACTGACTAGGATGCCTTTTCGTAACAAGGTTACAAGATGCGAAGGTATTATTAACCTAATACATACCGATGTATGTGGTCCCTTCAGTACCGCGACTCGAAATGGATATCGATATTATTTGACGTTTATTGATGATCATTCGCGATACGGGTTTATCTTCCTATTACGTCATAAATCTGAAACCTTTGAAAAGTTCAAAGAATTCAAGGTTTTGGTTGAGAACCAAACCGATAGGAAGATTAAACGGATTCGATCTGATCGAGGTGGTGAGTACCTCTCAGATGAATTCAAGGAATATCTTAAAGAGAATGGAATTGTCTCCAATCTCACTCCTTCTGGAACTCCCCAACTTAATGGTGTTGCTGAAAGACGCAACATGACCATCATGGATATGGTCCGTTCAATGATGAGCAAAGCACATTTACCACTTAGTTTCTGGGGATATGCAGTAGAGACTGCAATATATATCCTAAATAAGCTTCCTAGCAAATATGTGCCTAAAACTCCTCATGAGCTCTGGTATGGAACCAAACATAGTGTTAATCACTTGAGGGTTTGGGGTTGCTTGGTCCATACGAAGAACGTGGACGCAAGTAAGCTAGAATCTCACACTCGTGAGTGTTACTTCATTGGGTATGTTAAAGATGGTATTGGATACCAGCTCTATGACCCTGAGACCCAAAAGGTTTTTGTCTCTAGAGATGTGAAATTTTGGAGAATGATTTCCTTAAAGGTCAAGACAAAAATGAAGTAGAGGAACTCATTGAATCCCCTGAGGATTCTGAGCTTCCTAAACCAGAAACTGAAGAGATAAATAAAGATGAAACACCCATACCTCTTCAAAGGAGTTCGAGGGTGGTTGCACCACCTGAAAGGTATGGATTCCATGTGTCAAGTGAGACTGACAATGATCCTACTTCATTTGATGAAGCACTCGCGGATCATGACATGGACAGATTGATGCTAGCAATGAAGTCAGAAATTGACTCCATGCATAAGAATGGTGTATGGACCCTAGAGGATCCACCTAAAGGGGTAAAACCCATTGGGTGTAAATGGATCTTCAAGAGAAAAAGGGGACAAGATGGGAAAGTAGAGACTTTCACGGCACGGCTCGTAGCCAAGGGCTACACAAAGAAAGGAGGCATCGACTACGATGAGACATTCTCTCCTATGGCTATGCTTAAATCCATCAGGACACTGCTAGCTATAGCTGCGTATCTTGACTACGACATTTGACAGATGGACATCAAGATGGCTTTCCTCAATGTATACCTCGAGGAGGATATCTATATGGAGCAGCCCCAGGGCTTCATAACCGAGGATGGCAAAGTATGCAAGCTGAAGAAATCCATCTATGGGCTCAAGCAAGCTTCTCGTAGCTGGAATGTCAGATTTGACGAAACCATAAAGAGTTATGATTTTGTGCAGAATCCTGATGAACCTTGTGTGTACAAGAAGCTTAGTGGGAGCACCATTGTGTTCATCGTGCTTTACGTAGATGACATCCTTATCATTGGGAATGATACAGGGATGATGACCAGTGTGAAGATTTGTCTATCCCATACCTTTGAGATGAAAGATCTTGGAGAAGCCTCTTACATCTTAGGCCTGAAGTTGTTCAGAAACCGAGAAAAGAGGATATTGGGATTGTCACAACATGGGTACATTAAGAAGATTCTTGAATGATTCCGTATGGATAGTTCTAAGAAAGGTTTACTTCCCTTAAGGCATGGTATCCACCTGTCTAAAGGGATGACTTCTCAAACTGTTGAGGAAAAGAAAGCCATGGATGGATGTCCTTACGCATCAGTTGTAGGAAGCTTAATGTAAGCCATGATGTGTACTAGGCCAGATATCTGCCATGCAATGGGAGTGGTAAGTCGTTACCAATCCTGCTATGGAGAGCAACACTGGAATGCAGTATAGAACATATTCAAATATCTAAGACGGATACAAGATTACATCTTGGTCTATGGAGATGGTGATCTCCAAGTCTTGGGATATACATATTCTGACTTCCAGTCGGATATTGATGATCGAAAGCCGACATCAGGGTTTGTATTCCTATTGAACGGTGGTGTTGTGAGCTAGAGAAGCAAGAAGCAGGACACTACAGCAGATTCAACAACAGAAGCCGAGTACATTGCCGCATCAGATGCTACAAAGGAGGCGGTGTGGTTGCGCAAGTTCATCCTGGAGCTTGGCAAAGTTTCCTGTGATACTCCCATCCCGTTACTCTACGATAAAACGTGAGCCATTGCCCAGGCAAAGGAACCAGATGGAATCAAAAGAGCAATCAAGTGGAAAGGAAATACCACACCATTCGGGAGATTCAAAAGCGTGGTGATATAATCATCACCAAGGTGGCCTCCGCCGATAATGTTGCTGATCCTCTTACCAAACATCTGACACAGAAGGTTTTCGACCAGCATGTAGTGAGTACGGGTTTAAGGGTTGTTCCTGAATGGTTCTGGGGCTAGTGGGAGATTGTTAGCAATGTGAGCCCGAGGCGAACCATTCCTGTAATAAATGATATTGTAATAAATGATTTATAAATAAATGTTATTGATTATTTTTTCACTCCCTTTCTGAGATTGAATGAATGAATGCACTATAAGGTCCCTCTGTACAATAAGGGTTATGTACCATGTCCAACTTGATAATCATATAGTTGTTAACTCATTGATTGAATCATAAAGGCTGATGCTTGGATGATTATCTAAGGAGTTAGATAGAGGACTCATCAAGCATTATCAAATGATTGTTAAGTGATGATCTCCATCTTGAGTAGGAGATGGCAATCCTTTCTCATTTGGTTGATATCTGACCGACCTCTTGATGCAGGTCATCTGCATGGGAATAGTGATTCGGAGGTGTCAGATTAGTTGAGTCAATGGGTTGACTTAACGAGATCGAGATAACCAAAGACCTATGTTGAATACTGTCACAGCATAGGCATGCATCCTCTGACTAGAGACAGATGTGTTACTATATGTCTGAGTATGTACATTTGGCAGACCAATAGGTTGATGACCTAACCAAGGTCTATACACCAGCGAGATGGTGTGCATATAAGGACATATGAGTAATACGATCTCTCAAAGGGATCATACAGGTTCATATGTGAACCGGAAGACATGAGCTCACTCATGAGGTATTGGGACTGATCAAATTCCATGGATGGTCGTCATGCTTTGGAAGCATGATATGAATTTGAAGGTGAGATATATGCTTTGGGAAAGCATATGATCTATACCAATTCCCAATGACCAAGATTGAGAAACTTGGTGATCAAACCCTGAAGATGACAATGTAAAATTGATCTACATCTTCAGGATGATCATAGGTCTTCCAGTATGCAGGATGTACAGGTGTTGGGAATACTTGAGGGCGATGTGATCATAAACGATTGTATAACCATGACGCTTCCATTTCAAGGGAATGATGAAACAGGTTTGGATTTTAGTGACTCCTCTCAGTAGAGAAGTGACCTAATCTTAGTCCGTGTATTGGACATTGATCTGAATGAGATTCAGATGCAATGAGAAGATTAGGTCTACGGTCTTGATTTAATCAAGCATCTGTGGGAGGTCCATGAGATCTGGATTTGAGATATGATCTCAATATCTATGTGGAACAATACAATCGCCCTGTCCTTATCTCCAAGTATCTGCGGGGAAATCGCATTATTCTTGAAAGAGTTCAAGAACAATTCCATAGTTGAATTATATCTAAGCATTAAGAGAATGATAATTAAATGTGATTTAATCATCTTGATGCATGTGGAAATTATCAAATATAATTAAATGAGATTTAATTATTCTGGATAAGAATAATAAGGATAGCAATATCCAATTATTCATAATATATTATAAATGTGATTTATAATGTATTAGAGAGAGCTAATTATAATTTATATTTGTTAATTAATTATTAGTGTGAATTGGATTCATATTGTATAATTAATTGAAAATGTAAGTTATATTTTGTTTTGGGTTGTTAATGTGATTCACAAATTTCCAATGGCAAGATTGCAATATTCTCAAAATTAATTATGAATTGTTTTTGAAGAATAAATCACAATAAAAGTTGTTGAAAAAATAATGGAGATTTTCATGGAGATATGCAATATCATGAGATTTCATGAGATTGCCTCCACTATGGATATAAGTGGACGGCTACCAAGTCCTATATGGAATTGGTGGTCGTTCACCCTATTTCATGGGGAGATGTTATCTCCATGATAATTATCTCCTTATTTGTTTGACTTAATTTAGGATTGAATTGTATTTGATTTATCAAATATATTTGATCTAAATTAAATTATTAGTTGTTGGCTTTTTACCAACAATAATCTTGACCATTGGATTAAACATAAATCAATCTCATCCATTGATTTTATGTGTCCCATGGATTGTGATCCATGGTTCCCAAAACCCTATAAATAGAGAGGCATACCATGCTATCTAGGGTTATGCAATTGAGACACATCTCTCTCTCTCTCCCTCTTCCACGCGTCAAGCCTCTTCTCTCCTCCTCTTTGTGGTCGTCCACCAAACCCTAGAGGAGAGTCTTCGTCGTCGCTTCGCCACCGCGTCGCCGCCTCGACGTTCTTCAGTTCTCCATCTTCTTTGGAGTGCTACGCTCATGAAGAAGGTGTTCGATCTCGTACGACGAGATCAGGAGTTCACCGTGCTTGGATCAACTTGTTGGATTGCGAAGATCACGCGACTCATCCTCGCGCTCGCAAGCATCTTCTCTGACGATCGAACTTGAGACAGGAGGTCTCTTTTCGTAGAGACTCGATCAACCACGCTATAAGAGGTATTCCTTTATACTTGATGTGGTTCTAGATGAAACGATTCGAGAATCGTTCTTGGATCATGTGGTTTCATCACATGATTTTTTTTTAAATTCCGTTGCATAGAACAACTAGTTCGACTAGTCGTTCTTCGTCGTATTCGATACGATGCTCACGCTTCCGTGATGCGCTTGAGGATTATTTAATATCCTTCAGTTCGATAGGACGGGCCAGCTGCACATCATTGCTCCATACACCATTGACTTCTTGGATCAAGGATGGTGGTGGGAATGTTGTATCTGATGATGGAAGGTAGTCTGGTTGGTAGAAAACCATCTGCTGCTGTGGCTGGCCCTGATCGAACGCCTGCACGTAGTATATGTGTTGGACTACTGGTGGCTGCTGGCTCGGATGAGGTTGATGTGGAAGTGATGGATCGTCCTTCTTCTCGGCTGGAGCTTTTGTGGATGGAGTTGCTAATTGGATAGAGCTGATGATGCCTACCAGCAGTTCCAACTGCCTAGTGATCTGGTCCAGCTTGTCGAGATTCTACATCCTCTTTTCGATCACAACGAGTTTCTTGAGATCCTGCGATCGCTGTTTAATCATATCTACTTTTGAGAGATGGCCCCCGATGATGCTAAAATTGGAGCTCTCATCTCTCTACGCCTCACGGGACGATGCCATACGAACTTGCTTCTAGAGGATCTGGGGTTGCTTTTAATATGTCTTGGATGAAGAGATGGCGGCTTCTCCTCCGGACATTTCCTCAAAAATCTATCAAACTACGTCTTCATCCTTATTGAAATGTGACCCCCACAAACTGCATCAACGAGCCTTTGACTTTCCACATTCATCCCCCCGAAGAAGTGTTGGACCAAGCTGGTCCTCAGAATTTCATGGTGGGGGCATTTCTCCTGCAGATATGTGAAACTTTCCCAGACTTCATGAGTAGTCTCGTGGGCTCCATGAGAGAAATTGCGGACTCTGGCTCGCATCTGATTGAGACGACTGAGAGGATAAAATTTGTGCAGGAAAGCGGACTTCGGTTCCTCCCATGTCATCACAACCTTTCCCTGATGGTTAACCCAATAGAGGGACTTGTCTTGTAGGCTGAAGGGGAATACCATCATCTTCACTACGTTCAAAGAGACATTGGGGTAGTGGGTAGTGCGACAGATGTGTGAAAATTGTTGCAGATGAATGTAAGGCTCTTCGTTGGTTTTCCCATGGAAAGAAGGAAGAAGAGCAAGGAACTGAGGCTTTAGCTCAAAGTGAGCATGTACAGTTGGAATGAGGATCCACTCGGTCATATGGTTGTCTCCAGGATTGTATGTCTCTTTCAACGTGGGTTTCGGCCTTCCTTGTTCAGGCTCTTCCTCATCTGGATTATCATGGGGTCCACCACCTCCTCCTCTTGGTCTGTTTCCTCCTCCTGCTTGCCTATTCATAACATTGTTCGGCATGCCCTGAAATGCAGTCTGTGCTAGGGCTTGCTCTGTCAGCTGCTGCTGGATGGCTTGGATAGATGCCAATAAATCTACGTTCACCTGATTCTGATCAGACATCTGTCCTTGCTCAGGCCGAGGAGACTACTGACCCTTGCCATTTCCTTGAGGAGCCATTTCAGGTTCTGAGTCTAAGGAGATGAATTCTAGATTGGGATCCAGTGCTTGGTTTGTCTTCTATCTGCAAGATGAGAGAACCCCAATTAGACCACTTGCAATCGATCCTAGTTGCCAAGATGAATATGGAATTAAGGTTACTCTCAGAGTGCTGTGAATGAAAAAGATATGGACTGTAATCGACTTTCATCCACAATGGTGAAGGTGGGACAAGAGTGATCCCGGTTTATTGGGTGGTCCAAAGGAAGGGTAGAAGATGAGGAGTTTGGAGATCGACCTGCAAGGTTCGGATCGAGCTCTCGGGAATCACCTTAAATTATTGATGAGGCCGAGTCCATGGAATTGTTGTAGGTGTCGGCGGGGTCCCGACTAAACCATCCATGGATCGACATCACAAAGCAAGAGGATGACAGATGCTGGAAGAAAGATACGGTGATCAACAAGGAATAAATTGGAGTGTAAAACAATAGAAAGGCTTGAAACTGAGTGGGGGGTCAAACGGAGAAACATATGACAAAATTTGCGCAAGTGCGCGTGACTTAATCTTTGAACCTTAAATCTAGATCCATACAAACACAATACAAAATTGAGTTCACCAGCTCATGCCATGTAAAGCCGCAAAGGTTCGGCTACTTATTATCTTTTCAGTTTTAGAGTTGTTATTTCAGGCATATCTTATAACAAGTCCTTAGCACGCTAACCCTATAGGAGAGATAGTACTACCAGAAAAGTATCTCGTACTTGTCCTCCTCTTTTGTAACATGTAGTTTGCACTTTTTGAGGTCCTTGTAACCCCTTCCTAGATCCCTACTCAACCAAAGAAATAGAGAGAGGAAGCCGATAGGCGAAACCGCTACTTCGGTTCTCGCTCGCAACGGAATCACCATGAGCGTGCAAGAACCTACTCGGACGCAAATCGATGAGATAGACACCCCCATGAAGGCGTGACCTATGCTCAGTACTTCAGAATGTCGATGTTCCACACAAGGTGGGAACACCATCATTGACAAGGCCCTACTCGGTTACATACGATAGAAGCACCATTACTCTGGAAATCCAAGCGATACACAAGGTAGTTACAGACTGGCTTTTTGATTCTAATCCTTAGCGGGTCGTGCCTCACTCATGGGAGGGAATTTGGTCCCCTCCGAAGGTACCTGGAAACAATGAGGGATTTATGAACCCAAGATAATGATAGTTCATTATAGATTTTAATTAAGGTCAAAGTTTATTTAGCAGTCCCCTTGTTTTAATTTTTTTTCGAATTTTCACTTTTTTGAGTCTGTTTCCATACAAGCACCTAACATTTTCGTAGATTCTCATTTAAGTCCTAGATGCTCAAAATCAGAGGGAGATAACGAAAAAGCCATGCAAGTCGATTCAATGATGGAAAACTCACCATTGAATCTAATGATGCATGCTAAGTTAGAGGACTTACAGAGCTTCTCGGCTCTCTCCATGTGGTATGCAAAACAGAATTTTTAAACCTATCTATATGGCGGTGTGCAATCGACAAAATCGTCCTAAACAGTAGCTGCTATTAATCGTGAAGAACCAGTTGTTAGTTATTCAGAAATGAGACCAAGGTCCGGTCTCTCATGTTGATCGATACCTGCCACAACGGGTCATGCACATGCTGTATACGACCTCTAGCAGCACACAGTCTCAAGTCTGAATTACTAACATTATTAATTTGACTAGATCCATGTGTAAGAGACTATAGGAACATTCATTCTTATTAAGGTTTGGACCTATTTACTGAGTCAAGCAACCTAAGTCTAGAGGCTCCATGCACACAAAACAAATAAAAATAAGGCAAAAACTCAAAGGGATTTTATCACTTGTTCCCCTCCGAGATATCACAATATCAGTTATGCCTCTATCTTTTTGGTAATATCAGTTGTGCCCCTCACTTCTTGCTATTTTATCACTTGTGCCCCTGGGTTAGTGACCGTCCATCTACAGTTCAAACGGACGTTAACTTTGAGGACATAAGCGGTATTAAGTTTTAAAAAAGGGTTATATGGTCATTTTATACCCTCTTCCTCATCCTCTTCTTCTTCCTCCTCTTCCCCATCCTCTTCCTCCTC
Organism: Ottelia alismoides; assembly: GCA_037367405.1. Lineage (NCBI taxonomy): Eukaryota > Viridiplantae > Streptophyta > Magnoliopsida > Alismatales > Hydrocharitaceae > Ottelia > Ottelia alismoides. The sequence goes on along the minus strand of JAZKJV010006142.1, from coordinate 447,506 downwards.
CTCCAACCTCCTCCTCCTCCCTCTCCGGCCGAAACTCCTCCCCAGCACTCACCTCCTCCTAGCTCCGCCTCGAGCTCACCGCACCTTCGCCCCCGCCCCACGCCGCGCCTGCCCCTCCCCCGCACCGCCCCTCTCCCGCGCCTGCCCCTCCCCCACTTTACACTTCTGAACCAAATCTAATAAATACAGGACAGGTCAAAGAAATTGGAGAAAAAACAACCAAAAAATCACAAGCCAACTTAAGCCTTTAATATAAGCACAAACAAACAGATAAGGCAGATGGGCATGCACGAGAGGCGAAACCGCTAGTAGGGTTCACGAGCGGGGCTGTCGGAGTGCATATCCATGGATGTATCATTAGAACTGAGAGGCTGGGCATCACGGTTTTGTGGGTAGAGCTCGCTTCGGGGTTTTGAACACTGTTCCTTTGGACCAACTGGCAGTGTTGGAGGCTCCGACGGACGGGGCTTGAAAGGGCGTTGGAGAATCCCTAGCCTCGTCGCCCTGTGCCCCAGGTCGCCCCCGCCGCCCCAGGTCAGCCCCCAGGGCTTTCAACATTTAGATAAAATTTTGATTAATTGATTCATGAAAAGTCACCGAAAAATTCAATAAAATTCACCATTTGATCCGTAATGAGTGATATATCCGTGAAAATGCAAAAATTTTAAAGATTCGATGGATGCATGGAGGTGCAACTAAGAGAGAGAAATTATGAAGAGAGGAAGAAGAACAAATGGAGGAGGAAGAAGATGAAGAAGATGTGTGGACAATAATACACCTCTTAACTGCACCAAGGTTTGAAAAAACCATGGTTAAGTCAACTCATTGACGGTCAATCTAACGGAAGGGCACAAGTGATGACGGAGCAAGAAGTGAGGGGCACAACTGATATTACCAAAAAGATAGGGGCATAACTGATATTGCGATATCTCGGAGGGGCACAAGTGATAAAATCCCAAACTCAAAAATGCGGAAAACAAAATAAAAGAAGGCGAGAAAACGCGAAAAACTGCGACGAGGGCTCCAGGTGAACAGACACCCATGCACTGGATCTCGTTGTGGAGAGTAGAGTCCGGGTTAATTATTACATGCCAAGATTGTCTCTCTCTCTCGCTAAAAATTATGTAAATGAAATTCAAATTGATTCAAAGCTAATTTCATCTCCTTGCTTCCTTGGTACCCTCTCCAGTTGCTCATAGAGAGAAGACCGGCCTCCTCCACGCTTGGCTGCGTTGGTGATGAATCTCGTATTCATCATGCTAAAAATCACTAATTAAACCCCTAGCTTAAATAATCCAATAAAATTCACTAATAATTCCTCATTATTATATTGTATTATATTGTGTATAATTAACCTATAACTTTCATTTGTAATTATTTTATTATTAAAAACCCATAAAAATTAGGATAAATAATTATCTATAATTTTCTAACCCTTAAAAGAACTAAAAAATACAAAAACAACTCAGAAACAAAAAGTAGGTATTTTTAGCCCTTTAAAAATACCCCCAAAACTTACTTTTGTACAAATGACCTCTTTTGGCACTTTGTCCAACATGAAACTTGTATATTTCATCGAGATCTATAACTTTCATGTTTTGACTTTTTTCTAATTTTGTCTCTATATATTCTTTCGTATTTTCTTTATTTTTGCTTTTTGTGATTTTTCTGGTGCAGCCACGTGACAGCCTCTAGGCCGCCTATGTGGTTGCCTTCTCTTGCGCCACCCGGTGCCTCTTATAGCTGCTTGATCCTCCTGGCCCGCTCATATCGTAGCTGCTCATCGCTCACCCCCTGTCAGCCATCAGATCTGATCTCTGATCAGATCTTAGCCGCTCCCTCGTGCCTCGCTCCCAGCCACCCGATCCCACTTGTATCCTAAGGCCCTCATCTCGCCATGTCGCCCATCTTCCCCCAACCATTCGATCACGCACACCTCTCATTTGAGTCGGTCCTTCGCGCCTAAACCACAGCCACCCGATTCCCTCATCATCCTACGTCCACCATCTTGCCATGTCTTCCACTCACTCTCCTCCGTGGGGTGGGATGCCCAGATCCTCTCCGTCCATCACCGCCTCCATAAGAGCCGTCCGATCTGATCATCAGATCAGATCTCAACCGCCCTTGTCCGCCTCCACGAGGGCTGTTGGATCGATAGATCCAACGGTCGATGTGCGTCGCCTACTACTAGCCAACTCCCCCCCTGTCCGTTACACCTCGTGACATCCCTTCCCCCTTTCCATTTTCACTCTCTCCTCCGGTCACCTCTCCGCTTCCTTAACGTCCCTCCACGAAGCCCTTACAACCGACGACCTCGTGCAATCCTCAATGCCTTTACACTCAGCCTTCACTCCAGCCGTTTACCCATTCAAAATCTCCAAAAAACGGCCAGACCGCCTCCTATAAAACTACCCCCCTCCGCCTCTGAACACCCCGTCCACCATTCAACGGCTAAACCCTAGCCCCTCTCCTCCTCCCTGTGACAGACAGAGGTGGAAGAGGGGCCATCATGGTCTCCCGGCCAGGTATCGACCCATGGTCAACCCCGACCGTGATGCGGCGGCCCCACCACTACTGAGCTCCTCGGAGCAACTGTCCGAGTCAGAGCGACGACCCGAGCTCCAATGGAGCTCAGCCCACGCCAACCATCCCTTCGCCAAACACCTTGCTCCAACCATGTATCATCTATTTATTTCCCTTCTATCTTCTCCGATTTTTCGTACCGCACACATCACCTTTCATCAGCCATTCATCATCCTCTCACCTCCACCAGACCACCTACACCTTCGCCTACCTCCCAACACCCATCCTTCCCTTCTCCAAAGCCACCCTCGCTCCAACACATCTCCTCCTTCACTTCACAGGAGAGTGAGCCATAGGTCCTCCGCTCTCTCCGCCTCGACGGACCTCTACTCCATTCACATAAACCACCCACTCCACGTACGTTGTTTTGACTATATACTAACCCATGCAGATGCTCAATGAACGCAATTCGCATCCGCTCTCCGGTCTGTAGCCTCGTCTCTGGTGATCCTTCTTTGGCAGCCTTCTACAGCTACCCTGAAGCTTCTCTAACCACTGCCCACCTTCGCCAGGCCTTCATCGAAGATCACGGGCCTTCTACGAGCACGGGGGATCTCGATGGAGCTCTGGCGAGCTCGCCGTAGCTCTAAACATGCCGCCTCTTCCTCAACAGAGGAGAAGCACGGGCGCCGTTGGATGGCTCCCCGCGACGGCCATCCAATGGCCCTGATGGAGCCACGTTGCCAGCATCGAACCTGGAGGCTCGGATCATCCAAGCCACTCCCCGAAGCTCCAGCACTAGACATGTCATCTTCCAAAGCTACGCCCCCTCCGAACCTAGCTCCTCGTGTGCCTTGCACGTGAGGAGCTGGGTTATTTACAGAGAACACCCCGGTACTTCCCATAATTTCAAAGAGGTCCAGGCGCAGTGCATCACGTGTGTACCTGGACATTTTGCACAAAGGCCCAGGAGGAAACGCATAATTACAAAAGGCCCCCGTGCTATATGGAAAATTACAGATCGATGGTTTTTGCATATTGCAATTAGGTCCCTCCAGGGACCTATTTCTGATATTTATCCTTTTATTTCTTTCATTTTTATTGCATTGATGCCCCTACATTATTTCCTTCATAACTTGAGCATCGTAGGTCCAAATTGCATGATTTTAGTGTCGTTTTGATCCTTATTTCTTCATCTATCTTATGGTATGTTTAATTTTCTCATCTGACACCATTTCAAACACGATGACTCTTTAATGTTAGATGATGTTTTTTGTGCTATATGTCTTTGCCATTAATAGATGGCTGCTCATATTTTTCTGCTCAATTTGACTCTGATTTTGAACCATATTCTGTTGCTCAAATTTAAGTGATCTTTTAAGGGTATATTTGTAATTAACTAATTTTATGTTTATTACTTGCATTCAACTTTGCATTACTTTCATGCATCACTCTAAAATTGCATTGAAAAAGCAACTAAAGATACATGCATCATCTAATTGCATTGTATTATGCATCGAGACCTTTAATGGAGAAATTATCCACACATGTTCTTAACTGACCAAAATTTGATAAATAGATAAAGTAGCTAGTGTCCTTGTGTTTGAACTTGGTAGACTTACCAAGTAAAAATACTCCACAATATTAAAAGATTGTGGTTTTTGCTGACCGAAATTCGTCTCCTATACTACGACAATTTCCTATTTATTGAAGAGGCGGATTTTACGTTCATCAAATGGCGTCGTTGTCGGAGACACGGCTCACCTTTATTTATTTGTTTAATTTTGATATATTTTTGTGTCGAATATTTTCAAAATTTACAGGTCTTCTTTTCATGCATTATTTTGCATCAATTTACTGATTATTTTCCTTATTATTTTTCTAACATTTCTCTTTTGTGGTACGTCCCACGAAGATCGAGGATGCTTTCTCCATGGAGGTGAGGAGTTGGGAGCTCTTGCTGAAGAGGCCGCAAAAGATTTGATGGAGAATTAAAGGAATTTTTATCATCTCTGCTTGCATTTGCATATTGTAAAAAGAAAATGTTGCATGTGCATTTTTAGCAGTCCTCATTAGAGGGCTCGTATGTTGTAAAAAAAGATCACTAGATGATCTAACCCCCCCCCCCCCCACACACACACACTTGCACATATACACCCCCCTCATCTCCCTTCGCTATGTATATTTAATACAATCACTCTTCCCCCCTCTCACACCTTATACTGTACATAGTGCACAAACTCCCCCTCTCTCTTCCTTTCTAAAAACACAATCCTCCTCCTCCCTTGTATCTTAGTGTAAATTCTTCTCCCAACGCAGACCTCCCCTAATGCAGATTCTTTCCTTAGGCTAATTTTAGCCTAAGTATAGGGGGGACCTGACTCATTCACCCCTCCCTCTCCGAGTCTTCTTGTACTTAGGTCAATTTTTGACCTAAGTATAGGGGGACCCTCCTCCTTAGTTCCGCTATATCACCCTATATTTAATCGATCCATGGCTTCATATCACTCGTGCTATGAGGACATGGAAAAAGTTAAGTATAGGGGGGTATATTGTATATTACTGTATATTTACTTTAGCCATAGCTCGCATTTTTTAATTTTAGAAAAATATTTTTCGGTTTGGTTTAAGTAAACATGTGAACTAAGTTTTGTAGAAATCATGTAAAAATGTTTTCTTAAAAATTGAGGGATTAACTTGTTGCAAATAAACCTTTTTTTCAAAAACTCCTTAAAAATTTAAAAATTAATATTGAATGAGACTTTGACTACTAGGCTAAGTAACTACTTTCAGTGAGGGAACCTCGGTCTCCCTTAGCAGAGTGGGTGGTTTAAAGGACAATGTATATTGCTCTGTCCTCAAGTAACACGGGTCCGTCTAACGGCCCGTACTTACACCCATACTGGCTGAGAGCAGATACATCTATTCATACGAGTCTGGGCCAGTCATTGTCTCTTAAAAGAATAAAAACATGAAAATTAAAATCCATAAAAATTTGTAAAAAGAAAAATCACAAAAAATCACTAACTAAGGAGTTGGTGTATTCCTGAGACATTCGCGTTCACTCAAGGCTTAAGGATTTTGAGGACACTTGATTTCTGTGATCTTGAAAGTCTGAGTTAACATGCCTTAATCATTAGGGTTTTTAAACTTAATTATCCACACTTCCCTAGTTTGAAAGATTTGAGCGCTATATTGCACTCTTCATCTCTACCTTCTAGAAGAATATGATCAGCACAATACATTCACAACTGCGTGATTGATGAGATGGGTTGAGTTATCACTTGAGGAACTAGGACTGGTGATTTGAGTCTAGACCTGATCTAATGATGCTCTAGGATGGGATAAAGGTAATGAAGGCTTCATAGAAACCTGAGTGTCAGCAAAACCTTAGCCAGTATGTGAACAAGTTCATATGCTATCTCTTTGATATTTACCTATGTGCTAGGGTGTGTTGAAACTTAATTTTAATTATTGATTAATGTGTGCCAACTTTTGGTAAAAGCGGTGGAGCTAGCCAATATATGAAATGAAAAGAAAGAAATGTCAAAGAAAAGCTCTATCCTCCAAAAGTCATATTACATATGAGCTTCCACCTATGGCGAGCGCTCCCAACCATTTTCAAAGTGTCCACTTGGACCAAGCGCTAATTAGGACCACGGAGTCGGGCTAGCACCAAAAAAGGGCTCTATGTCGTAAGCGATACAAGTCTGGGTGTCAAAGGTATCTTAGGTACTCAAAAGAGACACACCCCGGTGTACTCTCAGAAAAACAAGTGCAGATGACTCCGAATTCTCTTAATGGACACATTGACCAACAACAAATATATACAAGTGTTGAGTAAAAAGGCACTCGAGATGCCCCTTGTTCCAATGTGAGGGAGAGAAAAATAGACACAATCCCATGACCTCCATCATCTGGTCGTCCATCTACATTTCAAGTCTGACAAACTAATGAGACGATTGATTGAAGCAAGAATAGACTTATTCCATAGTGTTGAGGATAAGGTCTAGAGGAGAGTCTCCTGGACTGGAACTTCGAGTAATGCCTCGACTCGGCTCTCATGAAATGCATTACACTAAATTCCATATCCTTATATATATGTACAAAAAGAGAGTATGATGATTAGAGAAGTTGGATTCCTTCTGACTAGAGCATGGTTGAGCCTGAAATTTTAGGATTATTTAAATTGAAGGTCTTCGAAAAAATTGAGCCTTGAATCTTTCACATACACTGATAGGAATTAATCCGACTCCTTCATTCTTTAGATGCTCGAGGACGAGCATGGTTTAAGTATAGGAATACGATGAATCCCGTATTCATCATGTTAAAAATCACTAACTAAATCCCTAGCTTAAATAATCCAATAAAATTCACTAATAATTTCTCATTATTATATTGTATTATATTGTGTATAATTAATCTATAACTATTGTATTTAATTAATTTGTAAATATTTTATTATTAAAAATCCATAAAAATTAGGATAAATAATTGTCTATAATTTCCCAACCCTTAAAAGAACTAAAAAATACAAAAATAACTCAAAACCAAAAAGTAGGTATTTTTAACCCTTTAAAAATACCCCCCAAACTCACTTTTGTACAAATGACCTCTTTTGGTGTTTTGTCCAACATGAAACTTGTAGATCTCATCGATATCTACAAGTTTCATGTTTTGACTTCTTTTCCTAATTTTGCCTCTAACTATTTCTTTCGTATTTTTCTTTATTTTTGCTTTTTGTGATTTTTCTGGTGTAGCCACGTGGCGCCCTCTGGGCTGCCCACATGGCTTCCTTCTCTTGCTCCACCCAGCACCTCTTATAGCCGCTTGATCCTCCTATGCTGCCCAGTTCCTAGCCGCTCATTACTCACCCCCTGTCAGCCATCAGATATGATCTTTGATCAGATCTTAGCCGCTTGCCACCCGATTCCACTTGTATCCTAAGGCACTCATCTCTCCACGTCGCCCATCTTCCCCCAACCATTCGATCATGCGCACCTCTCCATCTGAACTTCTCCTTCGTGCCTAAACCACAGCCAATCGATTCCCTCATCATCCAACGACCACCATCTCGCCACGTCTTGCACTCACTCTCCTCCGTAGAATGGGATGCCAAGATCCTCTCCGCCCATCACCGCCTCCATAAGAGTCGTCCGATCTGATCATCAGATCAGATCTCAACCGCCGTTTCCTGCCTCCACGAGGGCCATTGGATCGATAGATCCAATGGTCCATGTGTGTCGCCTAACTCCAGCCAAACCCCTCCCCCCCGTCCGTTACACCTTGCGACAACCCTTCCCCCTTTCCATTTTCACTCTCTCCTCCGGTCACCTCTCCGCTTCCTTAATGTCCCTCCACGAAGCCGTTAATACCGACGAACTCGCGCAACCCTCAATGCCCTTAAACTCAGCCTTCACTACTTCTGTTCACCCATTCAAAATCTCCAAAAAACGGTCGGACCGCCTCCTATAAAACTAACCCCCTCCGCCTCCGAACACCTCGTCCACCATTCAATGACCTAAAACCTAGCTCCTCTCCTCCTCCCTGTGACAGACGGAGGTGGAAGAGGAGCCATCATGGTCTCCCAGCCAGCTGTCGACCCATGGTCAACCCCGACCGTGCTACGACGGCCCCTCCACCGCTGAGCTCCTCGGAGCGGCTGCCCGAGTCAGAGCGACGACCCGAGCTCCAATGGAGCTCATCCCAAGCCAACCATCCCTCCGCCAAACACCTTGCTCCAGCCATGTATCCTCTATTTATTTCCTTTCTACTCCGATCTTTCGCACCTCACACATCACTTTTCATCAGCCACTGATCATCCTCTCACCTCCACCATACCACATACACCTTCGCCGACCTCCCAACACCCACCCTTCCCTTCTCTAGAGCCACCTCCTCTCCGACACATCTCCTCCTCTACTTAACGGAGAGGGATCCCCAGGTCCTCCGCTCTCTCCGCCTCGACAGACCTCCACTGCATTCACATCAATCGCTCACTCCATGCACTTTGCTTCGGCAATATACTAACCCATGCAGATGCTCAATGAACGGAATTTGCATCTGCTCTCCGGTCTGCAGCCTCGTCTCCGACGATCCTTCCTTGGCAGCCTTCTACAGCTACCCTGAAGCTTCTCTGACCATCGCTCACCTTCGTCAGGTCTTCACCAAAGATCATTGACCTTCTACGATTGCGGGGAACCCAACAAAGCTCGGGCGAGATTGTCGGAGCTCCAAACACGCCGCCTCTTCCCCGACAGATGAGAAGCACATGCACCGTTGGATGGCGCCCCGCAGCGGCCATCCAATGACCCTGATGGAGCCATGTCGACAGCATCGAACATGGATGCTCGGATCATTCGAGCCACTCCCCGAAGCTCCAGCGCTAGACATGTCATCTTCCGAAGCTATGCCCCCTCCGAACCTAGCTCTTCGCGTGCCTTGCATTTGAGGAGCTGGGTTATTTACAAAGAACATCCCGGGACTTCCCATAATTTCAAAGAGGTCCAGGTGCGCGTGCATCATGTGCGCGCCTGGATATTTTGCACAAAAAGCCCGTGCAGAAATGCATAATTACAAAAAGGCCCTCACGCTATATGGAAAATTACAGATAGGCCCAGACAGTTTTTGCAAATTGCAATAAGGTCCCTCTAGGGATCTATTTGCGATATTTATCCTTTTATTTCTTGTGTTTTTATTGCATTTATGCCACTGCATTGTTGTCTTCATAACTTGAGCATCGTAGGTCCAAATTACATGATTTTAGTGTCATTTTGATCCTTGTTTCTTCATATATCTTATGGCATGTTTAATTTTCTCATCTGACACCATTTCAAACATGATGAATCTTTAATGTTAGATGATTTTATTTGTGCTATATGTCTTTGCCATTAATAGATGTCTGCTCATATTTTTATGCTCAATTTGACTCTGATTTTGAACCATATTATGTTGCTCAAATTTAAATGATCTTTTTAAGTGCATATTTGTAATTAACTAAATGCATGTTTATTACTTGCATTCAACTTTACATTACTTTCATGCATCACTCTAAATTTGCATTGAAAAAGCAACTAAAGACACATGCATCATCTAATTGCATTGTATTATGCATCGAGACCTCTAATGGAGAAATTATTCAAACATGTTCTTTATTGACAAAAATTCTATAAATAGATAGAGTAGCTCGTGCCCCTGTGTTCGACCTTGGTAGACTTGCCAAGTAAAACTACTCCACAACATTCAAAGATTGTGATTTTTGTTGAATCATTTTTCGCCTCATATACTACAATTTAAGATAATTAAAGAGGCGAATTCCATGTTCATCAATCGAATCCTAGAAAGTCGTCCTCACGTGGCGGACCCTCACAACAAAGTCATAAAGAGATGTCATTAGTATTAATAAATAATTAAATCAACAGGTCAATAAATATTTACAACAATAATCAAAGAATTAGTTGAACAAAAATCAATGAATATTTTCAGCAATGAATCAATAAATCAAATAAATGACTGATAAAATTAGGCTACACTCATTGCTCCCCGGCAACGACGCCATCTGATAACGGGGAGGGGGGGGCAATCTGGCATCAAAGATAAAGACTGAAGAATAGGGAAGAACTTCCACATCCCCGAGCTTCTATCCGGTGGTGCGCGCGCGTCCGGCCATCCCGCAAGCTGCTACCGGTCCAAAAAGCTTCATGGGGCCACCGCGTATCGATTAGAGGGCTTGAGGGTCGACGGAGCTCTTCAGCAAGGTCGAGGAAGGAATGGACGCCCAGGTATCTCGCTTCTGCAAAAATCGACTCCTAGTAAAGTCTTTTGGCCTCCAGCACATGCAATAAAACTCGAGCAAGCAAATAGGGGCTCGGGGGCTCTTATTGGTGGTGAAATGGCGTGGAATGGGTCGGACGGAGCTCCTTCGACGAGCGATGGAGGTGGAGGAGGTGATCTCTAGATCGGGTGTCGACCTGGGTGAACGAAGGTGTGCAGGGCGTAGGGAAATGACTGGGAAAGGATATGAAGGTGAGAGCAGAGTCAGAGAGCATATGATCACGCGCGAAGGAGCTCGCCGGAGCTCGACTCCGGCAAACTACGTGGATGATCGCTTATACTAATGTAACTAACTAGCTACTAAACTAAAAACGGGAAATGAAAGGTATGACTAAAGCGATTAAAATGAATGCTAAAATAGCTATTATACCTGGGGAATCGTGCATGGAGCAGGGTCACCGGAGTTGGCGACAGTGGCTGCACCCTGTCATCCTGGAGCTCGGCCCAACCTCGAAGAAGCGCGTCCTGTCACGAGAAACTCGATTAGGCTCAAGATCAAGGCTTTTAGACTCGAAATGGTAACCAAAAAACCATGGAGGAGACAGAGGTTTTATTTATAGAACATAGCAACACTCTTATTTGACCGGCTAAGATCAAGGATTTAGGCGTTTATATACAAGGGATTAAAGGGCTCGACGTGTATGTACAATGATCAGTGATCATTTCTATGAAGGGAACGAAGGCGATAGATGGACGAGATGCCCAGGAAAAAGACACAAAATCGCGGGATTGGACAGGCGCATCACGTCTGGATGTGGGGGAGGGAGTTGACTGGAAATTAACTTTTGACGTGACTCTATTTGTCTACGTTAGCCCGGATGAAGACAAAACAATCTTTTTTAAATCGAAAATAATTATTATAAAATAGTAAATGATTTTATTAATTTTTGTGTAAAAAATAAGAAAATGTTTATTATTTTATTTTGTATTTTATTGTGATATTTATTTATTAGCTTTATTTATTAGTAGTTAGTTTTAAAGTATTTATTTATAGGTATATTTGCCTATATTTTGTACCATTTTTAATTTATTTCATATATTTAATTTTAGGAATTTTTACCCGACAGACCCTATAATTTTTGCCAATTACCTCTATGACCTTTGAGACATCTTAATTCCTCCCTCGACCCCGTAAACTTGCTGACTCTTACCCCATAGACCCTATGGTTAACCCCCATCCATTTTCCCGTTAAAGTTGACCGGATTCCGTTACATTCTTTCTTTTATATTAGGGATTTTTGCACCCATAACCCCCTCCGCCCGCAGCGTCGTCCCCGAGCCCGCGCCCAGCCGCCCCCTCCCCCTCCCCCCGCCGCCTCCCCTGCTTGACCCCCCACCCCTGCTCGCGCTGCCCGAAGCCCCGGTCCTACCTCCCCCGCTCCCCCCGTCGCCCGAAGCCCTGGCCCCGCCTCCCCTGCTCCCTCCGCCTGCACTACTCGAAGCCCCGACCCTCGCCCGTGCTCGAAGCCCCTCCAGCCCCTCCCCTGATCGAAGCCCGCTCACCCCCCCCCCCCCCCCCGCCCGCGCCGCCCAAAGCCATGACTCTTGCTCGAAGCCACCCCAGGCCCCGCCCGTGCTCAAAGCCCTCCCCCTCCCCCACGTAACTCGAAGCCCCCCTCCCCCACGCCGCTCGATGCCCCTCTCTCCCATGCCGCTCGAAGCCCCCTCTCCCACACTGCTCGAAGCCCCCCCTACTTGAAGCCCCCCCGGTAGAACCCGACCCATCGCCAACAAGCCCCACCTCCTCCAGGTCGATGCCCCCAACCCCACATGCCGCCTGCCCAGGTCGAGCCCCCTCCCCCCAGAAGCCGACTACCTCCAGCCTAGAGATGTAGCCCCCCCCCATCGTCGTCCCCGAGCAACGCTCCTCCTCAAAGCCCCCCGTCCTCTCCCGAGCCCCACCGCGAGGAGTCTCGCATCCACCTCCTCCAACCCAGTTGCAGTTGAAGGGAAAGCTAATAGAGGAGGGAGGATTATTTTTTTTTCTTGATTAATTTTAGCCATTCGATCACGGGTCGATTAGATTAACTCATTTTTAACCAAAGGAAGTTAACTCTAGATGTGTCAATTTAACGGTAGGGTTCGCGGGGTAAGACGAAGCAAGTTTACGGGGTCGATGGAGGAATTAGGATGTTTTAAAGGTCGTAGATGTAATTGGCAAAGATTATAGGGTCTGCTGGGTAAAAATCCCTTTATCTTATTAGTTTATTCTTTTATTTTATATATCTATAACATATTTTTATGAGTGTAAGAATATTTTTATTGTATTTTTATGATTTTATTTATACACTTAAATAAATAGGTATGTACATTTTATAGGTATATTTATAGGTACTTTATCTATGTTTTACATACGTTATTTTATTTTAATATATTTTATTAACTTTTATTTTGGTTTTGTATTTTTAATATAATATAAACAATATTTACAATATTATAAAAATATAAATGGATAAAAGAATAAAAGAATAGATTTCCCTTTTATTTATAGACAGGTATACTATATTGTTTTGTCTGCATTTTCATATAGACTTATTTTATTTTACATTTTCTTTTGGATTTTATTTTGGTTTTAATGTGTATACAAGTTATAAATAATAATTAAAAAATGTAAAAATAAGAATTTGTGAAATAATAAATAATGAATAAATTAAATATTTTACTCGAATAAAATGTACAATGAGGGTCAAAAACCTAAATTTCACACGGTAACTCCAAAAATCATGAAACCACCTCTATTAAATAGCTTGGGAAGAATTATATACAGTTAGAGGTGATTTTGATATGTTTTGAGCTTTTATGTGCAAGATATGGGTCTGTGAAGTTGGGTCTTTGGCTTTTTATTTTATGTGTAAAATGAACATTGTATATTATTTTTGCACAAACTCACTTTGTATTTTCATTTACATTATTATCTACAACTTTTATGTACAAAGTTTCTTTATTTGATGGATAAATAATAAATAATAAAATAGGTGTCAAAATGAATAAATAATGAAATAAAAGAATTGGGTTTTTATCATATTCTTGGTCCTTATCTCTCCCTACTTTATTTCTTGTCGACCAACTCAATTCTTGACTTGGTCTCAAGGTTTAGGGTCATAAAATATCTTTGATATTTTATTCTTTTTCTTTTCTTCTCTTTATTCTTTAATTTTGGTATTAAAAGTTGTGTTATTTACGCAATAAATGCAATAAATCATGAATGCTATTTTGTACAAATTAATGATATTTATGTGCATTAGCTAGGGTTTTTAAGGCCAACATGATAGAATAAAGATGATGAAATGGAGATTCATCAATATGCGACACATGATGTATCTCAGATTCGCTTGGTGGTGTCTTAACTTCTTCTTGACTTTTCATTAATTGGATGATATTATATATTTGTTCAGTCAAGGCATCTGCTCTTTGGTTGATTCGAGCAACGTCATCTGCAAAAGTCTCATGACTTGGGAGTGAATAATCGTACTCCACATGATATAACTCTAACATGTAATCCTGAGTGGAGTATTGATTAATCCCTACAGTTGTAGTCTGTTCACGAGTCGTGTTTCCTTGACTCCAGATTTTACTTGAATTGTCAAAGGAAAATTTATCGTACTCAGAAATAGAGTCAACCCGAATAGGGGATGGTTTAAACAATGAGTTTTCCATTATAACTTGGAATCATGTTTCTCTGTCAAAATTGATCACTCTATAATCCATCCCCATATTTGCTTGCTTTGTTATGTCCATATGATATTCAGAATTTACGAGCGGGCTAATCCATGAATAAGTGTGGGCATGGGGTGGAATGTATGAGGTCGGGGGAAATGATGGTTGGGAAGGAACCATTTCGAAGAGAGGGTTCCCCTGGAGTGATAGAGAAGAAGATCCGGACATGGTCGTGTAAGTGGAACCCACGAAGTCTAAGTATGAATACCAATGTGACGATGTCTTCTAGGGAAAGGGTGAAGAATGGATTACGAACCACGATAAGTTATTTGCAATTGCAAAGTCATTAAAACACACAATACAAATGCAAGTCAAACGTTGTTGTTTAACCAATTCAACGTTGTGAAGGCCGCAAGAGTCCGACCAATTATCTTTTTCAATTTTAATTGCGTGGTAAAAACAATCTTTGATAATTTAAAAGTATGCGGAGGATAGGTTTTGGGCTCTACCCTAAGTGTACGGTTCTCTCCTACATACAATGATTGGGTTGCTCTCCATCAAACGTAAGGTTAGTTTTAAGCCAATCTATTTACAGTTGCCTTGATTAGTAGTCTCGATTTTAATTAAAGGTTATCACTTAGGTCTTAAGTGAGCATAAAAATCACACGTCTAATGAGCAGTCCTAATTCCTTTTGAAATCCTAAGTTATAAATATGAGGTAGAAAGGATCGAAAAAGTTGATGCAAGTGTGGAATCAATTATGCATGATAAGAAGAATACTTACAGTGATTCCCCACATTCTCCATGTTGGATGTAAGACAAGGAATTAAAATTTACACTAACTGGTTATGCACGGAGAAAAGTTACCCACAGCAGATAATTCTATTAGTGTGAAGAATTTGATTTGAATTCGGCTAAGTAAGAATGATTTACTAGTGCATCTTAGTTAGTGAAAATGTGTGGCCTAGAAATTACAAGCACAATAAAAAATAGATATCCAAGCTAACGTGTATGCACTTAATATCTACGATATTCAAGTTGTGCCCCACCCACGCAAAAGGGGTTGAAACATGCCTGACACAACACATAGTTCAGTTCTAGTTATTATAGAGATTAAGGTTCAGAGAGACCCTTGAAAAAGAAAAATTACAGAAAAATAAATCTAGCCTAACTCTCTCTCACACACACAAAATAGAAATAGAAAATCTTCTTTGCAGCTCCTTGAATTTTTCTTTTCGAAAAGTTGCTTCATGCTATCTACAAAGAGAGATTATGTAGTTAGCATATATAAGAGAGACAAGTAGTTAATAACAAAAAATTTAATGTAAAATAAAAGAAAATTGACACAAGAATTAATATCAAAAAAATAATTAAAAAATTAATTTAAAATCTAAAAAATACGACGTTCTCCATCAATGATGCCATTTGATGAATCATATTTCCACCTCTTTTAATAGTAATGTATTGTAGTATAAGAGGTGGAAATCAGGTCAACAAAAACCATTCTTTTAAATTGGTGGAAAATTTTTACTTGGTAAGTGTACCAATGTCGAACTCAATAAATGATTTTCTTTAGTTGCATGGTTTCAAATTAATCTAAATAATTTAATCGTTGCAATATTAATTTCTATATCCGAAATAAGGCATGCAAAAAGAGTTAAAAATTCATAAATAAAATACATCAAAATAGAGAGAAAGAAATAAAGAAAATGATCTGTGAATATATATATCTTTATCCTCAAGCAAGGTGATCAATGAAATCCTTAATTTAATTCACAAACCCAGGGAAGTGTAAGAAATAATTATCAATGAAAATCCAAAATTGTAGGCCAGACAAATTAATAATCACTTATACAAAATGATCAAATCCAATTGAATCCTGAGCTTCTTCTTTTCCTGCAATGGTTAAATCCTTGAAGGACAATTTGAATCAACAAGAATCAGTAAATGATAACTTCAATCTTCTCAATTTAGCCCTTATATAAATAGATCAAATTTTCTCAAATTCAATTAAAGAGTCATCAATGAGAAGCATGCATAAGAGATTTATATCCTCAAATAATTGAGCAATTTTGAATGCATCTGACTTGTTTAACAACTATATCAAATGGTAGAGCACAAAACAAGCTTCAAAATGATATAGAATACACAAAATTTGGATCTAAAATGACTAAGATATCAAATTTCAAAATCTGAGACTAAAATGCAAGAAAAAATAAGTTTCTATTTATTTTGAGTCATATGGAGGGCTTATCTGCAATTAATCAAAGCTGCTAAGGTCCTTATCGCAATTTTCCCTAAGTAGAGGTGTGGACACAATTTCCAAGAGGCGGGGGTGTTAATGCAATTTCTCCAGCCCACGTGTGCGAGACGCGTGACTGGACCTCGGTGTAATTCCTGGAAGATTGGGGGTGAGTGCCATAAAATTCCTCACCGCACGTGTGTGGTGCGTAAGGCGGGTGAGGTTCGACTAGTGGGTGGAGCGAGAGCTCCTCTCCCTGTAGGCACGAAGGTGTCGAAGCTTAGAGGTACGATGCTCGGCGGAGCAGCTATAGACTGAAGAGGAAGCAAATCAGGATCTCTTGGAAGAAAAAGTACCTGAGCCTCTTCTTCTGCAGGCGGCGTGAAGATTAGCTGATCGTGAGGAGGTCGACATGGGATGCGAGGAGGAGGAGCTCCAGGGTCCAGTTGTTGAGGTGCTCTTACGAGTGATTCAGCCTGCAGGTGTAAGTGCAAACAAGCAAAAAGAGGAAAGGGGCGGAGCTCCGGTGTTGGAATGGGGGAGTCAGAGCTGGAGCCCAGCCTGTGCAAAGCTGGAGGTGAGGGAGACCTTGAGGAAGAAGAAGAAAAGTGGCGAGGAAAGAAGGTGGGGGCGATTCAAGGGATTGGGTTTTTCAAGGGCCCAATGTATCGATTGGAAGTGGAAAAAGAAAAGGAGGAGATGGGGTCTGCAGTATTAAATGAAGGGGAAAAGGAAGGAGAAGTTAGGGACGAAGAAAATACCAGAAGGAACTGGTGACTGATCTAAAGGAGGTGAGGATGGCAGGGAGTGGAGGCAGGTGTGAAGAGGATCTCCTGGACAAGGAGGATGGACCTCCTTCTGGTATTTTCTCCAAGGCTCCTGCGAACAGGAGACCTGAGCTCTGCAGCTTGGAGAGCCACTACACGGCCAAGGAAACATCATGGATCTCACCGGGCTTCAACCCTCATCGTCGCTCACGAGAGATCTCTTTGGCCTCTGTCTCTGGCGAGGAGAATGGAGCTGGAGGGTGAAGGCTTATGCAAGTGGTGGATGGAGTTTTAGTAAGTTGCAATGGGGATTATATAGGGGCTTGATCGACGGTGTAACAATGATGAGAAGAGGAAGTGAAGGGCTGGCAAAGATCTTCGTCATGAGCCGGGATTACATATAGGTTTATATCACAGCGAATGAAGGCAATGTGATGAAAGAATCTAAGGGAGAAGTACGTGGATTCATGAGGTGGAGGCATAGTGGTCGAGCGGAGAGAGTTGACTCCGATCAAAGGGGTGCGGACACTGATTGTGTGCGGGTGTGATGATGCGCTGAAGAGAGAGTGAGAGGTGAGGCGCCAAGGTGAGTGAGCAGTTGGGCACCATGTGTTGTGGACTGTTGACCGATTGCTTGACCAAGGAAAAAAATAAAAGAAAATGAGAAATAAAATAGAAGAAGAAATCAAATAAAAAAGTGGTCAACATGAAAATTGTTGGTCTCAATGAGATCTACAACTTTTATAAAAGAGCCAAATCAAAATAAGTCATCTGTATTATTATTTTGCAAAAGGATTAATTACTAATGGAGACTTGAGCTTTGCAGCTTGGAGAGAGACTACACAACCAAGGAAACACTGTGGATCTCACCGGGATTCAACCCTCATCGTCGCTCACGAGAGATCTCTTCGGTCTCTACCACCGGTGAGGAGAATGGAGCTGGAGGGTGAAGGCTTATGCAAGTGGTGGATGGAGTTTTAAGAAGTTGCAATGGGGATTATATAGGGGCTTTATCGATGATGTAATGACAATGAGAAGAGGAAGTGAAGGGTTGGCGAGGATCTTCCTCGCGAGCGGGAATTACATGTAGGTTGAAATCATGGCGAATGAAGGCAATGCAATGAAATAATCTGAGGGAGAAGTGCGTGGGTTCACGAGGTGGAGGCGTAGCGATCGAGCGGAGAGGAAGTTGACTCAGGTCAAAGGGGTCAAACGTTGATTGGTTGCGAGGGTGATGATGTGCTGGAGAGTGAGTGAGAGGTGAGGTGCTAAGGTGAGTGAGTAGTGGGGCACCATGTGTCCTGGACTATTGACCGATTGCTTGACCAATGAAGAAAAATAAAAGAAAATGAGAAATAAAATAGAAGAAAAAAAATCAAATAAAAAATGGTCAACATGAAAATTGTTGGTCTCAATGAGATCTACAACTTTTTATGAAGGACCCAAATCAAAATAAGTCATTTGTACAAATTATTATTTTACAAAGGGACTAACTACCAATTAACCACTATAATTTTATGTTTTGAAATTTTTTTTATATTTTTAATTAAATTCAAATTAGTGGATTAATATATATATAGTATATGTCTGACTAATCTAATTCTTATGGATTTTTATAAAGTGAGAAAAAGATTAAAAAATATCAAGGATAAAAATATGTACAATTTATACAAGTCAGATCTTTTTGTTTTCTTTTGATTTTATGATTTTATGAGTTTTATTTCTTAATACCAAGTTAATGAATATGTTAAAGAATATAAATGAAAAGGAATTAAGTTAAAAAAGTGATATTTTACACATAAAATGATAAGCTCAAGTTAGACGAAAATCATGGTTATTTATTTACAGATTTTAGCCCATATTTTCATGCATTGTTTGTGGATGTTAATTAATCTATTTTAGAGGATTTTATTAGTTAATTAACAAGATAATTTTGCTAAGATATCCATATAGTGTAGATGAATCATGGATTCACCACCCTTCAACCCCTTCTTCTCCACCAACTCCCCCAAAATTGCTCTTCCTCTGACCATCACTTCATCCCCCATCCCCCTCCAGCACCTATTCCTCTGATGACCTCCTCCTCCTCCATCGTTAACATGGAGTGGTGAAGGTTAACCTGGCTCATCGAGCTTGTCATCACCATTGACGAAGATGGGGAAGCGGAGGAGGATTGGGCGATGGAGAAGGAATGGGCAATGAAGAAGGAGGTGGGGGCAAAGGTGTAGGGGACTAGAGGAGGAGGAGGAGGCGAAGGAGTTGGAGGGGTCGGTAGAGGACGGGGTGGATTTTTTTACTGGTATGCCCCTCTTAACTACACCATGGTTTGAATAGAGCATGGTCTAGTTCAACTCATTGATGGTTAATCCAAATGAAGGGCATATGTGATCATTGTGGAAGAAGTCAAAGGCAGAATTGATATTCCAAAAAAAGGAAGAAGCATAACTAATATTGCAACATCAAAGGAGTACACAACTGAAAAACCCTAAATTTAACTATAAGAATTTATGTAGGATCGTTTCTGAACTCATTGAACTACTGATCAATTCTCTTAATATTATTATCAGTTAATATGAACATTCCAAGTCAATGGCAAATAAGGTGGATAAGGCCTTTACCTATATTATTTAAAACTTTCAACAAGTACACACCTAAGATGACTTCTGCTTCACAAGCTAAATTCCAGTATTGAAACCAACAACCATATCAAGATATAAAGCATACATTCCTATACACAATTTTGGAATAAAACTACCAGAATTATAAGAGTCAAGATTACATGACCTTACTTCAATATATATATATATATATATAATATTAAAATCACTCTTCTTTTCTTAGACTATATTCCAAGATTTAAAATCCAACATGCACAATCATTTGGATCACTCATCCATAACAAAATCAACTTTAATATTCATGAAATGCATCGATTTTCTATGTTTTAGACCCACACATGAGTCAAATTTATAGGTGTAATTCTCTGGAAACGTACCAATTGAAGAGGATACCAATAAATCTCCACAAGAGCCAAACCCCTTGCTGGCATCTGATGATTTCCAAGGGAATTCGAGGGTTACTCCATGGATTGATAGAGCAATTCTAAGGCCTGAGATAGGAGGGGAGTGGATATTATTATATATCTTTGACATTCATCTGTAAGATTCATGATCTTCTAACATATTTCAGATTATATCCTCCTTATATAGTGACTTTAGATTCCCACGTATTTACTATTGTGGTGTAATTTATAGGATTTTTATTAGTTGTACCTCATGAGATATTGCAATATCAGTTATGCCCCTCACTTTTTTGGAATATAAGTTGCGCCCCTTACTTCTTCACAATGATCACGTGTGCCCTTAAGATTCATTGCCGTCTATTCCCATCCCAAATGAATGTTAACCTTGGGGACATAAGGGTAATTAGATAAAAATTGAGGGTAGAAATATCTTCTTCTTCGTATTTTCTTCTTCTTCCTCCTTCCAATCTTCCTACCCCGTCCTCCCCCAATAGCTCCCTTCCGGACCCTCCTCCTCAGCTACCCATCCCTCTCCGGGCCCTCCTCCTCCGCCCCATCCATTCCAGACCCTCCTCTTCTACCACCCCTCCCCCTCCAGTCCCTCCTCCTTTACCGCCCCTCCCCCTCCAACCCCCTCCTCCGCTGCCTTCCATCCCCCTCTAGGCCCTCCCACTTCGTCGTCCCTCCTCCTAAAGGCCCTCCTCCGTCGCCATCTTCCATCCCCCTTCAGGCCCTCCTCCTTCGTCGCCTTCCATCCCCCTCCAGGCCCTCTACCACCACCACCCCTCCTTTATATCCTCTGCCGAGCCACAACCATTGCCTCCTCTACTGCTCATGCACCACTTCTTCCCCAATGAATCTCTAGCAATTCCCTCGTATCGCATCCATGATCAAACATAAACAATCGAGATGAGATCCAAGGAGTGAGACGATCGCCTAATCGTAAAGATGGGTGCTAAACTGGTGGCTGGGACTCACCTTCTTCCTGACGAGTGTCGCAGCTTGTGCGATCATGGCGTGGTGGCTTCTGAAGTTCCACCCTTTAAATAGGCATTAGTGGATGGTCCCCGTCATCCTCCTACTCTTCGGGACACCGATGGCCATCCGGTTCTCCATCTTTGCCTCCAATTTGGCAGAGGATCGGGAAGGAGTACTGCGCGAAGGAGCCGCCGATCGCTGCTTCTGCAGGACCTCTGATGGCAGAGAAGGTGCAGCTGCAATAACATCTCATATGGTAATACGGAGGTTTATTTCTTTCTTTTTATTACGATACAAGAAAGAAGGGGTTGCATCATGATTCTCTGTGTATGATTCTCATTTCATGTGTGGGATTCACTACAACATACTGGAGGGTGAGGGGCGGTGTGTCCATGGCGACATCCATAAGTTCATACACAGTTCCAGTTGACCATCAACGCCTCAGGTCTGACCATCATCTTCGTCTCAATTGGGTTCTCAGGCGTGGGTGGGGGAGGGGGTGCTGTTGGGGGGTGGAGGGAGGATGTTTGGACAGTTATGTCCCTCTTAAATGCACCATGGTTTGAAAAAACATACTTAAGTTCAACTCATTGAAGCCTAAACTAACGGAAAGGCACAAGTGATAGAACGTCAATAAGTCAGGGGTGCAACTGATATTCCAAAAAAGGAAGAGGCATAACCAATAATGCAATATCTCAAGAGAGCACAATTGATAAAAACCCTAATTTATAAAGCTTGTGGTGTAATTAGGAAGATCGCAGAAGTTATGGAATAATTAAAGAAGATTTTAGAGATCACTGTATAAATATCTCAACATAATATAGGTTCCCACTCAACCTAAAATCTAAATTAGAAAATTCATTTAACACATGTTAAATGATTTATATGGATGGATTAGTTGGGATTAATGTCTTTAGGGGTGGTAAAGTGCATGCAAGCAAAGCATCCTGAAGGGAAAACGAAGGCAAGTGGCAGTGATTGAGGCAGACGGAGAAACGAACGGCCAACGGAAAGGAAAGTCCACATGGCGATCCTCCACCTGCCCGACGCCCGCGTGGCCCTCGAGGTTGCCGCCCTCTTCTCCTCCTCCGCCTTCCTCCACACCTCCAGCCCCTTCCGCTCTCGCCGCACCAAGCTCACCACGGCAGCTGTCACAGGGTCAAAATCCCGATACCGATTTCGACCGATCCTGTGCGGCGTTAGCTAACCCGTAGCTAACCAGCCTTCCCGAGTAGAACGGTCACGGACGCGCTCCAACTCTTCTCGATACTCCTGCTTGCTAGCGTGCCGACGCTTCCAACACAAACACGAGCACGAACTCCGGATCGCTCAAGAACACTCTCAAGAACACGCTCAAGAACGCTCAAGAACACGACCACACGATCACACAAGTACGGGCACAAAGCTCTTCTCTTATTAGAAGGAGAACTCTCTCTCTGGAGTGGGTAACAATCTACACTTGTGTTGTGTTGTCTACAAATGAGCCACCACCTCTCCTTTTATACAAGACTCAAGGCAACCCAAGGGACACTCATTATTACATTTACAATAATGACACATAAAGACACAAGAGACCCTTCGAGTTCTTTGGCAACCCTTCGCGTTCCTCAGCAACTCTTCGTCTGCTCGTCTCTTCGACTCCCTTGTTGTCCTTTCGTCTTCCCGCACGGTCGACGCCCAGTCAACCGCCCAGTCACCAGCACGCATGCGCTCCAACGCCCTGCTGATGCAGCTTTGCCGTAATTCACCAAGTGCCACCAAACACTTGGTCTTGTGCCATAAGGGAACCCGCGGCCTCCAGACCCTCGTACGGTAAACCCTTCCTTAGCGTTCTGCATACTAAGGGGAAGTCCTCCAGAACTTCGCTATCGTGGCCTCCAGACCACTCTCGTACGCGTACTACCGAGCATGCTCGACAATGCTCGTACTCAGCACCTGCAACGCTCCATGCCTCCTTGGATCACCACGCATCAATACCGATACCGTGCGCCTTCGTGCGTACGCCTATGTGACCGTACCGCATTGCTCCTCGATGCGTACTGCTTCACTACATACCGCCCGTCTGCGCTCGCGTAGGTACCGCTGCGTGCATCCACCGTCATGTCTTGCACTGCTGTCTGTACTCGTTGCTCGCACTGCTATTAGCACCACGACACTCTGCTACCGAGCCAGTGTCCTGTGACGCTTCTCCATCACGTACGGTAGAGCCTCCAGACTCTCATGGATAACCTCCCTGATATCCATGCATTTTAGACTCCTCCTGAAGTCCTAGCTCCATCGATCATTCTCGAGCATCCGCTACCGTGTCTGCACGATCATTCTCGATCACGGAATTTGAGGGTGTGACAGCAGCCACCCCAGCCTCCTTCCCTCCCCCGCTCGTCGCTCTCCACTCCTCCCCCCCTCGCCCCAAGGCCAAGGATGGATTTGGACCCTCCATAGCGAGGGGCACTGAGAAGCCCTCGATCTGCACCGCCGACGAGCTCCACTACGTCCCCGTCTCCGGCACCCAGTGGAGGCTCGCGCTCTGGCGCTACACGCCCCGCCCCGAGGTCGTGCTTCCAACTTCCAGCTTCAATTTCGCGAACTGCCGTTGTATGTTCGTTATTTAAACTTTGATTGTGGGGTAGATATGGCTTCTCTGATTCGTGCTTGCTTGTTGGCAGGCGCCGACGAGGAATCACCCGCTGATGCTGCTGTCCGGAGTGGGGACGAATGCTATCGGGTTCGACTTGTCGCCCGGGGTAATTTTTATGGTTTTTGTCTTAATTGTATGTGAAGCAACAAGTTTGTGGGAGTTTTGTAGCTCAAGTGGGTGCTGTTTTTATCGGAATTGACCGCACTGGAGTAGACGTGTTGGAAAATGTAGGAGAGAGGATCAATTGGCGTGCAAGTTGGAATTTTTTTATTTAATGGTTTCTAGTTATGATGTCTTCTCATTGCAAGTTATTAAAATCCCTAGTGAAGAATAACAGTTTATGGAAGACTTAAAGAACGTGAAAACTTTCTCAATTGAATGCTAGCAGAATCCCTAGATTCCTAATATGGCTAAAAAAGAATGGCGTATCTGATCATGATACTTGCATCGCAACAGACCTAGATAAATCTGGACATATACTTCCCTGTTTGGGTTACTTCAGCATATGCTGAATGCTACCCAAGGTAACTTTGATGAGCTTGATGGATGCCTATGTGCCATTCTTTGACCTTTTGCAGCAATAAAATAGACCTATAGCTTCACGTGATTCTTCTACTTGGTGAAATTCTTGTCTACCCACATGATGGTAATCTTGGGTGACAAAGTTTCATGAGTAGTTTAAAAGTCTTAATGCATGCTTAATTGAGCACCGTTGTATAAGTTGTTTGCCAATGCTTAGTTCTTCCCTCAATTCAATTGGACCACATAACCAAACTGTTTCACATTTTTCAACAAGTATAATGTTACTCTCATCCACCTTGAAAAAAACTCAAATATAGAATCAGTTGTATTTCTACTTCACAACTTACAAGCAAGACACTTGAACAAGTTTAGTTCTTCCATTTACACGTTTATATATGTGGATCTAAAACTTCTGTAAATTCACTATAACTAAGATTATTCTCGTATCTATGCAACACATTTTCCCATATGCTTTTCTAAATGATGAATGTACTTGTTGCTAGTGTTTTCCTGTTGATAAACTGATATGGTTTTTTTGAAGCTTTAATCTTCCTATGTTGTTCTAATAGATATCCTCAATTTCAGGCTTCATTTGCTCGACACGTGTCAGGCCAAGGATTTGATACTTGGATAGTTGAGGTTAGAGGTGCTGGTTTGAGCTCTCGCTCAGATTCCAAGACAATTGACGAATATGTTACTGAATCCAAAACATCTGAAATCATTGGTTCCGTACTGGAAGCCCAGAAAAATGGAAGATTGCCTGGATCACAGCAACCAATGGCAAATGGTAGCCTTCCACTGAATGTACCTGAGAAAATTGAAAGTGAAGTACATACACTTACCACATGGGATAGATCTCAAGTAGTGGCAAGGTTAACGGATAATCTCATGATTTTGACTGAAAGACTTGCAGGGTACTTAAGTGAGGGACAAATAAATGTTATATCAACAAGTTTATTCAATCGAATATCAAAGCTATTGGAGGAAGCCGATCTATCTGAACGCTTCAATGAAATCCAAGGAAAAATTGTAGCTTTAACAGAAGAAAGACAGAACTCGGTTGCTTATAGCCAAATCAGAGATTTGAGTCAACGTCTGCTTAACATTCTTGATGAAGGTCACCGATCTGTTTCTCCTCAGCTATTTGACTTGCAAGAGCGTTTTGCAACAATAATTGAAGATTTCCAGAAACAGCTTGATCTGATTGTTATTTATGATTGGGACTTTGATCATTATCTAGAAGAAGATATTCCTGCAGCGGTAAGGTGATATTTTTTCCTGATTTCCTCGCATTTTCTTTATAGACTATATCTCTATTTTGTAAAAGCTCTTAGTATAATATATTAGATGTTTTTTATGTGCTATTAGCATTGCAACATAAGGAACCGAATATAGAGGAAAAGATATAAAGAAAGAAAGTAAATAGATTTCAAGTCCTTTTTGTGGGAGGCATTGGACCTAATAATCTTTTCTGCAGATGGAATACATAAGAACTCATACCCAACCAAAAGATGGAAAGCTTTTAGCCATTGGTCACTCCATGGGTGGTATATTGTTGTATGCCATTCTTTCTCGATATGGTATGTGTTTATGCTCATTTCACATGTTTCATTTATTGTTAGTCATTTTTGTTACCCATTGGATATTCAGTTTGCTGGGACTACTTGTGGACAGTTTGCTAAAATGATAAGATGTGAGTCATGTGACTATTGACTCTTAGAAATGGGAGGAAGCATGGATTTCCCACTAGGATGTAGTCAACCTATCTTGATCTTTGACTTAGACGGAGATTGTAGGAATCATGTTTGATCTTGCAGAGTGTATTATCAAGTGGCTAGCACGTGAGCTCCTTAGAACTCCCCTAGGTTATTCAAAAGCGTTCTAGGCTATTAAAAATGATTAGATATCCAAAAGAATCAAAGTGATTGCGAAATTCCAGAAGAATCAAAGTGATTGAGAAATTGAATATGCCCATTAGTAATACTTTTTGGTGCTTTTTTCATTCCATGTTTACTTTAATGTTTGTGTTGGTGCAGTAGGGTGATTTGTTTCACTTTGATATCAATCGGTTTTTCTTTCCGTGGTTCCATTCTCGAAGCACCTAAGTTCTTTTCCTTCATCTTCATTGCAAATGATGCAGCACACTACTAATAAATAGGGTCTTATTTATTTTTCGTCCGTTTATTAGAGTCTCATTTTCTTTACAAATAATTGAGTTGTCGCAATTTTATTTTAAATAAAGAGATCGCATATGATCTCAAATTAAATAGTTAATTGGTTATTTAAGGTAGTTAGTCGGTTAGAGTCAATTGAGATAAGTTAGAGTCAAATTTGAGTTTTAAATTTGAAATTTCTTTCTGATCCTGTAATCCCATCCCTCCTATATAAAGGAGTGTAGTCTATTAATTTTAAATAGTTCAAGTTGCAACTAAAATTGAGATTTATCTCTCTCTTCTCCCTATTCGTTCTCCCTCGATGCGATCTACGTGCTTCTCTCCTCAAAATACTTGCCTCCGGCGGGCCTTCTCTTCTTCCCACTAATTTCTTCTTCCACAATAGTTTCCATCATCAAAATTATTTTTCCACGGAGCGTCAAAAAAAATTATTTTTCCACCGTTTACGATTTTTCCATTTGCATCAATTGGTATCAGAGCATGGAATCTAGATCATCCTCACGATCTAACGATCCGTACAAAAGTTTGTGCAGGCATGCAACGAGAGGCAATCGCTCGTCAGAACGTAAACAGCGAGCCGATGAAGCCTACAACAAGGAGATGATGTCCATATTGCTCGAATTCCAATCAAAACTACGTGTTTTTGTTGCTAATTTTGAGACCCTAAATGCCGCCGAAATCGCTGCCAAGAAAGCCGTTGAATCGAAGTCACCTGCCGCTGAAGCCGCTGGCCTAATTTCCAAGGAAGAAAAACTTGCCGTTGACAACGATCTGCTTGTTGTCCAGACAGTTTCAGACTTGCAGTCATCCGAGAACTCAACTCCAACGCCACCCACTGCCCTCTCACGGGTCCCCTCCGCCACCCTCGCACCTCCAGCAACCAGCCCAACACCACCACAACCCCTTTCCACCGCCCAAAACCTCTCCGAACGAGCAACATCGCCACTACAGTCCGCCTCCCCACCTCTAACGGCCATTCCAGCCATGCCACAGTCTCCTACCACCACCGAATCGGTCCCATTGCCTCCCCTGCAACACTTCTCCGCCGCCACAACACCTACATCCCCACCACCACCTCCGTCGACGACCCCCAAACAGTATCGCCACCACCCCCTCCCGCTGCCCCCGCAACTCCTACGAATTCTCCTACCCCACTGCTGCTATCACCCCCTCCTGCCACCTCTGCAACCCTTACAAACCTCCCAGCCCGTCGCCTCCTGCCACACCCCGCACCTTCGGCGCAACTCCTAGTGTTGCTGCCACCCATTGTTCCCTCCCCTCCGCCTGCACCACCGGCCTCCATCCCCCTTCCTCCTATGCCTTCTCTGACCCCCACTACTTTCTCCCTGTGCCACCGCCACCCCCGCTCTCTAACCCCCTTCACCGACAAAAACCCCACCACCTCCGCCCTTTCGGAGAATACTCCAGCCCCAACGCCCCTTCTGCCCCCCTTCGCAACTTCGACGAATCCCCCAAAACCCTCATCGACAACGCGACCGCCCCCGCTATTCTCGCTTGCCCGCTGCCCTGACACCCCCTCCTACAGCCCTTACCGCCACCCTCCCTCTCCGCCACCGATCCCAAGGCCTTCGTACCCTCCATCTCGTCATTCAGCCATCACCACCCCAAACGGTCCCAACTCCACGAACACCCTTTCACCATCGTCTGCACCGCCCACCTCATCTGAACCACCACCGTCGCGACAACCGCCTCGCTCAATTGATCCGCCGCCCTTGAAGCTGCGGGATCTGCCGCTGCCACTTTATCGTTGAGGAAAAAAACCCTAGCGTGGGGTTCCTCCACAAGAGGAATCGGATCCCACGAGAGTTGGGATTGGGATGTGATATGGAGAATTTGCAGAAAACGACCATCGCCAAAGACCTTTTGCTTAAAGGTTAAAGTTGATGGTAACTCAAGAAGAAATGAAGGGGTATGAAAATTGCAGAGACGCCCTCCAATTGAAAAAAAACTACAAACTTAACGTTGAAAAGGATCTAATTGGGGAATTTAAAGCTACAATTTCAAGATTGAATTCTCCAACGACGCTTCGAAGATCAAGCAAATCGTCGGGACTCGGGAGATGAATTTTTCAAGTGGAGGAGAGTTGATGCAGCGCGCTACTAATAAATAGGGTCCTATTTATTTTTCGTCCGTTAATTAGAGTCTCATTTTATTCACTAATAATTGAGTTGTCGCAATTTATTTTAAATAAAGAGATCGCATGTGATCTCAGCTTAAATAGTTAATTTCCGTCCGTTAATTAGAGTCTCAATTTATTTTATTTACAAATATTGAGTTATCGCAATTTTAAGGTAGTTAGTCAGATAGAGTCAATTATGATAAGTTAGAGTCAAATTTGAATTTTAAATTTGAAATTTCTTTCTAATTTTGTGATCTCATCCCTCCTATATAAAGGGATAGTAGTCTATTATTTTTAAACAGTTCAAGTTGCAATTAAAATTGAGATTTATCTCTCTTCTCTCTATTCCTTCTCCCTCGACACGATCTACGCGTTTCTCTCCTCAAACCACTCGCATCCGGCGGGCCTTCTCTTCTTCTTCTTCCCTCTAATTTCTTTTTCCATCGTAATTTCCACCATCAAAATTATTTTTCCACTGTTTATGAATTTTTCATTTGCATCAGCAAACCTGCTGTCTTTACTTTTTCTTTGAACGAAATGAGCATGCTTGGATGAAATATGCATGGATATCTGTCATGGAATGTCCTCGTCTAGGTCACTAGCAAAACATTCACGCTTCCATTCATGTCTTGGGCGACTTTCTAGGCTTGTTTATAATAGGTAAACCAGTGTCTTTTATGTGAGGGGAAGCTCAACTCTTGGGCATCACCAAAATGTTAGCATTAGCACTTAAAGGGAAGCCACAAGGACAAAATCGTGGGTCTCGTGGGCCGTAACGGGACGATGATGCATGTACTGTCTTGTATCTTGTGTCGATCATGTTTCATCTTTTTTTATAAGCCATTTATTTTGACTTTTAATGAATTTTGATGGTTTAGTAATTTGAAATAAGATATCGTAGGCCACTGTCGTGAAAAAAGTGCTTTCCCATGTTGATTGAATAAAATGGACGGGAACATGAAATACATAAATATGTGTTAAATACATATATAAGGCTACAAATCAAATGACATCATTTAAATTTTGATTGTTGGCCTGCAACATTTTTTAGTCAAAAAAGGGGAACATGCGTCGATGTCCACCCCAATATATTAAGAGCCTAAAAGATTATAGAAAAGATCATGACTCAAGAAGAGTCCGAATATAAAAGCACCTTAATGCATGGTGGAGTCTTCATATCCCAAATCATCATGCAATTCCTAAAAAGATTCTCATCTTGTGTCACACCTCAAGGGGCCCTCAACTGTGCTCAACCGCTCTATCATATCCAAAAAATCTTGTAGATGTTGATCAGAGAAGCCATCATTAAAAGTTGGTAGCCAGATCCCATAAACCTACATATCATCAACCCACACATTCCTATCATATGTCATAGCAAAAAGGTGTGGTTAGCGGGAGTCTAAGGATCCACCTCTCGAAAACTTCTCTGTCCAAAAGAAGAAGCTACTTCCCTCACCCAACTGTGGTCGGAAAAAATGCTAAAAATTGGGAAGGACCACACGAATACCTTTCCAAAAGTCCGTTTCATACCGCAAGAGGCATAATCCACCCACAACATGCTCATCAACCCCATATATAGTACGGATAAGCCGACAACAAGCATCGTTCTTATCGTCCCATATTCTCGGGGCCACATCAGCAATAACACGTAATTCATCACCTCCAATCTTGGGACTCCGAGGGTCCCATAATCCTTGAGGAGAGTAATCGTCTCCCAATCCACAAGATGTAAGCTGCGGTACTATGGCTTGACTTCTCCCAGAAGAAACTCCTCCACAATCTTTTCCATTCAGCTTCGAATCTTCATCGGAAACATTGGAATGGTCGCAGGCATGTACCTATTAATATTATAGGTTCATATAAATTAGTGTGATTCTTCAATTGAAGCAATCAAACTTTAGGAAGAAGGTTTTAGAAGACTTATCTTGGGATTGTAATGGAAGTGCTAACAAGATGTGGAAGGCGGTAGCATCTTGTATCCGAAGGATAGCCAAAGAAATGCTAGGTGAGTCAAAGAGAGGAGCTCCAGGTCAAAAGGAGGCTTGGTGGTGGAGTGGAGTGCGCAAGAGAAGCTTAAAAATAAAAGAGCATGCTTTAAAGCTATGTCTAAGGACAGAACATATGAAATTGTCACAAACTACAAAATAGCGAAGGAAGGAAAGAAGGAGGTAAGCGAAGCTAAGTCAAAAGCTTATGAAGTTTTGTACAAAAATCTCGACTCTAAGGAAGATCGGAAGGATATATTCAGGTTGGCTAAAGCAATATAAAGAAAGACCAAAGATCTTTCTCAAGTGAAATACCTCAAGGATGAGGAAGATCATGTGCTTGTTACTCAGAAGAATATAGAGACTTAATGGAAGCAGTACTTCCATGAGCTTTTCATTGAGGAAGGAAATAAAGAGATCACTTTGGAAAATCTAGTTGGTAGTGAAAGTTACTTGAATCGTGCAAGTTATAGACAAATACAAATGAAGTAGAGGAGGATTTAAAGTTTATGAGACCTGGGAAAGGTGTAGGACATGATGACATTTCTATAGAAGTTTGGAGAGTTTTAGGTGAGCATGGTTTGACTCGGTTTACAAATTTATTCAATGTTATTTGACAAAGCAAGAAAATGCTTGAAGATTGGAGGAAAAGCCTTGTGGTACCTCTTTATAAGAACAAAGGAGACATTCAAAATTGTTCAAATTACAAAGGTATCAAGCTGATGAGTCACACTATGAAAATTTGGGAACATGTGATCGAAAGAAGGTTGAGACAAGTTTCCAAAGTAAAAGAAAATCAATTTGGATTCATGCTAGATCGCTCAACAATTGAAGCCATCTACTTGCAGAGGAGAACAATGGATATTTATATAGCTAAAAGGAAGAACCTTCATATGATTTTTATTGATTTAAAGAAGGTTCATGATTCTGTCCCACGAGAGATATTGTGGAGAGTTTTGGAGAAGAGGTAGGTACATGTCCTATACATTAACCTCATAAAAGATATGTATGATAGGGCTTCATCTTGTGTAAGGATACAATATGGGAAGACTGACTATTTTGACATCAACATTGGTCTGCATCAAGGTTCTACTTTGAGTCCATTCTTTTTAACTTTGATTATGGACGAGTTGACAAGTCACATCACGTTCATGATGAGATACCTTGGTGTATGTTATTCATTGATGATATTGTGTTTATTGATGAGACTAGAGATGGAGTAAATGAGAAGCTTGGAGTCTGTAGACATGCATTGGAAAGTAAAGGATTTTGTATAAGTAGGGCTAAGATTGAATAAATGGAGTGCACTTTTGATGGAAGCAATGGTGAAGGAATCGAGGTTAAGATTGGTGACGATAACATTCAGAAGATAGATTCTTTTAGATACTTGGGATCTATTTTGCAACATGATGGGGAAATTGATGGGGATGTTACAAATAGAATAAATGTAGATTGGCTAAAGTGGAGAGGAACCTCTACCGTTCTCTGTGATAAGAAACTCCCTTTGAAAATCAAAGTAAAGTTTTACAAAGCATGTGTGAGACCTGCTATGCTCTATGGATACGAATGTTGGCATGTAAACCATAGACATATGCAGAGAATGACAGCAGCAGAAATGAAAATGCTAAGGTGGATGTGTGGACACATACGTAAAGATCGGATTTGGAATGATGCTATCATAAGAAAAGTTGGTGTAGCTCTGATCGAGGATAAGATGCGCGAAAATCGCTTAAGGTGCTTTGTCCATTTACAAAGGAGGTCAACCGATGCACTGGTGGGTAGATGCGAGTTTTGGGATGTTGAGCCGGCTAAGAGAGGGCGATGAAGGTTCAAGAGGTGTTGGAATGAGGCTATACGAAGGGATCTTAGTTTTTGGATCTAAGCCCGAGAATGACCCAAGATAGATCTGAATAGAGGCAAAGAATCCATGTATCCGACCATACTTAATGTGAGGAAATGCTTTGTTGTTGTTTATAAATTAGTGTGATGTTGGAGAACAACCATTCTAATTGAGTTTTGCTTTTGAAACTATGGTAAATAGTGCCAGATAAAAAAGTTGCTTTCAAAGTTCCTTATTTATCCAACTTCAGAAAAGAGATATTTTTATAGGGTTTCTGCCATTATGCCAAAAAGGTGAACAATTTAAATATTTTACTTCCACAGTAGTTTTTAACTTAGAAGAATGCGCTGAATTCCACATCTTTTTAAGCCAGAGTTGTGGCGTTGCCGTAAGGTTGGGAAATTTGTGTAATTGTGCTGTTGTATCTTATTGTTATTTCTGATTGTGTCAAATTTTTGGTTGTTTTCTGATGCATACAGTCTTCTCTCAACAAGGTACTTCGTTCTTATTGAGAGCATATTATCAGCTTCATGCATTTTCTTTATTTTTATTTAGTAAATTTATGAAGATACTGACGTAACTAGGCCTATTGAATTCTTTTGTAAATCGTAATGGACCCCTGCTGGTTAAGGATCTGAAGGAAGAAACTCCAGGTTGGCAGCGGTGGCTACCCTAGCATCATCTCTAGACTACACATCATCAAATTCATCTCTGAAGTTATTATTGCCTCTTGTAAGTTGTCCACAGCCGTCTCCCATTGGAAAAGGACTACTATGTCGAAATAAACCCTAATAAACTAAAGTTGTACTGTTAAAGTTTTCTTTCTTCTAAACAGGCTGATCCTGCACAAGCCCTCAATGTTCCAGTTGTGCCACTTGGGGCACTAATGGCTGCTTCTCATCCTCTTGCTACTCGTCCGCCATATGTATTGTCTTGGCTTAATCCCCAGATATCTGCACAAGACATGATGCACCCTGAATTGTTTGAGAGACTAGTTTTGAACAACTTCTGTAAGTGAAGAACTGCATTCTGTGTACTGCATTCTGTGTGCTTCCTTTCTTATGTAGATTTTACATGCTTTACAATACTGCATTTTTTTTGCCTTTGCGTTTGAGGATGCAGAATGTGATTTTTGAGGCGAGATCTCTGGATATCTTTATACTCACTAACTGTATTTTGTTTATTCGCATCAGCTTCTATTAAATGACAACACAGTGATTTATACAACACAGTGATTCGGGTTTTTAAAAAATGAAGGGCAGAATGAGGTGGTTTCCTTGAATCGAGGCAAAGCGTAAGCCTTATTTTCCATAAAAGATTTAATTTAATAAAAAATTATTAAATAATAATTAGAAAAGTATAGTTTAAAGTAAATCTCCGTATATTTAAAGCAATTAAAGGATCTTGAGTGTAATTCTTCGTTGTTAAATAAGAACAAATGAGATAGTTAATGCAAAAATAAATTGTCAGTGATTCTCAAGTAAAAATGACTATCACTAGACATGGTATAAGTTCCAAGTTTTAATCACTATAACACAGTGAATTACAAGTGATTCCTCAAAGATTATTACATAAATTTATGACTTCTTTCTCATATCAATTTCTTAGATGAAACCCACTAAATACAAAATTGTGTATATTCTCAAACAAATTAACACCATATGTAGGTCCTACATTCATATATCTTTGCTTTGAAGTGTACCAATTGATTAATTAAGAAAATGGTTTCTGAATTTCACGACCCTTGCACTTGATCATTATTAAAAATCCCTTTATGGGAATAAATTGGAATGATTATGGTAGCTGTTGGGATAATTGGATCCCTCCAAGATCTAATTACTACTCACTCATGTTTAGTCCCACATCTACTATTTGCGGGACTCTGGTCTGTCCGTAGGGCTATATAAGGAGCCCGACACCCCCTGTACTCAGTGAGAAATATCAATAGAAACATACTTGTGGTTTCATCCCGCTCCTTAGGGAGTAGGGTTCCACGTAAAATCTCGTATTCATGTTTATGCTTTTTTGATTTCTTGCTCTGTTTATACGGAGTCCCAGAGGCTAGGAGCCGGAGGATAGAGGGAGATGGAGTGAGAGAGAGAGAGGCGGCTGGCAAGGGCATTAAGTAGCTTAGGATGTTCACAGGGTTAGAGTAGTTCAAAGTCTCAGAGGAAATCTCGTATTCATGTTTATGCTTTCTTGATTTCTTGGTCTGGTTATCTATTCCGCTCTCGTATTTAGATTTCAACATGGTATCAGAGCAAGTCGATTTTGGGTTATACTTGAGATTTATTTTTTAGTTTTCTACGATAAGTTTATGTTGCAGGTTTGTTCTTCATGTATATTTGTTTGAGGAATATAATGTTGTTGGAACCCAAAGTTCCTCTCCTCAACGATGTTCGGTTTCCTTTGAAAGATGCCTATTGTTTCTACCCAAAACCCTGGACGAAATTCCTCCATCGTGATGTTGTCTCTAGTTCAACACCTCCTTACAACTCGGTTGTAGCGATATTGGATTCCGTGTTTGGAACCCTCGAAACCGGATGTTGGCAGCGGTTCCATTGTCTTCTTCTCCACCAAATCCTACCCAAGCACGAACATGAGGAAGATCACCCGTCGACATCCCTCTCGCAGGACCTTCCATCGACTAAATCCCCTCTAACGACAGAAGCCCCATCAGCGGAGCCCCTCCAGAACCTTCATCGCCCTTCTTCCATATCTAGAGACGACGACACTCCCCGCATCGCCACCAAGCCCATCACGGTACCCCGCACCACCGCCAAGCCCTCCATGATCCCCCAGCACCGTCGCCAAGCCCTCTAGGGCTCTCTCCTCCAACACTGGAGAGCATCTCCGCCCCAGCACCGCCGCCACGATGCTCTAGTATCGCTGCCATCGCCCTCTTCTCGATCTCATGCGCTACCACCCTTTCTCGCACATGTAGGCGGTGGCCTCAGCCCCTGGCAATCTCCTCTGCACCTCGCAAAGTCCTCCCATGCGAGGCTTCCCCCTGTTGGCAGTGGCGGCAGTGGGTTCCTGGGAAGGAACCCTAGTCGTGGTTGAAGAAAGGAGTGGGAGTGATCCCCCTTCCTACACCCCTTCCTTTAAAAAAGTGAGAGAGATTTATTGTATTTAAAATTGGAAAAATAGGGGAGGGGCAGGGGCATGTTGTCCTTGTTTGTGCCTAAGTAGGCCATTGAAAAAAAGAGATGAAAGCCAAAAAAATAAAGCCGAAAATTGAACAGCTTAAAAAAAAGGCCATGTACAAAAAAGCCTTATGTATGTAAAAAAAGAGAAGCTTAAAAAAAAGGCCATGTACAAAAAAGCCGTATGTATGTAAAAAAAGAGAAGCAGAGAATAGCAAAAAAATAACTACACAAAAAGAAGCATAAAGATGCATGTTTCTTTATTCTCCCCAACATGATTCAGACTCTTATTATATCAAGTATGGGAGGAAAGGGAGAGTCGGAGATGAACATATTCTTCAGGACTTCTGCATGTTCGTGACTGATAGACCAACACTCCGGACGGCTACTGTTATCAGTTGTCTTCACTGAGCATCGACTTCTTCGTCAGGGCGTATACTTCTTTTACTATCCGACTACTATTCTGCGCTAGACTTCTTCTACTGCGACTCTTTTCCAGCATGACAGAGATACGTTCCAGTGACCTGGTATCGCATCGACTCTACATGCATGGCAGAGATACGTTCCGGTGACCTAAAAGTCATAGCCCATCTTCAAGCGAGGTCTTCTACCAGCAGTTGACATATATTCTTCTTGTGATGTATCATGTGAAGATGTGTTATATACTTTTTTTTCTTTTGGTGCAAGCTGCAACTTTCTCAGCTCCAGCTTGAGGGGAGTGTTGGAGTAATGCAATAGAGGGGTAATTGAATCCCTCCAGGATCCAATTACCACTCACTCATGTTTAGTCCCACATCTACTATCTGTGAGACTTCGGTCTGTCTGTATGGCCATATAAGGAGTCACATACCCTCTGTACTCAGTGAGAAATTTCAATAGAAACATACGTCCCTTTGAGGTCTTTTCCCGTGGTTTCATCATGCTCCTTAGGTAGTAGGGTTCCACATAAAATCTTCGTGTTTCATGTATATTCTTTCTTTATTTTCCTGCTCTGTTTATCGATTCGCTTCCTATTGGAGTATTTGTTCCCGTTGGAGTATTTGGTTGTGCGCCACTTATATTGTAGATGGGTAAATGGATCACTCCAGGATTCATTTACCTCATCCAGAGTTTAGTCCCACATCTACCGTTTGTGGGATGTGGAAACTTAGGGGGCTATATATAGACCCCCACACCCATTGTATTCAGATGAGAAAAAGCAATGAAGCATATGGCCCTTTGAGGCATTCTCCCGTGGTTTCATCCCTCTCCTTAGGAAGTAGGGTTCTACGTAAAATCTTGTTCTTCATGTTTCATATTTATTGATTTAGTGCTATGTTTATCAAATCACTTCCGCATTCCTATTGTCTAACACTTCCACATTCTAGAAGATTTCAACAGTAGCAATTTTTGGCGTAATCCCATTATGTTTCATGTTTCACTTCTTACCATTTTCGTTGAGAAAGCAATCCATGAACTTGCTTCTGTGTAAGCTATGCTATTTTTTGGATTGCAATAAATCCAAGTTTTGCAATCCTACTTTAAATATTGTGTAAGTTATGCTATTTTTCACTTTGTAGAAACATGCATATCGTGCAAGGACAATGCACACCTCTTCTTCCAAGATTAACATTTCAAGTTATCTGTTGCGGTAAAAAATACGCTTAGCATGGTAGAAGTAGAACTATGCATCTTTCAGTAGAAATATGCATATCAAAGTAGCTCACAGTAGAAATAGGACTATTGCTGTAAACTGGGAATAAATACATATCATGGTAGAATGGTATGTTTTGCAGTTTCTTAAAATTCCATTGTGAATCTTACCATATAAATGTCGGCAGAGGCAAAATATTTCATAATCCAAATCAAGGGTTTAAATATCGATATTAGCTTCTATATCAACACCATGTTGATATGATATTTCGGCAAAATTTCGTCGAAATTTCGCTGAAATTCGTCCATATTGACCAACATTTGTGAAGGAATGACCTGAAATGGCACCCATATCGCTATATCTCTATTCGGTCCCATGTAGAAACCAAAATATCAGCAAAATTTCGACGATATTATGTTGTGTTGAGTCATCTTGTACCTAGGAAAAATATAAAATAGAAAAACATCAAATATTAAAAATATGAATAAAGGAAAGATTTATGTGTCAACTGTTATGCCTGATGATCTTTGCATGGATTCTAGCCAATTAAATGCATAGGAATCTACTCTTGACCCTCATCTCTCTGGAGAGGGTCCTCCTATCCCCTTCCCTCAAGCACTTCGCTTAGGAAAGGGGTCAAAAACAAAAAAAAATCCAAAAAGATGCACTAGTTAAAGTTAAACGAGCAGATGGAAGACATATTAAAATAAATCAAAAGCTACTGTGAAATCGTATAGTGCAAGATCCTTTGATTGCATTTAAGTGAGATTTTTTAGGTTATCATACCTGATTGTGTGTATGCACGTGTGTGTGTGCGTGTGTGCGTGTGTGTACATGTACGTATATGAGTAAAATTGGGCTCTTTCTAGGGGAATTAATTTGGCTCCCCCGCCCCATTTTTCATATTTTTTATTTTTTTGAAAAATACTTCCGTAGGCTTTCATAACCATATCCATGTATTATGTCATTCAAGCTTCGTGTGAAACATGGACTCCCGCGGCCTCAATCCAGACGTGGTCGATTTCAATAATTATGCGATCATTAAAAAATGAATATCTCGATGAATACCATAGGAATTTTTATTTCACATGAAACTTGAATGACATAATATAGGGATATAATGATGAATACCACAGTTCATTTTAAAAAATAAAAAAAAACATAGAAAATGGGACGGGGGTGGGGGGCAAGTTAGCACCTTGACGGCATCATTTTTCCTTACATGCATGCATGCGGACATACATACATACATATATATTTATGTGTGTGTACATATACATATATAGGGGGCCCTTCCAATAGGATGTGTCCTTCTTGAGTTGAGGAAGGTTGTCCTGTTTTTGTATAAAATACGTGCACTTTAGTAGAATCCGTATACATTTGTATTATAACTGCACATTATAAATACAAAATCGCACACAAAACTGCACATTATAGTGAAAAGTATACATTGTAATACAAACTGTACATGTATTCTATTAGAGTCATCATGTTTTCTACAAAAAAGGGGTGGCCTTCCTGAACTCAGGAAGGACCACGTCCTATTGGAAGGAAATCATATATACACACACACACACACACACACACACACACACACACACACACACACACACACACACACACACATATATATATATGCATGTACGTATATGTATGTGTATATATATGTAGAGGGTTGATTCTGTGAGAGCCAAAATTTGTGAGATCGTGAGAGCAATGATTCTGGACCACTAGATTCTGTCACATCTCTCATTGATTGCAGGAGAAGAGAAAAGAGCAGCATCTAGTGGTCCAGATTCATTGTTCTCATGCTCTCACAGTTTTTGCCTCTCACAAGATCATCCTTCTATATATGTATATGTATTTGTACATGAGGCTGGGGAGCTTGCACCATGATGCATATAACTTTACATGCACATGTGTCACAGATGTCCACTTTTTATGTTTTTAAAATGAAACCACATGAGATTTGGAACATCATATATCACCATGATGTCATTCGAAATTCAATTGAATTCAAGACTTTTAACCATCCAATAAGACTGTAAAATTTTGACGGTCTTAGAATTGTTGAAATTGAGCCCTTCCAGATTGACATGTTAGAATGTATGTTTTACACGAAATTTGAATACATATTCCACTAATGATTCTAAGTAAATCCCCAAGGATCTATTTCGAAAAAAAATAGATATTTGTATACTGATGCATGTAAAGTTACACGCAACTTAGTACAAGCTCCCCAACCTATATATATATATAGGGGAAATAGGGTTCGCCCGCGGAGAGCTAACTTAGCTCCCTCCGCCTCCATTTTTTTAATTTTTTTTGAAAAAAATGAATCCGTGAAAATTCACCACTATATCCTTGTATTATGTCATTCGAATTTCATACGAAATAGAGACTCTTACAGCTTCCATCTAGACAATCATTTTCTAACGGTCACATAATTATTGAAATTAATCCAGTTTGGATGGAGGCCGTATGAGTCTTTGTTTCACATGAAATTTGAATACCATGAAATAGTGATATAGTTATGAAAATCCATGAAAGCATTTTTTCAAAAAAAATATAAAAAATAGGAAAAATAGGGTGGTGGAGCCAAGTTAGTTCCCTGGAGCATATAAGAGAATGCTCCCACCTTTTTTCCACTACCTTTTTTTTAATTTTTTTGAAATGAAATTTTGGGAGATCTACTTAGAATATAAGTGGAATATGTGTTTCAAATTTTGTGTAAAATAGGCATTCCTAACACTTCCATCTAGAGGGGGTCGATTTCAGCAATTCTGAGACCATAAAAATTTGACAGTTTTGATGGAGGGGATAGAAGTCTCGAATTAAGTCGAATTTTGAATGACACCATGGTGATATATTGTGATCTAAATTCCACTATGTTAATTTCAGAAAAATAAAAAAAATGTGTGTCTACGCGTGCTTGCGTGCGCGTATGTGTGTACATATACATATATGAGTAAAATTAGGCTCCCTCTGGGGAGAGCTAACTTGGCTCCCCCGCCCTCATTTTTCACATTGTTTTATTTTTTTTTGAAAATACTTCTGTAAATTTTCATAACTATATCCATATATTATGGCATTCAAGCTTCGTGTGAAACATGGACTCCATCTAGATAGGGTCGATTTCAACAATTATGCGACCATTAAAAAAATGACTGTCTGGATGGATGGCATAGGAGTCTCTCTTTCACGTGAAATTTGAATGATATAATATATGGATATAATGATGAAAACTACGGTTCATTTAAAAAATAAAAAAATGTAGAAAATGGGATGGGGGTGGGGGCAAGTTAATCCCCAAGGGTCGACCTCATTTTACCTTTCATACATATACAGGGGGCCCTTCCAATAGGATGTGTCATTGAGTTCAGGAAGGTCGTCTTGTTTTTGTAGAAAATACGAGCACTTTAGTAGGATACGTATACATTTTGTATTATAACTACACTACACATTATAAATACAAAATCACACACAAAATTGTACATTATAATATAAACATTAAAACTACACATTGTAATACAAACGGTATACGTATTATACTAAAGTCATCGTGTTTCTACAAAAAAGGGATGGACTTCCTGAACTCGGAAGGACCACGTCCTATTGGAAGGAAATTCTACACACACACATATAGGGGCCTTTCAAATAGGACGCAGGTCCTTCCTGAGTTCAGGAAGGCCACCCCTTTTTTGTATAAAAACGAGCACTTTAGTAGAATACGTATACAGTTTGTATTATAGATGCACGTTATAAATACAAAGCCGCATACAAAACTACGTATTATAATACAAACATTAAAACTGCACGTTATAATACAAAACTGTATATGTATTCTACCAAAGTCATCCTGTCTTATACAAAAAAGGGGTTGGCCTTCATTAACTATGGAAGGACTACGTCCTATTTGAAAGAAATCCTATATATATGAAAAAATGGGGCTGCTCCTGCCCTATTTTCCTGCATTTTTTTATTTTTTTGAAAAATATCACCATTTATTCATCTATATATCCCTCCAATATACCATTCGAATATCGTCAAAAATAGAGACTCGTACGCCCACAATCTAGAACATGTAATTTTAACAATCTAAACATCATGTAATCGACCTGTTCTAGATGGAGGGCATGCGAGTCTCTGTTTCTGACGAAATTCGAATGACATATAGGAGGGATATATATATGATATTTTGAAAAAAAATAAAAAAAAACACCGAAAATGGGACGGGGGTGTCTGGGGCAACTCAATTGAACTCATATATATATATATAGGAAAAAATGAGGTTGCCCCCACCCCCATTTTTCCGTATTTTTTATTTTTATTTTTTGCAAAATATCACCATGTATATTCATCTATATATGCCTCCTATATGCCATTCAAATATCGTCAGAAATAGAGATCTTATGCCTTCCATCTAGAATAGGTAACTTTAACGGTCTAAACATTGATGTAATCGGCATGTTCTAAATGGAGTGCAAATGAGTCTCTATTTCTGACAAAATTCAAATGACATATAGAAGGGATATATAGATGAATATATATGGTGATATTTTTCAGAAAAAAACACCTGAAAATGGGGTGAGGGCAACCATGGGGGCATCCCCATTTAACTCACACACGCGTCGCGCGTGCGTGCACATGCACATAGAGAGAGAGAGCCTACTTCATGAAGTAGGTAAGCTACCTACTACATGTTCATTTTTCATCTCATTTTTTTATTTTTTTGGGAAAATACCACAATGTATTTTCATCACTATATCCATCTAATATGTCATTCCATTTTTTTCGGAAACAGAGATTCATATGCCCTCCATTCAGAACATGTAATTTTAACAGTCTTAGATTTGTTGTAATCGATCTGCTCTGGATGGAGGGCATAGGAATCTCCGTTTCTGACAAAATTGAAATGACATAATAGATTAATATAGTGATGGAAATACAAGGAGGTATTTTCCCTAAAAATAAAAAAATAGGGTGAAAATTGGACATGCAGTAGGTAGCTTACCTACTGCATGAAGTATGCTCCCTTTCCTCATGTGTGTGCGTATGTGTGTACATTAGGCTAGGGAGCTTGCACCGATGTGCATATAACTTTCCATGCACATATGTCACAGACGTCCACTTTTTATGTTTTTAAAATGAAACCACGTGAGATTTGGATCACCATATATGACCATGGTGTCATTCAAAGTTCAATTGAATTCAAGACTTCAAACTTAGCAATCAAGACTGAGAAATTTTGACGGTCTCAGAATTGTTGAAATTGAGCACATCCAGATTGACATGTTAGGAATGTATGTTTTACACAAAATTGAAAACACATATTCCACTAATAATTCTAAGTAAATCCCCAAGGATCCATTTCGAAAAAAACAGAAATGTGTACACTAATGCATGTAAAATTACATGCACCTTAATGCAAGCTCCCCAATCTATATATATAGGGAAAAATAGGGTTTCCCCCATCAGACAGCTAACTTAGCTCCCTCCATCTTTATTTTTCCAATTTTTATTTTTAAAAATGAATCCGTGAAAATTCATCACTAGTGCATTATGTTATTCGAATTTAGTGCGAAACAGAGGCTCCTATGGTCTCCATCCAGACAGTCTTTTTCTAACAATCGTAGAATTGTTGAAATCAACCTCATTTGGATGGAGGCCATATGAGTATCTATTTCGTACGAAATTTGAATGACATGATATAGGGATATAGTTACAAAAAATAAAAAATGGAACGGTGGAGCCAAGTTAGCTCGCCTAGGGGTGCGGACGCAAATGGATGCGGTTACATTCGTATTCGTTCGTATTTGTATTTGTTTCTAAGAGAATATAATTCTTGTTTTTTTTAAATAGGCAGATATGAATAGGAATACAAATATT
Source organism: Ottelia alismoides (assembly GCA_037367405.1). Lineage (NCBI taxonomy): Eukaryota > Viridiplantae > Streptophyta > Magnoliopsida > Alismatales > Hydrocharitaceae > Ottelia > Ottelia alismoides. The sequence continues at coordinate 404,517 of JAZKJV010006142.1, read as the reverse complement.
CTAAACGCTTTTTTTGCGGATACAATTTCGAATACGAATCTTGAGTTAACGAATATGAATATGAATATGAATAAGAATGCAAATACAAATACGAACAAGAATACGAATATTTTTATTATATATAGTAAAATTTTAACCTTAAACCCTAAACCTAAAGCATCAAAATAATACCTCCAGGGCCACCCTTGCTCGCATGTCGCTCCTCCCCGAGGGGAGCTAACTTGGCTCCCCTCGTCTCATTTTTTCATTTTTTTTATTTTTTATTATTTTGAAAAATAAAACCATGGAAAATCATCACTATATCCCTATATTATGGCATTCAAGTTTCGTGCGATAAAGAGACTCCTACGACCATCATAACAGGGCCAATTTCAACAATTCCGCGACCGTTAAAAAAATGTATGTCTAGATGAAGGTCGTAGGAGCCTCTGTTTCGCATGAAACTTGAATGACATGATATAATGATAAAGTGATGAATTTTCATGATTTCATTTTAAAAAAATAAAAAAAATAGAGAAAAGAGGGTGATGAGAGCTAAGTTAGCTCCCCCCAAGGGCAGCCCCATTTTACCCATATATATATAGGGTTTAATGGGGTTGTCCCCTCGAGGTAGCCAATTGGTTGCCCCTGCATCATTTTTCGATGATTCTTTTTATCTTTTTGAAAAATACTGCCATATATTTCCATCACTATATCCCTCTAATATGTCATTCAAATTTCGCTAGAAACAGAGGCTCCTATGCCCTCCATCTAAAATATGTAATTTTAACGGTCTTAGAATTGATGTGATCGACCTGTTCTAGATGGAGGGCATAAGAGTATGTTTCTAGCAAAATTTGAATGAAATATTAGAGGGATATAGTGACGAAAATACATAATGGTATTTTCAAAAAACAAAAAAAACAAAAAAATCGTTGAAAAATGGCACAAGGGTAACCAGTTGGCTAACGAAATTCGAATGGCATATAAGATGGATATAGGAATGGATATACATGGTGATATTTTTCCAAAAAAATAAAAAAAATTGTAAAAAATTGGGTGGGGGCAGCCTCATTTTTCCCATATATAGAGAGAGAGGGGGGTGATCATGTAAGAGCCAAAAATTGTTAGCATGAGAGCAATGATTCTAGACCACTAGATTCTATCATCTCTCTCCTGATTGATTGGAGGAGAGAAATGAGCAGAATCTAGTGGTCCAGATTCACTGCTCCTATGCTCTCATTTTGAGAGCATGAGAGCAATGATTCTGGACCACTATTCGATCACCTCTCTCTTCATTGATTGCAAGAGGAGAGAGGACAGAATCTAGTGGTCTAGAATCACTGCTCTCATGTTCTCACAGTTTTTGGCTCTCATAGGATCATCCCTATATATAGGGTTGATCCTGTGAGAGCCTAAATCTATGAGAGCATGAGAGCAGTGATTCTAGACCACTAGATTCTGTCATCTCTCTCCTCAATGATTGCAGGAGGAGATCCGGATTCACTGCTCTCACAGATTTTGGCTCTCACAGGATCAACCCTATATATATAGGGTTGATCCTGTGAGAGCCAAAATCTGTGAGAGCAGTGAATCCGGACCACTAGATTCTGCTCTTCTCTCTCCTCCTGTAATCATTGAGGAGAGAGATGACATAATCTAGTGATCCAGAATCATTCTTCTCATGCTCTCACAGATTTTAGCTCTCACAGGATCAACCATATAAATATATATATATATAGAGAGAGAGAGAGAGGAGTGATCCTGTGAGAGCAAAAAATTGTGAGGGCATGTGAGCATGCATTCTGGACCACTAGATTATGTATTCTCTCTCCTGGTTGAATCTAGTGGTCCAGAATGCATGCTCTCACAAGTTTTGGCTCTCATAGGATTAGTGATCCTATGTGAGCCAAAACCTGTGAGAGCATAAGAGCATGCATTCTGGACCACATGATTCAACCAGGAGAGAGAAGACAGAATCTAGTGGCCCAGAATGCATGCTCTCATGCTCAAACATCTTTTTGCTCTCATAGGATCACTCCTCTCTCTCTATACTATATATATAGAGAGAGAGAGAGAGAGATGAGTGATCCTATGAGAGCCAAAACCTATGAAAGAATGAGAGCATGCATTCTGGACCACATGATTCAACCAGGAGAGAAAATAGAATCATGTGGTCCAGAATGCATGCTCTCATGCTCTCACAATTTTTTACTCTCATAGGATCACTCATGTATATATAGGGACCCTTTCGAATGAGGTGGGGTCTCACCAATATTATGGTGAGCCATTAAGCATATTCATCAGATATAAATCTGACAGTTGCATCAAAAATCCAAAAAGGCATTTCCGTCATTTCGATTTAATAAATTCGAGTTTCATTTAATAGTTTAGAATTACCATTTTAAATTTTTCTAGATTCGGTAATTTTCACTAATACCATTATTAATTAATTTCCAATTTGTTTGGAATGATTTGGGTTCAATCATACCTTTGTTAACTCCGAGTATTTGTAAACGTAATTATCCTCTTTGTAATTTCGATAATATTTTTTTGCATTCCGAGTCAATGATTTCCAGTAAAAATGGAAAATACATTCTTTTATAAAAAATGGTACTTTGTAAAGTTCACACTCTTTTTGTAATTATTTCCATGTAAACCCACAAACATTTTTTTCGGATTTTTTTGTAAATAGGTATTAACCGTTTGAAAAATTGTGTTAATCTTTGAAAATGTATCACTCCTTTGTAAAATTCACGCATGTTTTCGATTGCGTTAAACTTCAATTGATACGTATGTTTTCGAGCTTTGCAAAATAAAAAACAACAATGAGATTTGTAAAAAAAATAAATCAATGTATAAATATGAATGTCAATTAAGTAAAATAATTATACCACAATGTAAATCCATGACTCACTTCCCACGCATGATCCTCCGCATTGACCCTCCAAGATTCGCGCTTTAATGTTCTAACTTCTTCAATTCTTCGATCAGACTTCAAATCTACACGAGGAAAAAAGAAAGATGCGTATATTTTGAGGAAGAAAAAAATGAGGCAGTCATCGTCACCTTCAAATCTCACGGCCACCTCCATATCAAAGCCCATCCAGGTCGAGATGCAGAGATTTTGAGCTTGATGGCGTGGGCGATGGTGGATAGGGTGGCCGAAGGTCTAGGGCGTGGACGACCTCCACACACGGTGGAGAGCTTTTGGTCGACGACGCAACCACCACATCCACGTACTGCCTCCTCTGCAACTTCCTTCCTCTGTGCCACCTCTGCCGTGGCTTCCTCATCGCACTGTTGTGGCTTCCTCATCACGCTCATATTCTTTCGCCGCATGCTACCATGCTCCTATGCTTCCTCTCTCTCTCTCTCTGTATGTGTGTGTGTCCTATGCTTCCTCATATCTGTGTGTGTGCGTATGAGTGTGCGTGTGCGAACATGACATCTACATTCTACTAATAATAAATATAATCAACCCATTCTCTCAAAATCCCATAAAGTCACTTCATAACAAACTCTTCCAACAATAAACCCTCATCAAAACACAAAAACAAACAAGCAACTTATCCATCAGCTTACCCTTCCAAAAACAATTTAACAAAATGCTTATTTACACTTACATCTAAATGCACCCTAAGTTTGCATATCTAACCTCATGTTGGGAAGTGAGTCGAAACAATATCATGCACATTGAACTATATTAACCCAAACTTGTCCCGAGCCATGGACAATCAAAACTTCGACCTTCAGCCCAAATTGGGGTTTGAACAAGCCTTGACCCTAAGCCAATCAAACAAGGATGGTGAGCAAATAAAAGCCTTAAAATAGGCAGGAAAACTAACCAAAACACATGTAGCTTATCTACATTAGCTAAACCTGGCCAAAGTTCAGGCTAGGCCATATCCATGGCCCAGGACAAATGCACCAATGGTCCAAATCCATGATTTTATTTCTTATTATATAATTTATAAAGATAAATAATATTTTAAAAAACTTAAGTGACTATTATATGTGTTTCTAATGTGTAGACTACTAAGTGTAATATAATATTGATAATGTAAAAGAAAAGGTTGAAGTATAATATATAGATGTATGTAACATGTAATTTTTTAAATGTATATTTTTCATTTATACCGGTTGGCACATTCATGAAATTTCTCGATCCAAGCTCGATACATGAGCAGGTTGGGTGGGCAGGCCCGGGCCAACTGATCAAATCTAAGATTAGCTTAACTAACTCCACCTGAGAAATCACCTATTCTTTCACGAGCAATCTTCCAAATTATGCCCCCAACTTTTTAGTTAAACTCACACAATCACATCTAGAACAAATGACCGTACGTGTCCGTCAGAAAAAATCCGAGCCTGCACATGTTTAAAAACATGATCAGATATCACAATCCCGACACTCTTTATCAATGAAATAGACGCTAACCAGCATATCTTGGTCAATTAGAACCCCTCATCCAACTGAAGAACATTGTGGCTACAATAACATGATCATGTCAGCCAACTAATTCCTTCATATTTGTTACAATTGGAATGCAGAGAATGGTGGTGATACTTTTCCTTCAGGTGCATGAACAAGTATTGCAACAACTATAATATTAGCTGTAAATAGAGCCAAAAGAAAGGAATAAAGGAATCACACCCTTGTAACAATACGATTACACCAGTAAAGCACACTTAAACATGTAATATTATCTCGGGAATCAAATCATTCCCTATTCACATAAACACACAGAGCTGCCCATACGAGAACGTAAATAGTAACCAACTGGATGGGCAGATAACAGGATTTGCAGCAGCCAAGGCTGCTATCAACAAACATCACCCGAAAATACCGGCCGAAATGAGAGCAGCGACGGAAGGAATACAGAGGTTAAAGGAGAACAAAAGACAATGAATCAGATCACATATCAATAAAAATGCGGTCTCCCGCATACTGTTCTACCTTAGCCCCTCCCAGCAGCTGCTTTGCAAACAGGGCATGAATTCTTCATGAGAAGCCACTGCTTGATGCAGTGTGAATGATAGCCATGACCACATTTCAGCGTCCCAACATCATCACCCCCTCTGTACTCATCCTGCGAACACGGAAGAGACGGGGAATATTGTGACAAATGTACTGGATATATTAAGGCGTCGATCACAGTATTTTTAACTTCCAAAATCAAGTTTAAGATTTCCAACTCTTGTAATTTACTTGCAGAAAGGGTCGTTCAGAATTGTAGCTATAAAACTAATTGCCATCCATGAGATTTCTCTTGAAAGGAAGCAAACAACAAGCGTCTAATACTTCATGACTAGCAAATACCAAATATCAACACCTCAAAGAAGTACAAGGACCACTCTCGGAAGAGCATCACCACTTATATCTGATTTTCCTTATTCCCAAGAAGCTATTTCTCCTCCATATTCCACAACTCATCCACTTTCCATCCCTAATCTCTCCCTTCAAACAATGATTACCATTTATCTAGTTCACACCACCTACTCCGCAAAATATAAGTCTCCCATATGAATGAGAATCGAGAATAAACCTCCTAAAATTAGGGCTCTCATATCCTTACTCGTTTTAAATCTTGGTATAAATAATGATACTTATGAACATCAGACATCTGCTACCATATGTGTATTTAAATTACTCGTCCAGATGGCTCAACGAGATAGTAATCTGTGTATTCAAGGTTTTAAAAAATTTGAGGTATATTGAGGCGTTTTCCTGTTATAAACTTCATTATTAATCACACCACCTATGTTAATTAGAATAAAAAGAGAAAATGTTTTAAAGTCCTAACATATTTGATATGAGTATAAACAATTGATACAATAAACAAGTCTAATAATCTAGTGCTTGAAACACGAATAGCATCGTTTTTTAGACAATCCATGCTTAATTTACAAAGAATCATGGTCCGATATACAACTTACGAGATAATATCCAATTTATCGTACTAATATTCATAGTTCAATATCATGTATTTATTTTTTGATTCATGTTGAGTAATAATACCAGATATATTCTAATACAAAACATGAAATAGCCTCCATCAGTTTTCTGTTCATGTTGATTTATAACTAATTAAGTAAAAAAAGCTTAATATGTTGATAAATTGCATAAATCAACCAGCTCGTTGGTGTTAGAGTGTTAATTAAATGCCTTTCGGTAAATCACGAGCTTAAAGACTTCAATTGAAACTTCTTATCCACGAAAGACGAAAGGCAATCAAAGAAAGGAATATATAGCAGAAAACAAATAAAACATCGAATGAGATCTGATTAGTGCCTCAAGATGCACACCTCAATATGGTTGCTCAAGGCTATGGCCACGAGTAGGGTTGGCTATTGAATCATGACTCGATTAGACAGGCTCGAGTTCGGCTCGATAAGGCCTCGTGAGCCCGGCTCATTAAGCTATCGAGTTGAGCCCGAGTTGAACCCTGCTCGGCTCGATAATTCGATAAGGGGCTCAGTAAGGAATATATATAATACACACAAAAACTAGGCTCAATTGAACACGGAGAAGGACCAATTAACAATCAGGCCCATACTTCTGATATTAACTTAAATAATTTTCTGCTCAGTACACATTTCAGGGACAATTATAGTAATCTGCGGTTAAACATCGTATTGATCAAACCCAATTTCATTGATTTAGTAAATGTTGGTGCAAAAGAGTTATATGTTATTTCATAGAACCCTAGGCTCTCTTATATAGAGAGAGAGACCCCATGGGTAACTTACAGAAGAGGTTACCAAGAAAATAAAAATACAATAAACGATACACCAACTACATAATTATCTCTACACTCTCCCTCAAGATGGAGCATAGATATCAATCATGCTCAGTTTGGAAGAACATTTCTGGAACGGTCCTCTGAGCAATGGCTTGGTGAAGATGTCTGTTGTCTGCTCCCTTGAACTAACATGTGAAGTAGAAATCATGCCCTTCTGGATCATATCTCTAGTGTAGCGGCAGTCTACCTCAATATGTTTGGTTCTTTCATGAAAGGCTGGATTATTGGCAATGAACAAAGCAGTTCGATTATCGCATTGTAGCTGCATGGGTAGAGGTACATCTATATGCAAGTCTTCTAGTACAGCTCGAACCCACATCATCTCCGTGCTTGCTTGGGCCATGGCCCTATATTCAAATTCAACATTAGATCTCGCCACAACAGTTTGTTTCTTGCTTTTCCAAGAAACCATAGAGCTGCCCACAAAAACTGCAAAGCTCAAAGTAGACTTTCGATCCTTAGGGCATCCTGCATAATCCGCACATGCTGAAATAGATAAATCTGTGTCCTTTCTAAATAGCAATCATGTGCCTGGAGACGACCTTAGATACCTTAGTATCACATATATGGCATCCATATGTATCTGTCTTGGCTGTTCCATGAACTGACTCACTCGACTTACTGCAAAGGCAATATCAGATCGAGTTATAGTGATGTAGAGAAGCTTACCCACCATTTCTTTATACCTTCTCCTGTCAACCTCCTCAGTATCATTTTCATATAATTTCATACTTGGATCCACAGGAATACTCGAGGGTCTACATCCAACCATGCCCGTCTCAACAAGCAAATCTATAATATATTTCCTTTGAGTCATCACAAGACCCTGTGCATTCCTGGCAAACTCCAACCCCAGAAAGTATCGTAGAGTACCAAGATCCTTTATAACAAACTGATGGCCCAAAAATGCTTTTGCTATCTCTATCCCCTGAGCATAATTTTCTATAACCAGAATATCATCAACATATACCATGATGACAACTGTACCTCTAGGAGTCTTCTGGATGACCAAGGAGTAATCTGCATTTGATCTCTTGAATCATTGTTGTTCAATTAGATGGGAAAGCTTCTGAAACCACACCCTTGGGCTCTGTTTAAGGCCGTATATCGCCTTGTGAAGTCTACATGCCATATGATTCTCCCCCTCAGCAACAAATCCCGGGGGTTGTTGCATGTAGACTTCTTCCTACAGATCGCCATACAAGAAAGCGTTCTTAACATCTAGTTGAAATAGGGGCCAGTCACGTACCACAGCAACAGACGGAAGAATACAGAGAGTGGAATGACGAGCAACTGGAGAGAAGATATCCATATAGTCCACGTCATATGTCTGAGTGAAGCCTCTCGCCACTAGCCTTGCCTTGTAACGGTCAAGACTATCATCTGTGTGGTACTTCACTGTGAATACCCATTTGCAACTCACTATGGATGCGTTTGAGGGAGCAGGAACCAAGCTCCATGTACCCAGTGACTGTAAGGCAGCCATTTCTTCTTGCATAGAAGTACGCCAACATTCATTCTTTAATGCATCCTGATAATTCCGTGGTATCTCCATGGAAGACAAAGCCATAGCAAACCTCTGAAAATTCCATGCGAGACGGTGAAAGGAAACCTAGGAAGCAAGGGGATATGATGCGCAAGTACGTTTATGCTTCCAGATAGCAATAGGGACATCAAGTTCATCATCCACTGTACTCGCCGGTTCACAATCCTCCTGCAAAGATGAATCATGCACATGCACTTTATTCGACCCATCAGCAGTAATAACATCTGAACATACATGAGCGTGGTAGATGATTGACGTGCAGCATGAGCAGGACCTGACCGATGTGTATAATATTTAGGTAAGGTCAGGACAGGTGGATTTGTTGGTGGTGGTGGTGGTGATGGTGGCGTGACAACCGGGACAGGAATGGACGGAGGTGGACTCAGAATAGGAGGAGGAACATAGACGTTGTCATTAGACGTGGATGAGGCCAACATGTCACCTGCAGGTGAGAAGTACATAACCGACTCAAAAAAGGTAACATCAGCACTAACAAAGTATTTCCTGTTTACGGGATCATAACAACGATATCCCTTCTGAGTCCGGGAGTAACCGACAAAGACACACTTGACAACTCTAGGTGAGAGTTTGTCAAGTCCAGGAGACAACTAGTGAACAAAAGCAACAGGACCGAATACGCAGAAGGGTAAGAGAGAATAATTCCTTGTATAAAAAATAACAGAAAGAGGAATTTTCTCACCAAGTGCCGAGGATGGCATACGATTCACAATGTAGCATGACGTAAGAACATCTCCCCAAAAAGAAACAGGTGCACAACTTTGGATAAGCAGGGTTCGAGTAATGTCAAAAAGATGACGATGTTTTCTTTCTGCAACTCCATTTTGTTGGGATGTGTAAGCACATGTGGTTTGATGAATAATACCTCTGGATGAAAAGAAATGTGAGAGAGAATGAGTGCAAAATTCGTTCACATTGTCCGTATGAATATATTTGACATGAGAAGAAAAAATATTTTACACTTCAATTATAAGATTTCTAATAACATTCCTTGCTTCAGATTTATTCTTTAATAGAAATACCCATGACAAACGAGAGAAATCATCAACTGCTACAAGATAAAACATGTGTCCCTGGTGATCAGGAACACGACTCGGACCCCAAATATCGACATGAAATATTAAAATGGGGAGCTACTGCTCTGACACTGATGACTAGGGAAGCTAGCTCGATGGTGCTTTCCCAACTGACAGGCTTCACACCGAAAGGAAGAACTTGGAGGAATCTGAGGCAAGAGATGACGCATCTTCTGAAGTAGAAGGTGACCAAAGCGTAATTGCCAAGTATACGGAGAAACTGATCCGACTGAATAAGATGAGACACCAGCAAAGGAATTCCGGATCAGACGATAGAGAACATCCTGCTCAAAGCCACAACCAGTCATCTTGCATGTTAGTATGTCCTGAAATATAAGAGAAGTTGGGTCAAATATAGCGCGACAGTGCAAATCCTTTGTAATCTGACTAATAGACAGAAGGTTCATTGAAAAATCAGGGAATGTAGAACATGTTGTAAATGCATGGAAGGTGACAAGGTAATCTCCCCCTATCCAATAATGGGGGAATGAGTCCCATCGGCTATTACCATTGACCGTCCTGGTAGAATCTCCCTGTATGACTCGAGTCTATCTCTGTCGCGGCAAAGATGATGTGTTGCGCTGGAGTCCATAATCCAATCTGAGACATTGGAACCATGACATGATGTAAAAGCAGAAGCATTACCTGAGGTGCAAGCGGAGGCAGAAGTACTGGCAAATGCGGAGGCAGCAATATCTGAAGAACCTCCTAGAGAATCTGTAGATGCAGTAGGCATAATATCTCACAATCTCGCCACAAATTCCACGAACCTGTGATCTGGAGTAGAAGCCGACAGGGATGCAACATGCTCGGCTACTTGCGTTGATGTTGGAAACCCGTGCTTAGAACAACATGTATCCTCAGAGTGACCTGTGCGATGGCAAAAAGTGCATGGCTGGCGAAAACGACCACCTCGACCACGAGATCCACGGCCACGAAAAGAAGATTGACCGCCTCTTCCTCAGGATGCAACCATCGATGAAGGTGGTAGGGTAGAAGTACTGGAGGAGACAGTGATACGGCCAAGTCTCCGGTAGACTTCCTCCATAGGAGGAATGGTAGCATCAGCAAGTATCTGTGAGCAGGCAGCATCATATTATGGATCATGACAGTGATGCGGCTGAGTCTCCAGTAGACTTCCTCCATAGGAGGAATGGTAGCATCGGCAAGTATCTGTGAGCGGGCAGCATCATATTCTGGATCAAGAGCCGCAAGCAGTACCCCTACCATGGTAGCATTCCGAAAAGTCTTCTGCTGCTCGGGGGTGGTTGTGAGAGGTATAGTACTATAGAGTTTCTCAAACATCCCCGTAGGGATGTATACAAGGAATGTAGTGGTCGTCCATTCTGCTTCATGGTGAATATGTCATGCTGGAGATGTAACATCTTCGTCTCATTTCGCACCTGCGAATAAGTGGCCTCCAGTTGTCCCACATCGCCTTAGCGGTGGGTTGATTGAGAACACCATTGGCAATCTCCATCGACAACGTGCCTGAGAGCCAGACCTTCGCGTATGAATCATCAGCCTCCCGTGAGGCATGGCCTCAAATTTCAGCGAAATTCGATCGAATTTCTGTCGAATATCGATATCTTGTCGAAATCGAAATTCGACCAAAATGGTCGAAATGACCGAAATATATGGGTCATAGTATAAAAAATGACCGAAATTTCAGTCGATTTTCGACTGAAATTCCACCGAAATTCCGTTTCGGTCTGTCATCGAAATGGTGACCAAAACCAACATTTAGTGCCTTGCCGTGAGGCATAGATCCCAGACTTCACTGTCGGTTCTTCCTCGGTAAGAATGTGCTTCTTACTGTTCGACTTCATGAAGCTCATGAACTGCATCGCCCAGAGCTCATAATTCGTCCCATCCATCTTGACTATTGGCGCAGGACCTTTGAACGTGCCTATGGAGGGTATATCAACTTTGTTTTCTGACATGTTGCCGGAGACGAAGAACTTGTAGACCAAAAGAGAAGTGTCTACATAAACTGTATAGGATTTGAGTGCATATGTAGACTTTACGCACTCAAATCCATGGCAGGAGAGGCCGGCGGAGGAGTAGGCGCGGGCAGGAGATGGCCCGGCAGTGGAGGTGCGGCGGTGGAGGGACCCTGCGGTAGAGGGGGTCGGCGATGGAGGGGGTTCGGCGGTGGAGGGGGTTTGGCGGTGGAGGGGGCTCGGCAGCGGCGGCGGTGGGAGAGGGAGGGGCGGTTGAGGGGTTGCGGCGGCGTCGAGGAGGAAGGGGAAGGGGGTGGCGACGCCGAGAAGGAGGGAGGAGGGGAGGGGGGCAGCGGTGGAAAGGGTTAGGGTTTTAGGGTTAGGGTTTTGGTTGTAATACCATGTTGGTGGAAAAGAGTTATATGTTATTCCATGGAACCCTAGGCTCTCTTATATAGAGAGAGACCCCATGGGTAAATTACATAAGAGGTTACCAAGAAAACAAAAATAGAATAAACGATACACCAACTACATAAGTATCTCTACAGTAAAGTTTAGGTTTAAACGGAAAAACAACAAAAACACATGCTTGGACTATGTGGTTTATAGAGTGGCAATGTGATTTATGGAATGGCAATGTTGGTTAGACTATGTTGTAAACTTGGACTTCTTAGACTTTATCTATGTTTTTTCTAGGTTATAATTAGCAAATTAGTTTTTTTATTTTTTATTAGCAAATGGATGTTACAATATATAATATAATATAACTTGTGTTATGTAACTCAGATAGTGGCCTACTGGTAAGGAGCATTCTTCAAAGAAAAGGTTGTGGGTTCGAATCTAGGGAACATACTTCTGCACCAAAAATGCATATTTTCCTTAACGAGCCTGACTTGGCTCGAGCCCTACCCGAGCTCGATAAGGGGCTCGGACTCGATAAGGGACTCAACTCGAGCCTTATCGAGCTCGAGATGGCTCGATAAGAGGCTCGAGCTCACCGAGCCCAGGCCAGGGCTTCGTTCGGCTCATTAGGCTCGATAGCTAGCCCCAGCCTCAAAACATTTTTCCTTGAAAATGCATTGAGGCGTACACATGCCTCGAGGCGTGTTTTTAAAAGTACACATGTCTCGAGGCGTGTTTTTAAAAATAATGTGTGATTCAAATATAACAACCATCTTTCATTGTTTATTGACGATATAACGTATAGAAGTGTGAAAATAGTTATTACACTTCTTCAAAAGTAGATTGGAGAAAAATAATTCCCATCCCAAACACTTTTTTTGCTAAAACTTCTCTCCAAAGATTAAACCTGTGTGATCCCAATCAAGCGCTTAATGATTAACAAAGTTCACGACATGCCTAGGCGGTAATCGAAGGCAACGATAATGGAGATAGGCAGCATAGTGAGAACTGGAGAGAGGGCGAGGGGTGGGTGGAGAGCGAGCAGTGTTGCAGTTCACACATAGCTGAAGCAATGGAGAGCAAGAGGTGCTACAGGATAACATTATAGATTGTGAGAGACGACAAGCAATGGTAGAGGCATGCAATGTGTAAGAAAGAGGCAACACCGCACAAGGGGTGAGGAAAAAGAGAAGTAGGGTTTAAATGAGGGGAATGGGAGGTTTCCTTAAGGCCATGTTTGTTTGGTCGGAAAGGAATTAAAATGGAATGGAATCAAGATAGTAATGGAATTAACAGTATAATGGAAAGGAATAAGTTTATCCATTCTATTGTTTGGTTATATTGGGAATGGAACATTTAATATGAGACGAATTCATTTCTTATGTTTGGAATGAGAAAAGAATAAAAGAAACTTACCTTTCTTTTGATATATTACATTAAGTATAGAATAGAATCTGTATCCTCGACTCAATCTTAATTGTTCATATATTTATATATTTGATATACGTATCAATAGTTAAATTGAAATGGAGATTTTTTTATCATTATATAATATTAAAAAGGAAATTTTTTACAACTGAAAATTCTTTATACAAATGAATGTGGATACATCAATATCAATCATTTTCTAACTAATCCATTTTAGATAAATATATTAGTATGTTATTGCGTATTTTTTAACCATGCTTGGTAACTATTATAAAATAAATATATTATGTGTACTTCCAAGATATCACTTATGCTTATTTCAATATGGAAAGAGGAATTGGATAGTATTCAAATATGATCCATTTCCATATTTCAAATATGATCCATTTCCATATATGTTTTGTATATATCTCAAAAGTCGTATCCAGTTCAAAATGGATAATATATTTGTAGCATGCTTCAATGGTCTGGTGGTAATGCAAGGTGTCTACCACCCAAAAGACCAAGGTTCAGATCCCTCCTTGTGGGTTGTGTTATGTAGCAGACAACCAGTGCAAAAAATAGTCGGATCTTTCAACATGGATTTGAGCAAAAATCCATGCAGTTGACCCTACTTAAAGTGGAAGAGGCTTCGCCATTTTTTATGTAGATATATTTGTAAAAATGGTGTATGAACTCAAAAACATTAAAAAAGAGTATATCCCCTCACCTTTGCAAGGAAAGGAATCCCAATTCCTAGGAAGGTTAATGAAAATTCCCATATATGAGGGAATCGTGTTTCCATTATAATCATTATTTCTACCTTAATATAATATAGCAAACACATGAATGGAATCGAAAGAGGAATGGTGATTCCATTCCCCCTCTAATCTAATGTAACAAACGGGGCCTAAGGGAAGGGGCATGGGTTTAATCAGGTCTCTTTTCTCAAACTGGGCATTTTGATAGGCAGTCCGCATGTGCAGTTTAGTCAAACTGCGTGTTTACTCTTTCCATATACACAATGCATATAGTATAATGTTCAGTTGACTGACCACCTATGTATATGCGACCGCCCAATCCGACTTTTTTAATTTTACAATCATGAAACCATTCTGACAAGAGCAACACAATCAGCTTCAATCATGTTCTTGAAGAGATTTAAACCATTAAAGGGTTTCAAAGACAATTAATAAGTGTTATGGTCACCAAAAAATCATGGGATCATCTGGACACTTGCCAATTTATCTCATGTGACATTTCAAAAATGATGAAGCATATAGAAGCTATCAGATCGGTCCAATTCCTTGCTACTATTGGGCATGAATATCAAGCTATCAAAGACCACTTGATGATAAAGACATTCTTACTCCAAGTCATATTTTTCCATGCTAGTCTAGAAGTGTTCAATTTATCTTCCCACATTAACATGATGCCTCGGTACTTGCTTGATGCTTCTTACACTGGATGAGGTCGTGGAGGCCAGACATGCAAGGGAAGGGGTAGTATGTCTACTGGATGTGGTCATGGCGACCTATTCTGCGACTGCGAGTATTATCAAAAATAATAATGAACCATTTTGTTCATAGATATTAGAGCAAACACAAATAGCCTCTGATCGCTCAGCTACATAAAGCTCACTAGATGATCTACAATCACAAGATTCTTCTATGATAGGCATAGTAAGCCATATCATGATATGTCAGCGATATATCGGTATCGACTGGTGATCGATATATCATCGATATGGCTGATATTTGCCCTTCCAGATTTATTTTATTCACAAAATCGATCCAATATCGATGATATGGCATCAATATATCGTCGATATAAAGTCGATATATCGTATCGACACGATACTGATACCGACACCAGTATTACCTACACTGATGATAGGTGCCCTATAATTTGCCCTTTATTTGTTATCCATTAGACGGATTTCAAAGCCTCTAGACTGTCAAGCTATATTTTCTATTATATTTTGCCATGCAGGATCTCTAAACAATGAGGTTGATTAATGAAGGGTTTAAGGATTCTCTCTCCTACCCCGTAACTTTTGTGCAAGGCCCTAAATGTCAATTTCGGTCAACATTTCGGTGACTGACCGAAACGGAATCTTGGTGGAATTTCTGTCGAAATTCGACCGAAATTTGATCATTTCGATTATTTTTTATACTAGGGCCCTCATATTTCGGTCATTTTAGCTATTTCGGTCGAATTTCGATTTCGACAGGATATTGATATTTGACAGAAATTCGACTGAATTTCGTTGAAATTTGAGGCCATGCTTTTGTGACAATTAATAGATCTCACTTCAAATTCAAAAGAAATGATTTGTCACACATTACCTCATATAAGATCAACATATTCCATCTCAGTCATTGGGTTGAGTATATAATTATTGAAAAAGGTATAAGTTTCCTTGTTGGTAAAGGACCTTCCCATTGAAAGGGCATGAGTGTAGTGTGACTAATTAATAGAAAAATGTCTTTAAGCATTGTCGGAAGGGTCAATGCCGACACCATGTCGACAGTAGAAAAATAGGCACACTTGAGGTACGTCGAAGAAATACCAGAAAAGAGTTGTAAAAAATCATAATGAAAGGAATTTGTGAATGAAAGATTTTAAAGCATTCACAACAACAACAACAACAAAGCCTTTTCCCACAATTAAGTGGGGTCGGCTACATGGATTCTTCGCCTCCATTCATATCTATCTTGGGTCAATCCCAGACTTATATCTAAAAAACTAAGATCCCTTCGTGTAGTCTCTTTCCAACACTTCTTGGGCCGTCCTCGCCCTCTCTTGGCCGGCTCAACATCCCAATACTCGCATCTCCTAACTGGTGCATCCGTAGATCTTCTTTGCAAATGACCAAACCATCTTAAGCGATTTTCTCGCATCTTATCCTCGATCGGAGCTACACCAACTTCCTTTCTGATTGCATCATTCTGAATCTGATCTTTACGTATGTGTCCACACATCCACCTTGGCATTTTCATTTCTGCTACATCCACTCTCTGCACATGTCTATGGTTCACAGGCCAACATTCAGATCCATAGAGCATAGCAGGTCTCACGGCTGCTTTGTAAAACTTTCCTTTAATTTTTAAAGGAAATTTCTTATCACAAAGAATAGCAGAGGCTCCTCTCCACTTTAGCCAGCTTGCATTTATTCTATTAGTAACATCTCCATCAATTTCCCCATCCTGTTGCAAAATAGATCCCAGATATCTAAAAGAATCTCTCTTCTGAATGTTATTGTCATCAATCTTCATCTCAATTCATTCACGATTGCTTCCATCAAAGGTGCACTCCATATATTCCGTCTTAGCCCTACTTATACGAAATCCTTTAGTCTCCAATGCATGTCTCCAGACCTCAAGCTTCTTATTCACTCCATCTCTAGTCTCGTCAATCAACACAATATCATCAGCAAATAACATACACCAAGGTAACTCATCCTGAATGTAACTTGTCAACTCGTCCATAATCAAAGTAAAAAGAAATGGACTCAAACCTGAACCTTGATGTAAACCAATGTTGATGTCAAAATAATCAGTCTTCCCAAACGGGATCCTTACACAAGATAAAGCACTATCATACATGTCCTTTATGAGGTTAATGTATCGGACAGGTACTTGTCTCTTCTCCAAAACTCTCCACAATATCTCTCGTGGGACAGAATCATAAGCCTTCTCCAAATCAATAAAGATGATATGGAGATTCTTCTTTTTAGCTCTATAAATCTCCATTGTTCTCCTCAGCAAATGAATGGCTTCAATAGTTGAGCGACCTGGCATGAATCCGAATTGATTTTCTTTTATGTTGGAAACTTTCCTTAGCCTTCTTTCGATCACACGTTCCCAAATTTTCATAGTGTGACTCATCAGCTTGATACCTCTATAATTTGAACAATTTTGAATGTCTCCCTTATTCTTATAAAGAGGCACCACGATACTTCTCATCCAATCTTCAGGTATTTTCTTGCTTCGCCAAATAACATTGAATAGATTCGTAAGCCAAGTCAAACCGTGCTCACCTAAAACTCTCCATACTTATACAGGGATGTCATCCGGTCCTACACCTTTCCCAGGTGTCATAATCTTCAAAGCATCCTCTACTTCCTTTCTTTGTATTCATCTATAGCTTGCACGATTCAAGTAACTTTCACTACTAGCTAGATCATCCAAAGTGATCTCCCTATTTCCTTCCCCAATGAAAAGATTATGGAAGTACTGCTCCCATCTATTCTCTATGTCCTTAGTACTCAAGCATGTGACCTTCCTCGTCCTTAATGCATCTCACTTGAGAAAGGTCTTTGGTCTTTCTTTCTCTTTCTTTGGCCAACCTGAATATATCCTTCTGGCCCTCCTTAGAGTCGAGATTTTATAAAAAAAACTTCATAAGCTTTTGACTTAGCTTCGCTTACAGCCTTCTTTGCTTCCTTCTTCGCTATTTTGTAGTTTGTGACAGTTTCCGTTGTTATATCCTTAGATATAGCTTTAAAGCATGCTCTTTTAATTGTTAGTTTCTCTTGCACCCCTTCACTCCACCACCAAGCCTCCTTTTGTCCTGAAGCTCCTCCCTTTGACTCGCCTAGTATCTCTTTGGCTACCTTTCGGATACAAGATGCTACTGCCTCCCACATCTCGTTTGCACTTCCGCTGCAATCCCAAGATAAGTCTTCTAAAACCTTCTCCTTGAAGCACGATTGCTTCAGTGAAAGATTTTAAAACATTGTAATAAAATAATAAGTATAGCATATTCTAATAGTTATTTGTTAAGGACGTATGTAAAGGTGTCTAGTATATTTTCCTCCTTTCTGTTAGAATGTTGTAAGAGCCATTCATAGGCTCACCGCCTCTTCTTATGACCATATTGTTGGCAACAAGTGGGTGTATAAAATCTAACGCTACCCTAATGGGTTTGTTGATCAGTTCAAAGCACGCATCATTGCAAAAGACTTGATTTCCATGAAACCTTTAGCATGGTCTTCAAACCAACAATTGTAAGAATTCTCTTTAGTCTTATGCTTCAACATAACTGGGATGTTATTCAACTCGACATTAATAATGCATTCCTCCATGGAATTCTGAACGAAGATGTTTATATAAAACAACCACAAGGTTTTATCCATCCTGACCTCCCTCATCATGTGTGCAAACTGCACAAATCGTTATATGGTCTCCGACAAACACCGTGTGCTTGGTTCCATTGTTTAACGACAATTCTTCAGACATTGGCGTTTCGCGTTTCATCTACAGATACATCTCTATATATTCATCACTCCTTACAAGCTCAATTGTACTTACTGTTATACGTTGACGGCATTCTTCTATTTAGCTCTAACAATACCTCCCTCATGAATGCGGTAAAAAGAATGCAAGCCGAGTTTCTAGTTCGAGTTCTTCGACATCCAACCTACTTCTTGGTATTGAGATCTCTTGTACAAATTTTGGACTTTACTTATCTCAACAGAAATGCCTTGATAATCTACTGATTAAATTCAAAATGGATGGTGCAAAGCCAGTTAGCTCATTGATGACTCCAACATTTCGGCAATGCCTATCAGATACATCTCCTATACTTGAGGACTTATCTCTCTACAGACAATTGGTATGCATCCTATAGTATGATACCTTCACACGACTAGATATCTCTTTGTAGTCAATCACCTCTCCCGACATATGCATTCACCAACCACCATTGCTTTAGAAACCGCGAAGCAACTTCTGCGATATATTAAGTCCTCCCTAGACTATGGTTTCGATACTCTCCCTCTTCATCACCAGTGGTATGTACCTATGCTGATTCTGACTAGGCTTCAACGGTCAAGATCAATGTTCTACATCAGGCTTCCTTGTTTATCATGGATGACAACAATTAAAATCGATGTTCTGCATCAGGCTTCCTTGTTTATCATGGACGTCAGTGTTGCAATAGTCGGTCGACTATACTGAATAGTGGGTCTGATTATGAATGTGGGGGGTCCCCGACTAAACAAATAATATTTGGCCAATAGTCGGCCTAAACCATCAGAAGGAAAGTTGATGTAGCTCTGATTGATGATAAGATGCGAGAAAATCGCTTAAGGTGGTTTGGTCATTTGCAAAGGAGGTCAGCTAATGAGTCGATGTGGAGATGCGAGTTTTGGGATGTTGAGCCAACTAAGAGAGGGCGAGGAAGGGACAAGAAGTGTTGAATTGAGACTATACGGAGAGATCTTAGTTTTTTATCTATTCCCGAGAGTGACCCAAGATAGATCTGAATGGAGGCAAAGAATTCATGTAGTCGACTCCCTTAATGTAGAAAAAGGCTTTGTTGCAAGGCCTCAAATGTCGGATTTCGGTTTCGTTTCGGTAAGTCCAGAAAAGGAATTTCGGTGGAATTTCGGTGAAATGACCGGAAATTGGGAAAACGACTTGAAAACTCATTTTTTTAAAAATTTAAGATTTGTAATGTTGTTTAATCAATAAAAGAGGCATAAATACAAGTTTTTTTGCTTATAATAAGATGTTATAATGTTCAGTACCTTAAAACAATGATTTCGGTCATCATATCAATGACCGTCCGGAGTGAAATTTCATATTTCAGTACACGGTTAAATTTTGGCATTCAATTTTTCTATCAATTCTCAAAAGAATAATAATACTTTTATTTAAAAATAAAACAAGACACACACACAAACACGAATATTTTAACATGTATGCCAAAATAAATGCATAGTAGAGCTTGTGATCGTAAAATGTATGTTATACGAGACTTGGAATTTGGAAACTTGGCTCTCCAAGACTTAAGTTAGGTTGTGAATTGTGACTTGTGAAGTTGTGAGATGGAATGAGAGCATATACATTATATTTATTGGGATTAAATAGGACCCTTAATGGCCTTATTTTTTACAATGGTGGTTGGAATAGTGGCTTATATTGCAATGGTGGTTGAAATAGTGACCTATAAATTTCATTTAGTGACCAAATAGTACCTATGAATATTAATAAGTGGCCTAGGCATGACATATGGTGACCTAGAACAATTTCAGTCGAAATGGACCGAAATGAACCGAAATTCCACCGAAATCCGAGAAATCTGTGAACAATTTCCACCGAAATGGACCGAAATGGACCGAAATGACCGAAATTCGGCCGAAATTTCGGCCAAAATCCTGGAAACAGATATTATACATGGTTTCGATGTCGGTATCGCCATGAAACCGAATTTCGACCGAATTTCGGTCGAAATTCGCCGAAATTTAAGGCCATGCTTTGTTGTTGTTGCCAGCCTGACCGAATAGTCGGTCCGACTATTCAACAGATTTGTCGATTATTAGCCGAATGCTGGATTTATGTTATTTTATTTTTATTTTTTCAATTCCAAAGGCTTACCATTTGTAACAATATTATTTGAGATGTCAAAGATTCATACATGTATCTCATTAATTAGTATTTTTATCGTGGATTCTTGTTAATTGATGGTCATATATATATAAATATATAAGAATATGTGTATTAGAATTAAATCTTATATTTGAAATAAGTTAAAAAATACAAAACCGAATAACTGTGAGTAATCGCTCGAATACAGATTATTCTCTATTCAGTGACCCCTCCGACTGAATACCAAATACTGACTTCTGCAACAAATACAGATCATTCTCTATTCAATGACCCCTCTGACTGAATACCAAATACCGACTTCTGCAACACTAGTTGACGTAATCCTACTGCTTGGACCTCTAAGAAGCAATCTCGTGTTGCACGATCATCTACAGAAGCTGAATATCATGTTGTGGTTGATGCTACAGTAGGGTTAACATGGCTAAAGTTCCTCATCATTGAACTCTCTATCACCATGCCGATTGGCACGTCTGGTTTGATAATGTGGGTGCAATGTATCTCACACACAAACTGATTTTTCATAACCGAATCAAAAATATCAAAATTATCACTATTTTATTCGTGAGCAAGTTGCTGAAGGCATGTTGAAAGTTACATATATCTCTAGTCGAGACCAACTAGCCGGCATCCTCACCAAAGCATTGTCACTCTCAATGTTCATTCGTTATCGCAACAAATTTATGATTCTACCCGAAAGTCATAAGTTTGAGGGGACGTGTTAAGGAAACATGTAAGGGTGTCTAGTATATTTTACAATCTGTTAAAATACTGTAAATCCATTCACAGGCTCACCGCCTCTTCTTATACCCTATATAAGGGTCAGCCATAGAAGGCCATATCGATATCGATATCGTATCTGTCCGTCCGAAAGGGATATATCGGGATATATTGACGATATCGGTGGAAATATCGGAAATGGCTCAAAAATGATATTTTTTGCTATTTTTTTAGAAATTAAGATCATCCAAGATATTAAAACAATAAATAACCTACAAATACACATTATATCACACATACCGGCCTTCTATACCCCATATATCACACATACCGATCATTTCGAACATATCGATGTTAATGTTGATTCCTGACTTATAGATATTGGAAATAGAGTTCATCCAAGTTCTTAGAACACTAAAATAACTTACAAATATACTCTTAGACCACATATATCGATCATCTATAACCCTTATATCGCGCATATCGATCATATCGAACATATCGCCGGTACCGTTAATTGTTGACCTATAGATATTAGAAATGGAGTTTGTTCAAGCCCTTATATCGCATATATCGACATATCATTGTTATTGTTGATTGCTAACTTGTGGATATTGGAAATGTAGGCAATCCAAGTTCTTATAACACTAAATAACTTACAAATATACACTTATATCACACATATCGATCATCTATGACCCTTATATTGCACATATCTATCATATTGAGCATATCATTGTTAATATTGATTGTTGACTTATAGATATTGGAAATGGGGTTCATCCAAGACTTATATTGCATCGCATATCAGTGTTGCAATAGTCGACCGACTATCCCGAATAGTCGGTCCGACTATGCGGTGCGGGGGGGGGGGGGGTCCCAACTGAACAGACCTCCAGTCGGTCAATAGTCGGCCCGACCGAATAGTCGACCGACTGGCCTGACTATTCGACCGACTGAAGTTTGACTTTTGATATTTTTATTTTTATTTCATTTTTCATTTTTCAATTTTTATGGGTTACATTTTACCACGGTGTCGCCACAAATGTCAAATCCTATATATCTATTATATTGATCGATACTTTTATATTGGATTCATGTTAACTAATGACCATATATGTATAAAAAATAAGAATATATGTATTATAAATATTTTTAGATTAAAAAATACAAAATCGAATAATTCTGAATAGTCGCCCGAATACCGATTATTCTCTATTCAGTGACCCCTCTGACTGAATACCGAATATCGTCTTCTGCAACACTGTCGCATGTTATGTATAAACAAAATGTTTGAGCTATTTTTGGAACCAAACAAAAATATAATATAATAGCATCTTTTTTAAAATGATAAAGGGAAAGAAGATGAATTAAAATCGAGTGGACACCCCCAAGTTGAAGAACCATTGTATACACCCCCTGTCACACCATACCCTACCAGACGGGGGTCCTGACCCAAAACAAAATATATAAAACATGATGTGTTTTAATAGTAGTAGTAGTAAAATAAGTAGTGAAATCAAGCTTACAAGGTTTCATTCATCAATATATAGATATCGACGAAATTTCGACGATATCAATCGATATCAGTCGACATCTGGGAATTATTATACTAAATCCAGTCATTTTTTACTGATATGGGCCGATATGGCAATATATCGCCGATATATCACCGATATATCGCCGATATCCTGGTATATAAATATGCACCCTGATACCGATATCCCCTGCCTCTCGATACTAATATATCAACAATATATTACCGATATATCGCGATATGGCCTTCTACAGGGGTCAGTGTTGCACACACATTTAGATAAGAATACTTATATCCTCAATTCTGTTCTTCCGGTGCACTCTCAACATTATTACATAACATTTTGTACAAAAAATATGCCTTAAAATATCATTTGTCTAAAGTGACAAACTCAAAAAATAATACGAAAGGGTATTGTTTTGACTAAATAAGCAATGTTTCAAGTGCGGAATATGTCAAGGAAAGACGTGAAATTATTTGTCGAGTATTTGCTAAGTATAAAATACACATGGTTGGCTATTAGTCTTAGTTGAATATCTAGATAGAATTAAGGACATGCATTCATCTAAACTTTGATAAATGTGTCGACAAGTTCAACCAAATATTGCAATATGAACTCCTTAAAATTTTCTAGATATATTTAACTAATATATTATAGATTATTAATGTTTTATGCAATTGAGAAAAATGGCGATCAACTATTCATCCAAATTGATCGGTGTGATCAAAATTGGTTGGCATAACGCTCTTTCAGAATTAGAGGGATGTGCCCACTCATTTTCATGGGGTGCCTCGTTAATATTCCATGTTGGGGTGATTATCCTCGAGCAAAGATATTACTAGAGTTTACTTCATCTCGAACATAAAACTTATAAATAACCGCTGATTCAACCTTCATTGAGATAATGCGGCAAATGAACTCTGGATAGCATGATCTGCCTCTAACTATCTTCCTTTTCATTCAAGGTTAAAAAAAATTATCAAATGATGCATGCTGATTTCATGCAATAAAGAACACAAGCAGGAATAGTTCTGCTGCAAAACAAAATTTGCAAAGGGAACGTGATTGAAATCAGTAAAAGTATTGGACTAGGATGCATACCAGACAGATGCTGCACTTGTGATCGGTTTCAGCAGAGAATTGTAACGAAGAACCCAAGATCGAATGCTTAGAGTTTCGTATGCAGCGATTGATCTCGTCTTCAGATAGCCCAGTGTTAACATATCCAATGCTATCCTCCAGCTCCAGCAGTTCCTTTAGTTACATTAGAAAGAAGAATTTGGTGAAACCACCAACATGCTGGGAACAGGGTGCATACCATGTGCATCGTCATATACATCATATGTTCCTTCAAAAAAAAGTTAAATACCTCATATGCCATGTTATCTACATCGATCCGCAGATCTCGATGCCTGTCGAATACATCCAGCTCTGCAAGCAGCAACCCCGCATCAAACAACATGAGCTGCATCAAACAACATGAGCTGCATCAAAACAATTGATAGACCATCTCAGATTGATTAAGAATTGCTAATAGATCGTTGATTTGGTTATCTTGATGTTCAAGCAAGTGTAACTATCAAACCAGGACAAAACGTTTACATGTTTAGTTTTTGTAACCATAAATAATTTATTGTAATTTGTAGACATGCATAATTAAGCCAAGTTAGCCGACCCACTTAAAGTGGGAGAGGGCTTGAGTGTCATCTGTTGTGTAATTAAGCCAAAGTTGTGGTTCTAGCTAAAACATGAGTTATAGAAAGCATCAGCTGGCACCCATTCACTGTTTTCTCGTATTTTAGCAACGTAAAATCAGCAGAAGGTAACCCACAGGCCAGAATAACATCAGTAACATGTTGATTTGATAGCTATAAATTGAGGTGGCGTGAAAGAGTAGTTGCAATAGCAATTTTCGGCATATGTTGTAATACTCGCATAGACTTCCAAAAAGATGACTAAAAATAAATGTATAGCTAGGCCATATGTAAATGGCTAAGCTGACTTAGTAGGCAGATCAGCCGATACAAAATATGCATCTACGAAAGCAGCAAATTAAACATAGTGAATATGCCTCGGCCAACCAAGAGCTCAAAGTAGTGTTTCAAGCTTCAGGGTATCACAAAATTGCAATCAATGGTCGTGACTTCACCTTCACTTGATGAAAGAAATGGGTTTCAGGTGTTCACAAAAGAGTAGTTCAACAGCCCTTGACCGCTGCTGTTAGTAGAAAATACAGTTCAACTCTCACGGACTGCATTATGAGGATCATTAGTATTCCTCGAGCTTACCAGAAGAAATCATGGGTGTCATTGTGTGTGCAGAGGGGAATAGGGTGCATCCAAAAATATCTGCAGCCAACTAGGAAATATTTTGTGAAACACCGATGATGGAGACCATTACATGTACCTTCCTGGATAGCAATCGAATCAAATACCCCACAGCCCCTTCATCATATGAACACAAATTCAACGGTCTAGATATAATAAATTAAACATTTTCACCACAGAGGTGTATGTGTCTCTGATTCAGATGAAAACTTTATACACTTGTTCCTCCAAATTTAAGGACTAAAATTCCCGGAGGATCTTTTCTTGAATTCAATTTCCAATCAAACTTAAAAGTCTTAGAGATGGCTCATTGGCAAGACCTTGGTTGTAGCCCCATCAATCTTGAGTTTACATGTATCTATTCATGTATAATATGTTTCGAAAATCTTATACATAAAATAAATATACTATTTGTTTAGCTATAAACATATCAGCGGAGAAGGCAAAAAATGTTGTTGTATGCAATAAGAAAAAAAATCCACAGATGACGCTGAAGCTATTTCAAAAGCGGAACGATATGTTCATACCCAGTTGCACCATTAAGTAAACTGCGTTCAAAACCGTGGGAGAAAGTACTCTTTCGGAATACCATATAACTTGATCCCACGCCTTACTGTAACACACACTCATAGGGCCTACCAACAATGCAGGAGAACTTACATAACTCTACATAGGAGCGTCCCTTTTATCTGCAAACTTCTGAGGAAGAAATATGATTGGAGAGAGCAACTAGACATTTTTTCTTGAAGTGGTTTATATTAAAATTCAAGTCCCCGACTAAAATTTGAACATCCTGGTGGCTCTAGTAGGATATAAACATTTGAGTTAAGCTTCTTATCAAGGCTTGAGGTATCCCGATTAACATTCGATAGTTTGTCTCGTTCTTTGCAAACACCAGACCATTATATAGGGTAGCCACTAAAAAAGCTGGAAAGGGTGAGCATGGATGTACGTATTGATACCAAAATCTTCCTAACAGCGGAACCCAGTTCCTTGCTCGTTGTGATGCCTATAATAACGAAATTACCAATATCCACTAAAAGGTAACTTCGCAGCAAAAGACAACATTTTTTTAGTTTTATCACCTCTTCCAATAAGCCGGAAGGAGAACTGCAAACTCTCCACGATCGACGGAGATGTCTGGGCAAATCCGGCTCAGATCCAAATACGGGGGTTTCTACTTGAAACCACCGGCCCGCACCACTCTGACGCAAAGCGAAATCACGGTCCTGCGTACAAAGACAAAGAACAACCATGAGAGGCCTTCAAACTCGTCCGGATACCCGCAACTCGAGCGAAAAATCCACACACACCGATTCCACGTTTGCCCGCTCTAGTCCTTCGGGGTCCCCAGCCTCGTCCTTCTCCGTAATCCCAACTCCAGTTACGGGCGCAGACTGCAGAGGCATCACTGGTATCTCGTCCTCCCGTTTCTTCTCCCTCGTCTTCCTCCTCCGACCCGCTGACCCATTCGTCGACCCGTCCGAGGGTCCCGAGGATGGAGCGTGCACCTTAGAGGACGAGGTCGAGCATCCAAGTCCCCGGAGAGCCGCCGCCGCGAAGCTCTTCTTCTTGGGAGGCGGCTGAGGGACCGGGAGGTGGTCCTGGTCGGGATTATTGCGAAGGGGAAGGATCGAGCGGAGACGGCGGGGCTTGCCTGCCATGATTAGGGCTTTGGGGGGGAGAGGGAAGGGGCGAGGTGGTTATAGAAGGAAGGGGACGGAAAGAGACGGGGACGGGAAGGAGGACCCATCTTACCGAGCAGGAGAAAAAGGTGGCTGCTGATTGGAAGAGGAGGGAAAACGTTTTGAATTGTTGGCTTCTATTTGTTTCTATTGTGCGCTCACTCTCTCTCTCTCTCCTTCGAGACTTGTGTTATAAGGCATTTCTCGTAAGGGCATGAGGTGAAAAATATTTCAGAATGGGGTATGAAATGGCAAAGGGCTCGTTTGATTGGTGGGTTGGGATGGGTTAGGGTAACTTGATGAGAATAGTAGCTGTTTGGATTGGTTACGAGGGTTGGAGAGGTTGGAATAAAGAATGCGATGTAATGTCACTATAATTTATGATAGAATTCCATCCCAAAAAAAGAGGAGGGTAACCAAACGAGCCCAAATAGTTCGTTGTGTCTGGGGTGGCATGCGCATGGAAAAATATTTGTTGTTTCAAGCAAATGACATGTGTATCTCATTCAATCTTACAAACCTCGTTATCACATGAACTATGTTCGGTATCGCCCTCGCGCACCCTTTCAAGCACCTGACCCCCTCTTGGCAAGCCGTCAGCAGCTCCAAGATGTGGAGTGATAGCTCCAGGCATTCCGTCGAGAGTTTTGAAGTGTGAGCAAGATCTCAATTTGGTATGTCCTATCCTTCACCATTTGCAGAAAACCCACCAAAAGGCTCAAACTTGCGGCGGTTTCCACACTCAAGCAACCACCTTGACCCTCTTCTTACCCTTCCTCCTCGTCGATGGTCACCAGCATCGCGAGGAAGGACACACAGTGTAGCTTCGTCTCTAGGTTCCCCTCACAATTAAAGCACTTGAGACCCACCTTGGCTTCTTGGTTGAGGGAGAGATTAACATGAAGATCATCTCGAACCAAGCATTGTGGGATGTGAAGGGATCAAACAAGGAAAAGACCACGACGACCCCTTCATTGCCGGTGATGGTCTTGGAGGAGGAGGGAGACGAGGTGACGAGATGGCAGATCTCAATAAGGACGGGACCTTGGCAGAGACCTGGGCTTTGAGAAAGTCGATGACGGTGATGTGTGTGTTTGAGGGATTGCGACACCACTAGAGGGGTGAATAGTGGTTTGAGGTAGTTTTGAAAAACTTCGCAAAATAATCAGCAAGCATAGATAAAATATTAAAGCAGACCAATAAGCATACTTGCACAATATTTTTACGTAAAAATCTACATGGGTAAAAACCATGATATGAGTCTTCCCGACTCGGATTTTCCCGATTAGTCAAGCTAATCAAATGCTTCACTAAATCCTAAGATATTTATGTGGATATCTCAACCACTTAAAAAACTGACGCTTCACAATATTGGATTAAGCACTCAGATCAACACTACATATCAAACATTATAGCATAAGTAGAAGAACATGTGAGCTTTTCTTTTTCTTCGTGCTCCCTTAGAGATCTCACATCCAAGAGCTTCTATGAACATATATGATCAAACACCTAAAGTCCTGCAAAAATATGTTAATAGGAAATGTATATTATAACAATTAGAATATCCAAAAATGTTGTCTCTAATAATTCTCGAAATAATAACAGATGATATCTCGAGGCAAAGACAGTAGTATAATTGCACAGATAATTCTCAAAGAACGGTGCAAGCTATTATATCACAGATATCACATGCAAATAAGTAAATATCAAACAATATACTAAACATCATTATGCTAAGAAGAGTCTGCCAAAAGAATTCTGACTTGATGTAGAAGAACTTGAAGAATGGCTAATGGATCGAAGCTGCTAATTTGAACAACTTGCTTAATATTTTTCTAACCACGAATATTCTTCTTGAAATATCGAACAAGTTGAAGAACATGAGAAAGAATATTGAGGAAATTACCTAGAGAGCTTCATGCTTTTCTAGTGAGAGTAAGAGTGATTACTCGAGTGGCGTGTCTTTGAACAATGGGCATGGGATCCTTTATATAGGAGCTCGAGAAAAGTGGTTGTTGGAAATAAAAAATGGTGCGAGATAAAATATGATTCTATGATATGATCAATCAAATTAACAAGTATGATCGACCATTTGATGACCGTTTAAATGATATTCAAAATATGATCGATAATGTCAAATGGCATGATCGACAAGTAGTGACCGATTAGTGGAAATACATAATCGATAAGGTATGATCGATCAAGGTAAAAATGCGATTGATAAGTTCATCAAAAATCGATAGTCTAGAAATGGAATCTCTTGGTTGAAGTTTGCTGAAGTTACAACTTTTGCAAACCTAAAACAGAGAAACAATTACAAGCCTTTTGAACAAATAGACAGCAAGTATGAGTATCTGCATCTACTTTAGATCCACACTTGCAGTCATGCAATTATAGAAAATATGCGAGAGTATAATATAATATTGTATTTGTTTTCTTGGAAATCTCGGAGGACCAAAAAACTAACAATGTTATCTTTAAAATCTTAGAGGACCAAAAAACTAACATTGTGGACGTAGGATGAGCGCTTCTTGGTGTGGTGGTACCTCTAGGAGAACCATGTGAGGATGAGGGTGGCGGAATATGGTGATGGGGCAGGAGAGGCGCCCATGGAGAGCCATCGGGAGATGTTGGTGTGGTCGTGTGTATGGCCTGTACAAAAGGCCATTGGGTATGGGACAAAACTCTAGCTACTCTACTACGAGCTTCAGGTCGAGAGGGGCCTTTCTGTCGTTGTCGTGGTCAAGAAGGGTGTCAGTAGGTGGCAGTTGCTTTAGGTCAAGAAGATTATTGGTCGTATGCATGGCTCGTGCAGAGGGTCACTAGTTTGCTCTATCAGGCGACAAATGGTTTGTCGCACCAACGTTAGCCTGCGACAAGCCATTTGCCAATTCATACCCATTCTGAGAATATTTTTCACCTCATGCCATTTCGGGCATTATTTTGACCCCAATGCCCCCATGGGAAATGTTTCTTAGAAATAGCTATAGATCCTATAAGATGTGAACATGAACATGATATGATTGAATAGATACAAATAAAGATACAGATAGTTGTTACATAGATACGCATTTTCCAATGGAAATCAAATATTTATAGCATATTTTTAGCTTTTATAAATCATAACACAAACGTTGACAATATTATAATATTATGTATATATAAAAGTGTATTCATATCATAGATTCCACAATTTCAGTTGTGCCTTCTTTTTTTGAAATATTAGTCGTGCCCCTAGCCCCCTTACCTACTTGTACGGTTATGATATGTGTCCCTTGAGTTAGATGACATCCATTCTCCTCTTCAAAGAATGTTAAGTAATGGACACAAGTATAAATATAAAGAAAAAATGGTATAACTACATTTTTTTCTCCCCTTCCTTCCTCACCATCCTCCTCATCATCACTTGATCCGCCCCCTGGTAATCCCGCTAATCACGGGCGGAGGGAAGGAGGAGCATGTAGGGACCATGGACCCCTCCCTCCCAAAAGTTTGAAACATCATGTATATCTTATACCATATCCATAACCTGTTGTATCTAAATTCTATTTTATCGACTACTACATCCACCTAATCATGTTGCCAAATCTTTTATTTTGTTTCTCATATTAACAGTAGTAAAGCTCCTCGCCCCTTTCCACTATCCCTATTTTTAAATCCCGTCTTAAATTCTTGACGATACAACTTTCGCCACACTACAACAAATTCGACCTAAGGAAATGAGTATATTTTATTCATTGTGATTATACGTAGTTACATATACATACATATATATATTATAATGAATATTATCCATTACTTCATTCTTTAAAATTGCAATGAGTATTCAATTCTTTTCTATATTCTTTCCGGTGAATCATGTAACAAATATTATCCGTTGATTTTTTTCTTCTAATCGTAGTTAAATTTATCAATGACTTATAGCAATTTCAATGAATAAGTCAATGGATAAATCATTGTTATGAAACCTTTAGCAACGAATATGGCATTCATTGCTAATTTTCAAGAAGAAATGTTAATTCTACAATGAAATAATATTCATTGATATATATATATATATTAAACATTAGAAGATACGACAAACGAATATTCAAATTATTTGTTGCCTTCGATCAATTATGTTGTAGTGCCGCAAAAATTCTAAAGTTGAAATTAGATACGAATATATAAAATGACACGCGAGCTTGATAGTTGCAGTGAAGAGAGTCGGAGGCAGAGAAACTTCACGGGAGAGAGATGGAGTGGAGGTGAGAGAGCTAGAGGAGATTCACAAGAGAGAGCCGAAGGCGGAGAAGCTTCACATAAAAGCTCGATATATGGTTTCTTGAGAGAGAGAGAGAGAGAGTCAAAGGGTTCGTTGAATGGGAGCCGATCGTTTGCTGCAGTGTCTGCCCAGCTGACTCTGCAGTAGGCATGTGGACCGTTCGATCGTGATCGAGCGGTTCACACAAATTCATCCGATACAGGCCCACAAAAAGGATGAATTCGTGTGAATCGCTCGATCACGATCGAGCGGTCCACAGGCCTACTGCAGAGTCTGCTGCGGCAGACACTGCAGCAGACGATCCATTTACTCGTTGAATATACATTTTTTGGGAGAGAGAGTTGACGGGTCACTAAACAGAGCCCTGATCATATTTGAACCTTGCAGATCCGATTCTTAATAAATCCAATAAGACTCCGCATCCATTTAATAGTGCATAAGCGGACGCACGAGCCACATATGCATCCCGTATAGGCGCAAAGGTCGAATACAACACGCTTAAGGAAATCAACATATGCATATGCAACCGCATATGAGATCAAGCCGATTTCCTGAACACTTAGGGCCTGTTTGGTTACAGGGTTGGGCAGGGTTGGCCCAACCCTGGTTACTATTCACAAGGGTACTTCCTCCTCACATATTACTATTCACCCATCCCAGCCCAGCCCAACCAAACCCTGCCCAACCCAGTAACCAAACAGGGACCTTCAATGAGATGAACCGAACCATTTATTCAAACCATGAACTACCTAAGAAATGATTTATTGTATTTACACCCCATATTCTTTAGAGGGATGTGACATTCTTCAAGGGATGCTAGTCGAAGGGGGCTGTTTGTGGACGCCGTGGGTGCATGGTGATACGATAGAGGGGGTTGCATGTGGTTGACGGGGATGCCAGAGTTTGACTTTTCCTCTCTTCACTCGTCGACTTCGTCTCCTCCAACGATGATTTCTTTGCTAACAAGCCTCCCTGACCTTCATCTCGTGAGACATACTTGGTGATGGGGGAGACCTCGAGTCGGGGGGTAGGGCCCACCGGGGAGCCTGACATCACCATCGTGCAGATCGTAATTGCTAGCGGAGAGGCGGAGGCACTTGGGGAGCATGGCGCTGACGGTAGGGGGTAGGAGGGGTGGTTGGGATGGGAGGGGAAAAGGAGAAGGGAGTGGGGGAGGTGTCGGTCTCCAAAGGAGGGGTGCGGGGCATGATGATGTAGACGTCGTGATTTGGGGAGTGGGCAAGTGCAGAGTAGGGGAGCTGCCTTGAATACATGCTTCTCATCTTCCTTGATCATCTTGAGAACTCAATCTAGAGGTTTGTTCTTCTCTTCCAAGTGCCCAATCTGAAGTCTCACGAGCAATTCAAGAATGTTCTTGTCGTAATCGACCTCTAGATCATCTGTCGAGGACCTATTATTATATCTTCACTGAGAAGATCTATCTTGAGAAGCAGAGCAACAAATTTGTGGTACTAAAGCTCGGTCAAATTGACCTGTAAAAACGTCAATTTTGTTGTAGTGCCTTCGGTCAGTTTTGTTGAGAAGCCTTCGGTCCTTCTCCGTGATCCCAACCCCAGTTACGAGTGTAGATTACAGAGGCATCACTGGTATCTCACCCTCCCGTTTCTTCTCCCTCATCTTCCTCCTCCGACCCGCTGACCCATTCATCGGCCCGTCCGAGGGTCCCGAGGATGGAGCGTGCACCTTCGAGGATGACGTCGAGCATCTAAGTACCCGGAGAGGCGCCGTCGCGAAGCTATTCTTCTTGGGTGGCGGCTGAGGGACTGGGAGGTGGTCCTGGTCGGGATTATTGCGACGGGGAAGGATCGAGCGCAGATGGTGGGGCTTGCCAGCCATGATTAGGGCTTTGACGGAGAGGGGGAAGGGGCGAGGTGGTTATAGGGGGAAGGGGACGGAAAGAGACGGGGGAGAAGGGGGCGGGAAGAAGGACCCATCTTACCGAGCAGGAGAAAAAGGTGATTGGTGATTGGAAGAGGAGAGAAAACGTTTTGAATTGTTGATTTATTTTTCTTTTCTATTATGCTCTCTCTCTCTCTTTCTTTCACACTTCTGGGAGGGGCATGAGGTGAAAAATATTCCCGGAATGGGATATAAAGTGGCAAATGGTTTGACTATCACAAGATTCACGTTCGGTATCATCCACGTGAACCCTTTCAATAGGGATGAAAACGGATAAGGATATATCCGAATATCCGCTTACCGTATTCGAAAAAATATGAGATACGGATATTCGTATCCGAATATTAATCGAATACGGATCGGATATGGATATAGGTTGTAAAAATTTTCCGAATGTAAAAATTTTCCGAATACGGATACGGATATGGTAATAGTTTGAATATCCGGATTCGGATCCGGATATCCGAATACAGTATTTAATAGGGATAATTACACCCATAACCCTGAGTAATTCCTCAATCTCAATCATAACCCTGCATAATCGTGAATTACACGAGAAGCCCCAGATAATCACTCCGTCTTACACTCATAACCCTCCGTTAGTTTTATATGTTAACTCAACCATAT
The DNA here is from genome assembly GCA_037367405.1 of Ottelia alismoides. Taxonomy (NCBI): domain Eukaryota; kingdom Viridiplantae; phylum Streptophyta; class Magnoliopsida; order Alismatales; family Hydrocharitaceae; genus Ottelia; species Ottelia alismoides. The sequence continues at coordinate 370,865 of JAZKJV010006142.1, read as the reverse complement.
GGACGGGTTAATCTAACCAACCTATGATATAACGGCTAGGATTAGATAAAATAAAAAATGAAAAGAAAAAATAAATAAGCCGGTTGCAGGTCAGTGGGATTCGACCCTCGTTGCAGGTTGGGGGGACTCAGTGGGGGCTTGAAGGCGTGTAGGGCGGGGAGCTTCGGCGGCGCGCAGGCGCGCGAGGCGGGGGGTTGGCTTCCAGGCGGAGGAGGGGGGCTTGCAGGCGATGGTTTGCGGGGGAGGGGGGGTTCCATGTGGTGATCGGGGAATGATGGTGGTGGTGAACTCGAGCCCCAGATGCTTCGTGAGGTTGGCCATGTGGATTGCAGAGGCACCGATGAAGCTTCCCACCTCGATTATGGTATTGGGTCTCACAGATTTGATGAGGTCCTCGAACACTAACGGATTTGATGAGGTCCTCGAACACGGGGTTGGTCGACCCCCAACCTTGCGCGCCTACGCGACCTCTGTAGACGTTTCTCAGAATCGCAGGGAAGACCTGCGAGGCCTCGATTGGCCGGTTTGCATTTCGTCCAGAAGTGGACGAGGTCGGGCGGGATCAGCCACGGCTGGAGGGAGAAGAGGAAGAAGTCGAGCATGGAGCCGAGGCAGAAGGTAGACAGAAACGCCATGGGTCTCGAGAAGCTGCGAGAGGCCGGGGGGGGGTCTTCTAGGCGGTGGTTGGGGGCGAGCTTGAGGGGGGCTTCTTGGCAGTGGTCGGGGTTGCGAGAGGGCTTCCAGGCAGGCGGTGGTCGGGGGTGAGCTTCAGCTTGCAAGCGGTGGGCTAGGGTGGGGGTGGGGGTGGTTTGCGAGGGGGGCTTCCTGGCGGTGGTCGGGGGCAGCTTGCAGGCCGGGGTGGGCTGCGAGGGGGCTTCCAGGAAGTCGACGGGGGAAGCTTCCAAGACAGGGGGGTTGTGGGGGACTTCCAGGAGGTGGTCGGGATAGAGCTTGCCGGCGGGGCTTGGATGAGCGGAGGCGGTGCAGATGGGTCGATGGGGAGCTTGCAGTCGGGGAGGGGGGTATGCAGGCAGTCGGGGGGCCTGGAGGAGGCTGCGTAGGGGAAGGAGGTCAGGGAAGAGGGGTTTGCCTGGTGGTGGTCGGGAGGGGGCATGCCGGCGGTGGGTAGGTGTTGCATAGTTGGAGGAGGAAATTACTTTGAAGGGTAAAATTGTCCATATTTAACTTTTTCTATCTGAGTTAACGGAGATTCTAAACGGAACTTGACACAGGGTTATATCATGTAAAGGTTAAGCATTACTCGGGGTTTCTCGTGTAATTCGTGATTATGCAGGGTTATGATTGAGATTGAGGAATTACTCAGGGTTATGGGTGTAATTATCCCTATTTAATATTATTTTATATATTAGTTAATATAATATAAGCTACAAGCTTATGCTATTATATTTGTATTATTTATTATATAACGATATTAATAAATTTCTATTTCTTTGGGTATGAGCGGTAACAAAATTTATGAAATCATATCTCCTTTTTGCTTTCGGTCAAGAATACATGTCACGTCGACACTGCCTTTTGTTATAACGCAACTTATTTATATTTCATTGCTATTTTTAAAATTGTTATGAACTTTGATAAAAAAATCAATTCATATTCGTATGTGGTTTTTATTCAATCTGTATTCGGATTTCATGTTTATTGGATCCATATTGGGATTTCACTCTTTATTCGATCCGTATTCAGATCCGCTCTTTATTCGATCCGTATTCGGATTCGATAAATATCCGATTTGGACTCGTATCCGTAATTTTATGGATATGGTTTCCATAATGCATATCCGAATCATATCCGTATCCGTATTCGTATTCGATATAGATGAAGTGCATATGGATATGGAAATAGGCATTTCCGATCCGTATCCGATCCGTTTTCATCCCTACCTTTCAAGCACTCGATCCCCTATTGGCAAGCCGTCAGTCGTTCCAAGATGTGGAGCGCTAGCCCCAGGTACTCCATCGAGAGTTTTGCCGTACGGGTAAGATTGCATGAGACCCACTTTGGCTTCTTGGTTGAGGGGGAGATTAACATGGAGATCTCCTCAAACCCAGCATTATGGGATGTGAGGGATCAAACAAAGAGGAGACCACGACGACCCCTTCAGCGTCGGTGATGGTCTTGGAGGAGGAGAGAAATGAGGTGATGAGTTGGCAGATCTTGCTAAGGACGGGACTTAGTAGAGCCCTTTGCCTTCTTGAGGGCGACATGAAGATCAATGGCGATGTTGTGTGTGAGTTTGAGGGATTGCGACACAATTAGAGGGGGTGAATAGTGGTTAAGGCAGTTTTAAAAAAACTTCGCAGAATAATCAGCAAGCATAAAATATTCAAACAAACCAATCAGCATACTTGCACTATATTTTTACGTGAAACCTACCAGTGTAAAAATCACTACATGAGTCTTCCTGACTCGGGATTTCCCGATTAGCCGAGCTAATCAACTACTTCACTAAAGGCTGAAATATTTACGCAGATATCTCAACCATTTACAAAGCTGACGCTTCAGAATCTTGGATCAAACACCAAGATCAACAGTGCATATATATCAAACATTGCAGCATAAGCAGAAGAACAGTTGAGCTTTCATCTTTCTTCGTGCACCCTTGGAGATCTCACATCCAAGAGCTTTTGTGCACACTTAGGATAAAACACCTAAAGTCATGTAGAAATATGTTAACAAGAAACAATATACATATAGAGAGAGGGTTGATCTTATGAGAGCCAAAATCTATGAGAGCATGAGAGTAGTGAATCTGGACCACTAGATTCTGCTCTTCTATCTGCTCCTGCAATCAATGAGGGGAGAGATGACAGAATTTAGTGGTCCAGGATCATTGCTCTCATGCTCTCACAGATTTTGACTCTCACAGGATCAACCTGATATATATAAAGAGAGAGAGAGGGGGGAAAGGGAAGCTGCTCCATAGAGCATTTCCCCTATTTTTTGTGAAAATTTCACCATGTATATTCATCTATATATCCCTCCTATATGTCATTTGAATTTCATCAGAAACAAAGATCCATATGCCCTCCATCTAGAACATGTAAGTTTAACTTTCTCAGATTTGTTGTAATCGACCTGCTCTAGATGGAGGGCATAGGAGTCTCTGTTTCTGATGAAATTCAATGAAATATAGGCGGGATATATAGATGAATATACATGGTAGAATTTTTCCAAAAAAAAATAAAAAATAGAGAAAATGCTCCGTGGAGAAGCCAACTTAGCTGCTCCATGGAGCAGCTTCCCTTTCTCTCTCTCTCTCTCTCTATATATATATATATATATGAAGAGTGATCATGTGAGAGCTAAAACCTGTGAGAGCAAGAGAGCAGTAATTCTGGACCACTAGATTCAATCAGGAGAGAGAAGAACCGGAGAAAGAATACAAAATCTAGTGGTCCAGAGTCACTGCTCTCATGCTCTCACTATTTTTTTCTCTCAAAGGATCACTCCTTATATATAATAATGATAATATCCAGAAATGTTATCTTCGATATATTCTACAAATAATAACAGATGATATCTTGAGATAAAGACAACTGTATAATTGCACAAATAATCCTCAAGGAATAATGCAAGCACTTATATCACATATATCACATGTGAATAAGCGAATATCAAACATTATACTTAATATCACCACGCTAAAAAGAGATCTCCAAAAGAACTCTAACTTGATGCGGAAGAACTTGAAGACTAGCTAGAAGATCGAAGACTGCAAATCTAAACAACTTGCTTAATAGTTTTTTCAATCATGGATATTCTTCTCGAAATATCGAAAGAGTCGACGAATATGAGAAAGAATATTAAGAAATCACTCAGAGAGAGCTTATGATTTTCTAGTAAGAGTAAGAATGATTGCTCGATTGGTGTGTCTTCCAACAGTGGGTATGTGATCCTCTATATAAGAGCTCAAGAAAAGTGACCATTGGAAATAAAAAATGGTATGAAATCAAATATATTCCCTGATATGACTGATTAGATTAACAAGTATTATCATCAATTATAAATGATCGATTAGCTAAATAACTATGATCGATCAATTGATGACCATTTGAATGATATTCAAAATATGATCGATAATTTCAAATGGCATGACCGACAAATAGTGACCAACTAGTGGAAGTACTTGATCGATAAGGTATGATCGATCAAGGTGAAAATATGATCGATAAGTTCATCAAAAATTTGATTTTTCAGAAAAAGAAACTTTTGGTTGAAGTTTGCTGAAGTTACAACTTTTGCAAACCTAAAACATAGAAACTATTACAAATCTTTTGAACAAAGAGACAATAAGTATGAGCATCTGCATTTGCTTTAGATCCACACTTGCAGCCATGCAATTATAGAGAATATTCGATGGACTATAATATAATCTTTTGTGTGTGTTATATTTAAAATCTCGAGGGACCAAAAATCTAACACTGTGGACGTAGGAGGAGCGCTTCTTGGTGTGGTGGTACTTATAAGAGAACCATGCGAGGATGAGGGTGACGAAGTGTGGCGATGAGGCAAGAGAGGCACCCGTGGAGAGCCATCAGGAGATAGCCGATGCAATCGTATGTGTGGCTCATACATACGCCATTGGGTCTGTTATGGGACAATACTCTAACCGTTCTATTGCAAGCTTCAGGTCAAGAGGGTCCTTGTTGTCGTTGCCATGGTCAAGAAGGGTATCAGTAGGCGGTAGTTGATTTAGGTCAAGAAGGGTATTGGTCGTTGTATGTCTCGTGCAGAGGGTCATTGGTTTGCTCTATCCTACAGCAAATGGTTTGTCGTGTGTATACCACATCAGCTCACGACAAATCATTTGTCGATTCATACCTATTCTGGGAATAATTTTCACCTCGTGCCTATTTCATGCATTATTTTGACCCCCAATGCCCCGTGGAAAATGTTTCTTAGAAATAGCTATGGATCCTATAAGATATGAACATAAATATGATATGATAAAATACATACAAGTAAAGATACAGATAGTTTTCACATGAATCCATATGGTCTCCGATCAGATACACATTTTCCTATGGAAATCAAATATTTATAGCATTTTTTAGTTTTTATAAATTATAATTCATAACGTTGATAGGATTGCAATATTGTGCATATATAGAAGTGTGTTTTTACGGTTATGTCACTCTTAGATTCCATAATATCAGCTGTGCCCCTCCTTTTTGAAATATTAATTTTTCCCCTAGGCCCCTTGCCTTCTTGTAATGTATTCATTTGTGTCCCTATAGTTAGATGCCATCCATTCTTCTCCCAAACGAATGTTAAGTTATGGGCACAAGTGTAACTATAAAGAAAAAAGGGTACAAGTATAATTTCCTCCCCTTCCTCATCCTCATCATCATCATCACTTGCTCCCCCTCCCCTCCGCCCAGTAATCATGCCAACAATGGGGGGAGGAAAGGAGGGACGAGTAGGGATTATGACCCACTCTCTCCCAAAAATTTAAAATATAATGTATATCCAAACTCCATATCCATACCTTGTTGTATCTGAATTATATTTTATCAGCAACTACATCCACTCAATCATGTTATAATTTTCTCTGTTTTGTTTCTCACATTAGTGGTAGTAAAGGTCCCTTGCTCCTTTACACTATCCCATTTTTTGAATTCCATTTTAAATTCGTGACGATGCAACTTTCACCACGCTACAATAAATTCGACCTAAGGAAATGAATATATTTTATTCACTGTGATATTATCCATAGTTATATATATAATAATAATGAATATTATCCATTACTTCGTTCTTTAAAATTGCAACTAATATCCAATTCATTTGTATATTCCTTTCAGCGGATCATATAACAAATATTATCCGTTGATTTTTCTTCTAATTGCAGTTAAATTTAGCAATGATTTATAGCAATTTCAATGAAATAAGTCAATGGACAAATCATTGTTATATGAAACTTCAGCAACGAATATGACATTCATTGCTGATCTCAAGAAGAATTAATTCTGTAATAAAATAATATACATTGATATATATTAAACATCAGAAGATATGACAAACGAATATTCAAATTATTTGTTGCCTTCAGTCACTTTTGTTGCAACGAAAGTTAAAATTATTTATGAACAATGGATCAACATCATGATTTAAAACAATGAAAAATCTCAACAATTCGGCAAGACAGAGATTCCTCTACCACCTCCGGGTGCAGTGTTGATTGATGTAGTTTTGAAGTTTTATTAGTATATTATATTTTTACTTAAACAAAGCACATAATTTTCAAGTTATTGTGGTACAAAAGTTCATTATCAATATAGCATGAAATTGGTGGACTACCATATGATTCACAAAATTTTTATTTCACATCCTCAAAATTTCAATATCATTTATATATCCTTCTTCATTTTATGGTGATTTTGTATATGGCCAATATTTTATGTTAAAATGTTATTGGGTATTTTATCGTTGTACAATTACTTCCATTTAAATTTCATGTGGAAACCATTAATGATTAGGACTAGATTTGAATAGGATAAATCTATAAAAAAGTATTTATTGCTTTCTCCATTCTCGGGGAAAGGATCCTATGTTGTAATGGATATTACAGCAAAGGTGTTGTAATCCCCTCTCTCTCTCTCCCTCTCTCTCTCTCTCCGCGATTTGGATTTTGAAAATCCAACCTTATGGATTATATATTTCTATAAATACTCCAGATATCCTCCAAATCTTGCTCAAATCCAAGATCATTTGCTATTTTATATTAATGACCAAATTTTGGTTCTTTCTTAAATGGGTTTTAAGTTACTTAAATGTCAATTAGACCTTTAACCATTAAGATAAAATAGCAAATGGCCTCAGATTTGAGCGAAATTTGGATGATATATGGAACATTAAAGATGTAATTCATAAGGTTGGATTTTCAAATTCCAAATCACAAAAAAGGATATTACAACACCTCTGCCATAATACCCATTACACCGGAGAATATTTTTTCCCATTCTAAAACTTTATTATACCACTTACAACATATTTTATTCTTGTCATAATTTTGAACAAACTATTACATGTAAGCATATGAATGGTATAGTCATAAAAAAGCCAATTGAATAGATTCATAATCATAAAAAGCAACATCTTACCATCTTTCTACATAGAATAGAATTTAGTGGCTATCACTTATGGGGTTAGCACCATCTTTGGGGGGGGGGGAGTTGTTACCCCTTAAAACCCATATTTCTACAGCTCATTCGCTCTCTCTCTATCTCAATACATTAAATAAATAATCTTTTTCATCCATTCCACCAAATAATAATTTATTGCACCATCACATCATTTAAAAAAAATACTCAACTTCTACTCACGTTTCCAAACTTCAATACAATCACATCACACAAATTAATCATTCTTTTAAACTTCAATGCAATCATATTACAACAAACCCTCTTAGCCTCAAGCCATCTATCCAAACACCAAAACACAAAAACGGGTTACCCTTCACCAAATAACCATCCAACCAAATGCACCCTTAGTAATTGTAAAATACTTATAATTTACCAACCATTACAGCGCAGTTATAAAATCAGGCATACATAATAGAATTTTTATTTGAATGATTTTTGTGTAGGAGAGGTATTATGTATCTGAAATAATAAAGAATTCATCTCATAAAATTCAATGGACCTCAATTTTGATGTCAGCATACCCTCATATATTAAAACATGACATGGATTTCTATGCAAATATACAGTATTACATAAGGTTTTTTATCTACGGTGTATCTTTATTTGTTAAATATTGCTCAAATATTTATCTATCAATACAAAAAAAAGCCTACGAATATCATGCAACAACAACAATTCTCTCTCTATAGCCCCTTCAATAGAAAATTTACGGCTCCGCTCTTGCTGCCAACCCAAGCCCCAAGCCCACCACTCCTCGTCACCCAAAGCACATTGCCCCCCAAACCCTCTCATGGCACTCCCCCATCCATTGCATCACCTCCGTTACGTGATTAATGCTGGCAATGCTGGACCAATCACGTCATGCCATCGGATCCAATGCATGGTGGAATACCATAATCTCCAAGCTCAAACTTGTACAGGCATGCCTGGACCTCCCCAATTATTCCTTATTCGTCAAGAACATGATCCGTGCAGATCAACTCTAGTTTGCTTGCCAAACTTCATCAGAAACTATCAAGCTCACATGTCGTTTTGTGTGGACTAAGATGCGTCAAGGACATTCAGAAAGTTGCATATGCAGAATGATCTTGATATTATCATTGGGAAGCTCGACTAAAACTTCCGAGATTGTGCTCTACTTCTCAAAATAGGTCTTCTCAGTGAAGATACAATAATAGGTCCTCGATGGAGGATCTAGAGGTCGATTACAACACGGTTGTTATTGAATTGCTCACGAGACTTTAGATTGGGTACTTGGAAGAGAAGAACATACCTCTAGATTGGATTCTCAAGATGACCAAGGAAGATGAGAAGCGTGCATTCAAGGCAGCTCCCATACTTTGCACTCACCCGATCCCCAAATCATGACGTAAACATCATGCCCCCACCCCTCCTTTGGAGACCGACACCTACCTCCTCACTTCCTCCTTTTCCCCTCTCATCCTAACCACCCCTCCCGCCCCTTGTCGACAGTGCCATGCTCCCCAAGTGCCTCTCCGCTAGCAATTACGATATGCATGACAATGATGCCAGGCTTTGTTGAATGCTAAAATCTTTGGGCTTTATTTCTATGAATTAACCACAAATGAAAATGCGGTCGTTGCAACCCAAAGAAGCATCAACCAAAAATTTTATTTAATCTCAAGCAAAAATAAAGAAGAAAATGTAGCAAGAGATTTCACTAATTAATTTACCTGTATAGTTAACAGGATCGAACTCTGGAAGGCTACAAAAATCCAGAGGGTTATTCTACGGAATGAAAAATCAATGGAAGAATGAAGGAATTTCTCTACAAATTATGCTAGTTTTTTTGTATTTTTTATATATTGTTTATTTTTTTTTCTGATTTTTAATTTTATTTATTTAATTTTCCTTTTTTTAATTTCATAAAAGATTTTTTATTTTAAAACAAATGAATAATTAAAGGAAAATCAAGCACACACGTAGCTACTCTTTTTGTATTTTTCAAATATGCCAAAAATAATCAGAAAATAAAGCAACTTATTTTTGAGTTTTTATGATATTTTAATGTATTTTATTTTCCTAGATTTTTTAAGATTTTTAAAACCTTTGAATAAATAAAAAACAGAAGATAAAGTAAACAAAAAAGAAAATGAATGTTTTTGAAGTTTTAAAATAACAAATGATGTAAAAAATGGATGAGATGTAAATCGAATGAAAGATATGTTTTTATATTTTCCAGAAAGACATTTTATGATTTTTATGGATTTTAAAAAGATTCTTATAAAATTTTAATGTTTTTAAGAATTTTTTCTTTCTATGGGATTTATGAGGAATAAAAATTTGAAAATGGACAAAAATTAAAATAAATCAAAAGCTTTTTTAGAATTTTTTGAAGGCTTTTTTTATTTTTTAATGCAAACAAGACATTTTTTATGATGTTTTTGAATTTTAATAAATAATAAAAAATAAAGAAAATGGAAAAATGGAAATTGTGGATGAAAGATATTTTGTAGAACTAGCTTATAGGATTTTTTTGTGGAATTTTTAGACATGTTTTGATATTTTTTTATTTGATTTTAAAGATTCAAAATAAATGCAGGTCCACAGGGACTATATGCAATTCTTTAAAGCTTGCAGACTAGATAATTGACAGAAATAAAAATGTAGGCTTAATATGCAATTTTTCCAAACAAATCACGCTCATGGGCACGTGCACCCTGCTGGATTGGACCTAATGGTGAATAAAATAATTGCAAAGTCCAAATAATAGCTTAAAACATCATAGCTTTTATTAAAATTTTCTCAAATCTCATGTGTGAAGCATGCGCTGACATTCAAATAGGACAATGCAAATAGAATAAATATGAAGGTAAAAGTGCAAATGTTAGAATAAACAAAAGGTGACAAGTGTCCACAGAAGGATTTATTTACAAATAAAATAAAAGACATGGCTTAGGTGCAAATATACCCTTTAAGTATGTGGTGCCTTGAACGACTCAGATGCTCTACGGATCGGATCGGATGCCTCTGGATGAAGCATGCTTGAACAGTCACGATCAGATCTGGATTTTGATTTACGGTCAAGTTTTGGGGCTCAACGAATGGTTGAGATCTAAACTGGGGAGCTGTTCTTCATCGTGCAGTGACGAAGACACCAGGATTAACTGGGAAGAAGGAGAACTCCGACGAGCTTCTATCGGGTAGAACTCAGTATTGGCTCACTCAAATCCTCTACGAAGAAGTGCTACTGCTCCCTGGGGTTCTACTTTTTCGTTCGGCGGAAACAAAGGCACTCGAAGGTCTTCAAGCGTGGACATGGGGGGAAGTTAGGATTAGTTGCAGGTCGCCCCCCGTGTCTCGCTCCAGTGCTGGTACCGTGTGCTTTGACCCTACAAGTTGAAGCTAGTGCTCGGAGGTAGCGTCTCTGGGCAAATGTTAGGTCAAAGGCTCGTGAAATGGGGGTGAGTAGAGACTTCCAGCGGAGGTGGTCGGAGAGGAAGTCGAACCCCAGATCTGTGGAGAATTGAAGATGGGAATAGGGTGGAAGAGATGGAGAATGGTTGGGCGATCATGTTGGCGTAGTTGGATAAGTTCAACGATGATCGGATCTCCTCTGATCATGTAGATCGGAGGTGGATGATGTAAATCTGATCTGAGTGATTGGAATGAAAACAAAGCACAAAATGAACGTCAAATTGAGAATGAACTATCGAAGATACCTACGTAAGAGAAGAAAGGTGCAAATCACCTCGATCTGCGGCTGATGGCGGAGAGTCGGAGACGTCCCAGAGAACTCCGACAACGTAAGTGGATCACGGCCTTTACTCGAACTTTCACACTCCAAATCGAAGAGCAGTTTCTCTGTCACTGCAGTTATCTCCAGGTACCAACCGCAAGCAAAAATATGGGTCAAGGATGAGTCAAGCTCGAGGTGGAGGGAATGAATGTATATTTATAGAACGAGCTTCGACAAAATTTGAATTCGAAAAGGGGCGAGATCAGAGGTACGGTTGGTGGATCTGGAGGGCTGGCGTAGAAAAGTGTTGAATAGGCCAGAATTTTGGCGAAGGGATCGGGTTCGGTTAATGATCGAGGCACGTGGGGAAATTGGGCGAAGTAATGGCAGATAGTAGAGTTAGCAGGCGGTAGGTTCTGACTGAGCAGTTGACCCAGGTTAACAAACCCGAGTCAGTCAATCAGAAGGTGCCTAGAATGTGTCCAAAATAAGCTAAACGACAAAACAGTAAATAAAAGTTATATAATTCAATAAAAATAAAAAATAAAAAATGATTTATTTAATTACATAATGTAAATAAAATATTAAGAATAAATTAAAGTTAATTTTGATGATTTTTAATTAATTAAATAATATAATTACAATGGTTTGAATAAATACAAGGTGTCATTTACAGGTATGTATACCTATATATACAAAACTTTGATTTTTATTTATTTATTTATATATACCTATACATAATTAATGTTTTATTTATTTACAATATTTTACAATGATTTTAATGATATTTTTTATTTTTAAGAGTTAATTTATTAGGTTAATTAAATAGGTATATGTACAATATATACATGGTGATACATATACAATATATACATGATTTATTTTTGTTGATTTTTGATCTTGTAGTTTTTATTCGTATTCTATATGAGCTAAATACAATATTCACAATTAGTTAAAAATACAACATTTACAACTATGCACAAATTAATTAATTAATTAATGTACATAGTGTACATAGGTATATTATACAATAATACCCCAATTGACCACATTTCTCACCTTAACTCTGAATTTTATGAAATCGCCTCAACAGTCAAGTCAGAATATATCTACATACACAAATTCATATGACTATGAATCTTTACTTGTACGGTGTAAGTGAATTATAACTCATCACCTCAAAAGCGACAAAGAAACAACTTCCCTCGATAAGGTAACTCTAGTCCCCCTGACGGTTCCGGAACGCACGATGTTAAGGAGTTGTTTTCATCTTCGTGTGTGAAAATAAAAATGTGCCGTTCGTTGTAGGCGGCGATCGAAAACGGTCAAGAAATAACCACAAATTTTTAATCAATTTTAATCAAGTGGTTTTATGTTTATTTTACTTGGGCAAGTCCCAATGTCGATCACAAGGAGGCAAAGGAACAACCTAGAATTATGTCTATCCAATTTCGTGTTCGGTTTTCGATGCGATTTGTTTTTGGAATTTTTCAATGCAAGAAGGGATGCAAAATGCAAATTCGGCCTATTTTAGGGACTAAAATGTAAACTTCGATCAAACAATGTCCAAAAAATACGAAACTTGGCCACAATGCAAAATATGATGAAATAAATGCAATGTAATTTTTTTGGAATTTTTGGATGATTTTTTATGAATTTTTAAATGCAAAGAGAATGATTTTTAATATTTAATTATAATAAATATTAAATCTACTTATTTTTAAGAAATAAAATTATTTAAGATCTATCACGAAGTAATTGATCTTAAAAAAATACTAAATCTTAAAAATGTTGGGTTTAATAACTATTAATAATTAAATACTAAAATATGCACAATGATTTTTACCGGGCAAGTTATGCATGCAAATGCAGATATTTTTTGGGTACAATGTCAAGCACAATAATCTCTACAATGTTTGATTTTTCAGAGATTTTTAGAACAATGGTTGATTAATGGCAAATTTACGAGCATGCAATGGATAAAATTCGCAATTTTCCACAGAAGAATTGATTATTAATTAACCATCAATCATAAAAATAACCACAACATGTCAAAATGTAGAGAATTAAATGACGAACATTATGCAGTTTTTGGATTAATAAAAATAATGTAGAGAAGAGTCAGAAAAGATAGGGGAACACAGGGGTATGACTGCAAATAAATAAAATAAATAAAGAAAACTGCAGTTGGGGACTTATATGAAATTACCAATACTTGCGAGGGTCCGCTGCAATTTTTCCCAGGCGACACGTGCTATGCATGTGCCCTTGGAGTGGAGGGCTACTATACAAAGTGGAAGTTATTCGAGGAGCGCCTTGCAATTTTCTCCAGAAGAGCACGTGCCTGGCACATGCCCTAGGATCGGCTGGAGGCTCGGGGTGATGGCTCCGCGTGGCGCGATCGTACTGCTTCGGGTGGACTAAGGAGCCTGGCGTGGAAGGAGGCTCGGAGTCAGCCCCAGATATCAATCAGGACCGTCGATGGCGATGTGATCTAACGGTCGTCGCGCGTGGTTGCTTCAACGGATGGGATGATGGATGATCTTCATCGGAGGGTGCCTGTACCCTCATCGCTGGCGATGGTTTGACTGCAGATGATGGCCGACAAATGGCCGACGATCATCGAGGAAGAGGCGGAGTGGCTTCGTGTTGACCGGCGGTCGAAGGCGGTTGAGGCTCAGCCAAGCGGTGGAGAAGGTCGATGGAGCTCTGCATCGGAGATGGAGTCGATGGTGAGGCAGTGACTGAGGCGAAGCTTGCGGCCAAGCTAGCTGGAGATGGTGAACGTCGTGGAGTTGGTGATGAAGATGGCGTGGATGTCGATGAAGCGGTGGCTCGATGATCGGAGTCCGAGCAGAGGCGAAGGCAGTGGAGCAGCGTCGAGGCGGAGGTTGCGGAGCACGTGCCTGGGAGGCACGTGCGACGCACGTGCCTGGGAGGTACGTGCGACGCATGTGCTGCTGCTTTTATTTTTTATTAAAAATGAATTTAAAAGGGCCAAAAATCGATGACACGTGGCGACCTCTGGGGCTGCCACGTGTCAACACCAGAAAAAACAAAAATAAAAGATTTGTAAAATCAAAAGGAAATAGTAAACAACCTCAGATCGAAAAAGTTCCTTAAAAAAAATGCTCGTCTCGACGAGATATACAACTTTTATGAAGATGTCAAAGCCAAAATCAGTCAAATGTAAAAAGTGAATTTTTGGGGTATCCCATGTACATAGAATACCTAGATTTTTGGGTTTTCTAATTTTTTTGTCATTTTTAAACAAGATAAAAAATCCGAAAAAATAAGGAGAAATTAAAGATAAATAAAAGACATCTAAATCTGTTTTTTTATTTTATTTTATTAGTTAAGAAAATATGTACATAAAATATAGGTCAGAAAACCGCTAAAATATACAATGTACAAAAGAGGCCCAAAACTCAACTTTCACATACGAGCTCCGATTCACTTGAACTTGGTCTTGTTTTGAAGGTAATTGAATGTGCATTAGTTCAAAAGTGAGTATGATCAAATCGGACACTGGATGAGGAAGATATGGGGCTTTTAGTCCGAAAATCCTGAAACTAGGGTTTGGGTTTTTGGTCCACTTATCAAGGTTAGTGATTTTTTTGAATTTTCATTTATTCTTCTTAGTGATATGTACACAGTGGAGTGGTTTTGTGTCATTCGGAGTTAGCATGAAGGAGTTAAAAATTCGAGAAATTAGGCTATTTACAGGTCAATTTGGCTTGGATTTTTGGCTTCTTATTTTGTGTAGAAATTATGGATAAAATGCAATTCTTACGAAAATATGCATGAATGCTAATTATGCAGAATAAATGCAGAAATGCTATTGATTTTGAGGGACTTGTGCTTAATTAATGAGATTTAGAGTGATGAATCCGAGATTCATCATCCCCCTATACTTAAACCATGCTCGTCCCTGAGCATCAAAAAGAAATGCCATGAAGTGAAATGAGATTGAGTTCCATACCAAGACCATGAGCTAAAGGTGAAAATGAAACTAAACTCGACCTTTGGATTAATAGTGTGGCGAAACTTCTGTGAGACTTAGAATTTTAAAATCAACAGCCCTCAAGTTCTACACATCATTGTCACAGTTTCGGCTCAGAGTCATCTTAGATCAATCCTCTTCCCAAAGTATACCCTATGAACATTGAATAACCGACTCATGTGTGTGAAAGGTTTTAGCTCTTCCCATCCAGAATGCCAGATTACCATGCTCCTCTCCTCTCCAGTAACTTGTCCTCGGGGAGTCAGGTATTTTCTTCTAAGGTCTGTCGCGCTGTGTTCACAATCGAATGAGGGAGAAGTTAGAAGAAGGGGAAAAGAACTGGAGGGTGGCCAGTGTAGTCACCTCTCCTTGTGAAGATGGCCAGTGTAGCCAAGTCTCCACCAAGATCTGCAGGTTTCTTGAAGCTTGGAACTTTTTGGTCGGATTTTATTTGGTAGTTGCTTCTTTGTATTTGGAATTTTTGGTGGTTCTGCTTGGATCTTGTTGTGCCCCTACGGATATAGAATCTTTTTGTTCCGTACATTTTTTGGGGTCTTAGAAAAAATTGTGTCCAGCCGTCCATCCCTTTTCCGAAGCTTTATTTCAACTCCTACTCCGGTCTTTAGATTTCCACGCTACCAGAAAAGAGACTCACACAGTCTTCCAACATCCCGTTTGAGTTGAACTAAGTGCATAGTGCGAGAGTGCAAATTAATTCCCTATTCCAGAGTTGTACCCAGAATGAAGAGGCCAGGTTTGACACTAAGAGTCAAACACTGTACATTGTCATGTGGAACTTAAAGAATTAAGTCAAAAGACCTGAAGCTCTTAAAATCCTATTTCTCGGTGAAGTTCCTCTGAAAATTAGGTGGATTAAGGTCAAGTCCAGACCACTCTCGATTTCGGCTCATAACTCGGTTCAGAACCCAATGACTTTTCACAGATGCAAATGCATGTGATGTTGGATGAAGTGCAGGTGTGTGAAATGCTGACTCTTTTTTTTTCTTTTTTTTTTCTTTTTGTGTATGTGATGCAAGAAATAAGAAGCCATTTTTTTTCAAAATTTTGGGCAAGGTTAGTGTTAGTAGAAAAGCTCTTCTTTCTTTTTCTTTTTTTTTCTCTTTTTTCTCTTTTTTTTCAAGTTAGTACCCACCCCGTAAATACATATATACTTACGCGAAAGTACGAGATATAGGTAAAATATATACAAAGTATATATACAGACCCCCCTATACTTAGTGCGTGTTGTGTCCTCAGAGCACAAGAAGCGGAAAGAAGACATAGCTCGGGCTAAGCGTAAGGGAGTGAAAATGCAAAGAAAAATGAAGCGGTCTGGATGTGAGGAGAATATATACAGGTGGATGTCGGTTCCCCCTATACTTAGGCTCTGGTCAGCCTAAGTATAGAAGAAGGGTGGAAGTAACGTGTGCCCGATTTGTCAAAGAATGGGAGGGATTGTGGGATATAGAGATGAAATGCCCATGCAACCAATGATTTTCTGTGATGTTTTCGATGCATATGGGATTGATTTTATGGGTCCCTTTCCCAACATCAGTGGATTTGAGTACATCTTGTTAGCAGTTAACTATCTATCAAGATGGGTAGAGGCTATTCCAACCCGAACCGCAGATAGCAAAATCGTCTGTAAGTTTATCAAGGATAATATCATTGCAAGGTTTGGGATACCAAAAGTGTTGATTTCTGATGGAGGTAGCCACTTTGTGAACAGGGAGATGAGATCTTTGGCTAAGGAGTATAAATTTGAGCATAGAATAGCCAACCCATATCATCCACAATCCAATGGCATGGCAGAGGTTTCTAATAGAGAAGTGAAGAGTATTCTTCAGAAGTTGGTTCGTTCAGATAGGAAAAAATTGGTCGAAACTGTTGGACCAAGTTCTATGGGCCTATAGGACAGCCTATAAGACTCCACTCGGTACTTCACCTTTTAGGATGATCTATGGAAAGCCATGCCATCTACCTGCAGAATTGATTCACAAATCAGAATGGGCGATCAAAAAGTTGAATTGGAGTTGTCACCTTGGGAAACTATGTCGAGACTTAAATCTGAATGAGCTAATCGAAATCCGAAATCGGGCATACGACAACAGTGTGATTTATAAGGACAAGGTCAAGAGATGACATGATAGACACATCCGAGATAAAACCTTTGTCCCTGGGCAGAAAGTGTGGTTGTTTAATGCTTGGTTGAAGATTTTTCATGGGAAACTAAAATCAAAATGGACGGGTCCCTACATTGTCATCAATGTGCATACCAATGGAAGCGTGGATATTACAGAACTACAAGCCCCCAAAAGGTTCTAGTGTCACCTTCCAAGACCCCCGAGGGGACTACTTTCCAACCCCCTCTTATACGAGATTTCCAAGCAAGGCTAGAATGACCGATGTCAGCCCGGAGGGTCACGAACTCGATCAATATTGGGTTGTCTAATTCTGGTCTCCAACAGACCACCAATATTCTGTTATATAAAGAAAGAAGCCACTCCCACATCATCTGAAGGGGCTTTCACTGACCAGGGTAATTCAGTCCCCTTGTATTCCAGGCAAGGATAGACATCTATAGGTCCGGCCTGCCCCGCGGAGATGATGCACAACCTTTCTCAGTAAATGGACAAATGCTGAAGCCATATATTGAATCACCCAAAGAGCAGACAGTTCAAGTTGAGGTCATCTATTTCACGTAGAGCGAGGACATTGAAGATTTATCTGATCATTCCCACCCTCCCTCCCGGCCACATCGGCCTCCTTGTACAGCTTCTTCCTCTACTTAGGCCAAGGCCTAAGTATAGGGGGGGACCGATGCCATCTGTACATACCATCCTTCTCTTTCTCTAATTCATTAACATCCTGTAATAAGGTCCGCCAGTAAAATCCACATTGGAGTACCTTGTGCGCGGTTCTCTTTCCTGAATGGTGTCCTCCAGCCTCGAGAGAATGACAATGTGTGAGGACACTCTGATATTCCTCCTGAGGAATACATCTTCTCCAGACACAATCCAGTCCTTCATAGAAAAGGAAGGGATCGTCCCAATGGTATTTTCTAATCGATCAATCATTCTCTTGGTCCAACCAAAGGGAACCTTCTTGGAGATAAGGTAGTTCACTATGTCGGAATACCACGGGGTTGAATCAATAACACAAACTGATTCGTCTGGAAAAGTCTCTTTAATTGGTCCAGTGTCAGGATAATCGTTTTGCTCGATTCGGGAAAGGTGATCAGCGACAACATTCTTTATTCCAGGTTTATCCTTGATCTTCAAATTAAATTCCTGGATTAACAAGATCCATCTCAAAAGTCATGCCTTGGCATCCTTCTTATCCATGAGATATCTAATTGCCGTGTGATCTGTGAAAATTGTCACTTGGAGCCCAATATGTATGATCTGAATTTTTCAAGGGCCCAAACAACCGCGAGCATTTCCTTTTCAGTCACTGTATAATTTCTCTATGCAGGATCCAACACTTTGCTCGTGTAGTGAATCGCATAAGGAATTCCATCTCTTCTTTGTCCGAGTACCGCTCCGACAGAAAAATCCGATGCATCAGTCATGATCTCGAAGGGAAGAGACCAGTCGGGAGCTTGTAATATCGGTGATTCACATATCTTCTTTTTCAGGAGATCGAAGGCCTCTAGACATATGTGATTCACAATAAACTCGGTGTCTTTTCCTAAGAGCTCAGTCAGTGGGCAAGTGATGAATACTCATTCATCACTCTTTATTCTTTTATTTTAGCAACAAAACCTTTGCCAAACACATGTAGATACTTGTAAATATTAATAATTAGCAAATTGCATGCATTGTGTAAAAATGAATAATTAGCATGTTTTTGTGCATAAATAAAAGAATAAAGAAACAAAAGAAAAAGAGGGAAATATTTAGAATAAATATTGAGCGACCTAATCCCAAGGGAGGGCTCAGCATGGGCCTGACCGCATAAAAACCAAAGTAGAGAGAGATAAGGAAGCTCATGTGTCTACATATCTACCTGTATATAAATAAAAATATTTTCCTCTAAATAAAAATAAAAATGGGTTTATATGTATTTATATATATTTGTAAATATTAAATTAAAATAAAAATGAGAAAAATAAAAGAAAATTAAAAAGAAAATAAAAATGCCTTCACACTTGTACATAAGCCATGTATATAGAATCCCCTTATCTATTTATTTATCCCTATAAATAAATAAATAAAAATCCCATAAAATGTGTACATATTCTATATTTCATAATGTAAATAAATAAAATAAAAACCATAAAAACAAAAATAAAATAAAAAGGAATAAAAATAAAATCAATGTCCTATATTGTATATATATACCATGTATATATGTGTACATAAATATTTATTTAACCCATGTACATAAATAATAAAAATAAAATAAAAATATCATAATATTCCAAATTTTATCCTATAAATAAATAAAATATAAATTTGGAATAAAAATGTACAAAAATAAATAATTAAAAATAAAAAATAAAAAATATATAGTGTATATACCTATATATATAATACTATATTGTAAATACTTAATTTTTATTTCAAAAAATTAAATAAAAAACACAAAAAATAGTTTATAAATAAATAAACATTTTTCATATTTTAACTTTTTCCAAAATCGTCCATTTACTATTTTATATTGAATTTCCAATTATTTATGACGTGGCCGCATTCCATTGGTCCACGGGGGATGTTGACCCCCCGGTCAACTCCCCCCTGGACCACAACCCCGCGGATCTATGCCCGACCCACTTCTTCTCCCAATTACTGCGCCTCGATCCGACTGCCAAATCTTGAAACCCCGGGCTCCATTTGTTCATTGATCATCCTAGATCCACGCCCGGGGTGGGTATGAGGGATCCGAGTTCTGAGTTGCTCGCCCGACCTTCACCTTCTCAGACCCCTAGCCATATTTAATCTCGCCTCCGGCAGCCATTTCACGCATCTTTGGACCTCCCCCTCGATGCCAAGGAGCTCCCCCACCTTGTCTGAGTGACAGTCGTGCGAGAGGGAGTGGAAGCGAGGCTCGAGACGTTGGGAATCCTCTGATCCGGCGGCTTTCGCCGCCGTGCGCCGCCGCGAGCGCGCTCAGCCTCGGGAATCGACACCCCCTTGAGGCAATGACCCCCGGAGCTCCAGGAGCTCCAGCCCAGTCGATCTCCTCCACCAGGTAACTTCTTTAGCTCGTAGTTTAGTGAAGAATGTAGATTTTAGGTTACTGTTCCCGTAGCTCCGCCGCCTTCGCCAGCCACTTCCGACCAACCATTTGCTCGCCCGACCCAATCACCACCTTCACCGGACTCCCCTCCATCTTCTTCACCCATCCACCCCCCCTGACTCGCCCCGGGGCAGGGACTTCGGTCCTCCTCCTCCACCGCTCGCTGGAGGACCACGCAGCGATCCATCCAACCACCCATTTCGCTCCTTAACGGGTCGAGGCATTTTTCCCTCGACCCCTTTTTCTTCCTGTGTAGGCAGCAGGTCAAAACGACCTCATCTGGAGGTCGGAACAACAGAGCACAGGCGCTCCAGTTCTTCACCTTCGTCGGAGCTCTCCAGAGCTCCTTGTCATCATCGGAGCAGTTCAGCAGCTGGGGACTGGCACGGGCTTTCTTCTCCACTTCTCAGCAGCGTCAGAGGACGTTCTTATCGCGCATATCGGCCGCGCGAAGTTCGCCGGCGACCAGTTCATACAGGACCCTCCTGAGCCGTCCGATCGTCCTCCGGCTCCAGACGTGATCTCAGCCACCCATTTGAGGAGCCACGCCACCGTCCGATCCATTGGAGGACTGATCTGGGCCATCCGATCAGATGAAGAGGCACCTTTGATTCTAGACCGTTCGATCTCCACGTGCCCTCTTCAGAGCCGTTGATCCAGCGAGGGTTTACCCACGTCGCACCACAGTCGTCAGATCCTCCACATGGGAGGTCCTCAGCCATTCGATCCGAGCCGAGTTTCATCGAAGGGGCGCCAGCATTCTACACCGTCAGATCAGCCACGTGGCCTCCCCTCAGCCCTCGGATAATAAGGTGTAAATTGTTCTTAGGCCTCTCTGTTTATTGCTTTTATTAGTTAGTCCTATAAATATTTTATGTAGTTCTTTTTATTTTGGTTATTTTGCATTGAGAACCTGGTAGTTTACTTTATTTACAATTTAGTCCATGTCTGTGGTGACCACGTGCATCGACACGTGCTTGAGTGGGCTTTTTGCATTATTTTCCATGTAGTCCTGACTTGTTAATGTTTACACTTTTATAAACAGGAATGACAAAAATAGCCCTCCGTGTCTGGACCACACGCATCACACGTGATTGACTGGACTTTTTGTGCTTTTGGCCCTAAGTTTTTCTGCTGTGTTATTGTTGGGCCCCTGGATTATGTTTTTCTTGCATATAGGTCCTTGTGCACTGTTTGCTTGTTTTTTATTTTAATAAAATATCAAACTTAATCCAAATCGAGTGAAAATTGGACATGTGGCTCCTGCCACTGTGTAAAATTTGCACCAAATTTTGGGTACATTTTTGAGCATTTTTAATATTTTTAAAAATTCAAAAACCTTTAATTTTGTCTCTGTCCATATTATAAAATCCAAAAAAATATAAAAACCCTTTTAAAAATTCAAAAAAAATAAGTTTTGTGTATTTTTGTGTCTTTGATTTTCTATCAATTTTTGGTTATTTTTGGATTCATATAAAATATAAAATATGAAAAACTCTTAAAAACCCATAAAAATTCTAATAAATCATAGAAAATCCCAAAAACAATAAATCTTCTTCCTGATTTTTCCTTTTTGATTATAGTTTACATGAAAAATACCTCCAGTCCATTTTAGGACCATCTTGTATTTTATTTTGGTCCTTAGAGCCTGGCTGGACAACTGCACTATTTTGCTTCTTTCTTTTATTTTTATAAAATTCTATAAAAATCAGAAAATTCTCAAAAATTCACCAAAAATAGTAAAAATGTAAAAATTCTAAAAATATTTTTGTTTGATTTTTTTGAGCATTTTAGAGTAATTAAATAATTGTTGAAAGTTGCTTGTTTTAATTGTTTTATTATTTCCTTTAGAATTAAAAATTCCAAAAAAGTATAAAAATATTAAAAATCCACCAAAAATAATTTGTTTATATTTTTCTTTATTTTAGACTACTTCGTAGGCCACAAGGCCATCTCGTGCTCCTCGAGTTCGACCCTGGGTGCTATACCAGGTTAATATCATAGCGAGACCGCTATCTTGATTTTTATCGTGTTTCGATCTTTATTTGGTGGTCTGATCTTTTTCTTGATTGAGCTCTGAGTCCCGAGTGACTGAGGTCATAACGACCGTAGTTACACCTTTACCTTAGTCGCACGGGCGGCTCATCATAATGGCGCCGTTGTCGGGGAGCACGGCTTAGTAGTCGATTTCTTTTTCTTTTTATTTTGTTTTCTTTTTCGCGGCTTTCCGCAGCTTTTCACGGCTTTTTATTTTTCTTTTATTTTCATTTTCTTTTATTTTTATTTCTTTTCTTTTTGTTTTTGTTTGTTTTGTCTGTTTATTTTTATTTTCATTTTTGCATAGATACCCTGTTTTCTTTTTCTTATTTTATTTGCCTTATTTTTATCTAGTTTGACACTTTGTTATCTTCTTGCGAGGGCCCGAGGACTGAGGCAACGACTTTCGAGGAGTCGGCGCAACCGCGGCTATCGGAGGCGACTCCCTTCTGCACGGAGCCGCGGGAGAGCGCGAGGAGACAGCCGAGTGCGGGATTAGTGTAGCTTTAGTTTAGATTTTATTTCTTGCATTATTTGGATTATTGCGCGAGGAGACACTTGGACTCTTTTTAGACTTTAGGGGCCTGTTTCGCCGAGCACCGGTGTGCTCGGGGGATCCCTTGGCTTTTACGCGGCTTTCTTCGCAGTTTTGATTTCTTTTCTGCCTATTCGGTTTCTCGCAGATTTTCGAGCCCCTAGCCTTAGGATTTTCTGCTTGACTGTGACGTAATAAATAGGATCCAAACACATAATATATATGCCTGTACCTATAGAGAGGTAATTGGACCAACAATAAAAAGATTAATAAAATAGTCGATCCACTACCTTCGAGCCTACATGCCGCAGCCCACCCTGCCAAGCGTTGCTCCTGAACTCGATTTGTCGAGAGGAGGAGGGGTGGACCGAGACTGGACTCTTGGATTGGAGGCTGGTGGTTGACTAGACGTTCTTTCGAGTAGAACTGCTGTTTAGGGCTCGGTTTTCCGCATGCACCATTTAGGTAGTTTATTTCAGTCTTTAAATTCTGCGCGGATCATTTTGCATGTAGACTGCTGGAGTCAGGTACGCATCTCTTACTCTGCATGCATCATTGATTTTCTCGCGCATCGGCTTCTTCGACTTCTCTCCCCTGATTTTTGGACTTAATAAACATGAGAACCGAAAAATTCGTTAGGCGATTTTATTTTTTATTGGAAAATATCTAAAAAGAAAAACCATGAAATTGGGAGTGGTTAACTCTATTGACCCTAAAAGACACTCACCGAAAAATTTGTCTTGGGGAGAGCAACCCCCTCCTTGTCTGGTTTGGATGAGCGAGAGAGTGACCCGCACCTTAGGTTAGAGCCATATCTAGTTTTTCTCGACTGATTACCGGCTTTCTGTACGGGACAGTCGGTTGAGAAATATCTGGATTCCTATTTAGCTCACATAATCGCTCTGAAAGACTGAATGATCACCTAAAATAAAATCAACAAGATAATTGACCAATCCCTTCAGTCTTCAGCTCTGTGTGCGTAGGTGAATCGGGGGTTTGCTTTTTCATCTTGTGTGATTTCCAGATCCCTTCAGCCTTTCTCCCTTCTATCTTCTCCATACCTTCATCTGTCTCCCACCCACCCTCCCTTCAGTTTCTTCCTCTTCTCCTTCACCCCTGGATGATGGATCCCCCTCACTTCAGGCCGACTCTTACGACCTCTTCTTCATCCTCTGACCATCAGTCCAGTCCACCTTCTAGGGAGGTCGCATCTCCGACCAACCTCCCGCACCCTCCCTCCCATCCCGTTCACTACTCTGGGCATGCTGTGCTTGACGTCCGAGGATACCAGATAGAGCAGATGCAAGAGCCGGACGATGTCGTTGCTGAGTTGAGAGCGCACTCCGTTCGTGATCAGAGAGAGCAGTGGAGATCATCAGATAGATTCTATCCCAGATTGATGGAGGAGCATATAGGACAGGAAGCTCAGTCTGCTTCTACATTACATCCATTCGTCTTGGATTTGGATTACATTCAGAGTCTGCCGACATTTTCAGGGGAGGCGCATGAGGAGCCTTATCTTCACCTGTCCTCATTCGAGGAGTTTTGCAGAGCACAGAGATATTCAGATATCACTGCATAGGAGCTGATGAGGAGGACCTTCCCATTCACGCTTCATGACAGAGCCATGAGATGGCACCGACGATTGGGGAGGACATTCGATACGTGGGGAGAGCTACGCCGAGAGTTTCTACACAGATACTTTCCCCAGCGTAGAGCAAAGTTTATGTGGTCGTTGATCACCGAGTTTTCAGTTGACCCCCAGGAGCCACTACATGAGGCATGGCCGAGGTTTCTTGACCTCTTGAGGAGATTTCCCGATCACGGGCTTCCACTGACAGACTTGATAGAGATCTCCATGCGGGGGATGACCGCAGAGCAGATAGCACTGGTGATTACCACATGTGGCGGTTCACACCGCAGTTCCGACATTCACTTACTGGATACCATCTCGAGGCTACTTTCACAGAGATCTTCTTCACGAGATACCTTAGTCGGGACAACACATGCAGATGATGCAGTACCAGTGCGGTGTGTCGTATTACATGATGAGTCAGCTTCTGCACACCAGCCCGAGGACTTGGATGCTCCGGCACCACTGACAGAGGAGATGACTGCGATAGCAGAGGTTTGGACCCAGAGTCTACTCGAGTTCCCGTTGGTCTTCCAGCTAGAGTTCGAGTCAGCCCCAGTGTTCTTAGTCGATGATTCTTGGATATCAGATCTTCTGATACTCCAGGAACCGGAGGAGCCCCCGCTACTACAGCCATTGTCTCAACCAATTCAGATCCCAGTCCCGGAGGAGTCAGCCTCTTTTCTGCAGAGATACTTCTCGGATTCCGACAGCTGTCAGGACTCAGCCCAGCAACCACAGTTCGATACGGGACACCACTTTAAGAGTGAAGATATAGATAGTCCTGTATTCAAGCCTTTTGTCCTCCACTCTGACGAGACAGACACACTTGCTGAGGACCAGTTGGCAGCCAGCATTGCCGCAAAGCGAGGATCATCCACAGACACTTTGCCAGCCTCCGCGATGTTGACCAGTACCTTCTCCTGCTTTCATATTGCAGAGAGCCACATTTCCGATGATGATGCAGCCTGGTGCACCGAGTGGATACTAGACAGCAACACAGATGCCCTTCTAGATCATGATCCTCTCTTACTCACTTCCGATCTTGCATTTCTCCCCGAGGGTTATCTGCAGGAGAATGCTGCACACGATGAGTACTCGGTTTCACCTTCTGAGAGTGTTTCCGATCTGGCGTAGCACGAAATCGAGTCTTTTGATCATTCTGATTCTGACTCTTCTCACCTCGACGAACCTCGCGAGGATGAGCCCATCCTGGAGATATTCGATGATCCGTATGATCTGCTTCTATTTCATTCATCGGATATCAGTCTTCTTAGAGAGTCTCCTGATGTTGATTGTCCACACCTTCTTGAGACACTGATTGACGTGGAGGATTCCATGACTGATACATCCTTCTCCACGTTTGATTTCTTCGGCTCCACACTTCCACTCCAATCTGATCCAGAGCCGATGATTTCCTTTGTGCTACCGGATCCCGATCACTTACTTCCATATCCCTGGCCGGTAGCAGACACCCGCTTGATTGTATACATGGGTGTATTTGTTTACACTGATGATTTCGTCGTTGTTCTCATACCGAGACTGCGATGAAAGTACGGCATTCGCCTTACCGATGTCGTCCTGAACCTGGATACCACTTTGTCCTAGCCTTTGCGCCCAGCTAGGGGCGTAAAACCTAGCGCTTGTTGAGAGGCACCTCAACATTGTACTCTTTTGTATATATGTGTTTCGTCTTAGTTGATCTTTCTTTCTTTCGTTCTTGTTTTTACCTCAGGTCTCGCTTAGGATTATCTTTTCTATACTTAGGATATTCCTCATCCTAAGTATAGGAGGGTGGAAACACCGGGTTGTTCGTCCGTTCTATTTCATCACTTCTGTTGTTGCCTATACTTAAGGTTCTTCACCTTAAGTATAGGGGGAGTGATGCCCCTCCTTCTTGTATATATCTGTTCATTTCTTCGTGTCTTGCTACCCCTGTTTTTGATGCCTATACTTAGGGATATTTTACCCTATGTATAGGGGGGGTAGACCCTGTACATTCTCCACTCGGTTTTCCCTTCGTGTACAGCCTGCTATACTTAGGATTATTTGATCCTAAGTACAGGGGGAAAAGTCGAGATCCTATTGATTTTCTATTCGTCTTTGTATATAGCCTTCCTTTTCATTTCCTTATACTAAGCACGAGTTATGTCTTCTTCATCGCTCTTGACTCTGAGGACATCGTTCGAGCTAAGTATAGGGGGTGTGTATATATTTCATATATACTTTAGCCATAACTCGTACTTTGTGTGAGTGTGTTAATAAATAAAAATGGCTAAAAACCCAAAATCCATAAAAATTAAAAATTTTCCCTGTAAATAATCATTCTTTTATTTGCACATACATAGCTATTGTACAAATTATTTTTGTAAAAATGTTTTCAAAAACTTTTTGTGTAAAGATTGTGTAAATATGTGCATATCAAAATTATGTATATAATACAAAATTTTTCCAAAAATGTTTTGAAAACCAAAAGTTTGCAAAAACCTTGTGTAAATTTGTGTAAATGTTTTGCAAAACTTGCATTCATGCATACATCCATGATTTCAAAACATTTTTCAAAAAATTTTCATTTGTGTAAATTTTATGTAAATAGCATCTGTATATACTTGTATATAGTTTTTCTTGGATTATAGTTGACATTTAAACTAGCCTAGAATTAAATTGGGAAATGGAGCTTGATTAAGATCTTAATCCACCTAATCATAAGAGGAACCTTATAGGGCTTAGGGTTAAGGCTTTTCAGGTCTATGGTGACTTAATTCTTTGAGTCCACTAGGCTATGATCACATGTCATCTCAATGAGCATAAGTAGAGCACTTAACAACACACACATGACTCATATAGACAATGGCTTTACTTGGACCCGTACTTTACACCAAGCTCTCTACGGATGCGGTGGTGAGGAGGCAGTCTTCCTTGACTTGGGGTAGCATATGAGGGTAGTACTTCTAGGCGGAACCTCTCTTCTTCTTTTAGTGAAGGAAGTGTGTCTCAACTTGGTCTGGTTGCCATGAGGTCTAACGACAGGAGTTGTGGGTTGCAATAATGCTTCAAAAGAGGGATAGTCTACTGGCTCAAGAGGGAAAACTCCTTATGTATATATGCTGCACATTGTATATGTTTTATAGATGCACTTGAAAAAAATGCAAAAAGAAAATAACTCCAAAAAAGTGGTGGGTCTGATAGAAAATGATAATCCCACCGGAGTATGTATATAGTGCAAATAAGCAAAGCTTGAGATTCATGTCCCACCTTATGTAGCTTGCAGCAGGGAGACTTAGCTACACTGGTTGAGCTCCCAAGGATACATGGCTACACTGGCCATGGTCCATTCTCTTCTTCCCCCTCTTCTAGAGCCGGTTGAACTTGAACTTAGAAGGGAATACCCCGCTCCTCGAGGAAAGAGTGGCCAGACTAGCGTCATAGAGTTACCTTGTTGGGGAGGGCTGTCAAGTTACTACTTCTGAGGTGGAGAGCTTACCTCACTTACACAGTACAAGGAAAGACTCATAGTCTTCAGGGTTTGTGTATGTAGACTTGTTCTGATCTGGATTATTGAGGAGTCCTGATTATAGATTAGTGGATCTTAGAGGCTGTTAAGTTTTAAACCTAAGTCTAAATAAGGTTCCGACACATCAATAATCTAAAGATCTGATCGAGCTCCATATTTCAATTTAATGAAGGCAAGTTTAATTATCAGCATTAATCTATGCATTTTCTCCTCTTTTTCTTTTTCTTTTCCTTTTTCACTTCTTTTTCAAATAAGTGTTTGCTAAGGGACTAGCAAAGTTAAGTATAGGGGGGGTGATGAATACCCATTCATCACTCTTTATTCTTTTATTTTAGCTACAAAACCTTTGCCAAACACATGTAGATACTTGTAAATATTAATAATTAGCAAATTGCATGCATTGTGTAAAAATGAATAATTAGCATGTTTTTGTGCATAAATAAAAGAATAAAGAAACAAAAGAAAAAGAGGGAAATATTTAGAATAAATATTGAGCGACCTAATCCCAAGGGAGGGCTCAGCATGGGCCTGACCGCATAAAAACCAAAGTTGAGAGAGATAAGGAAGCTCATATGTGTACATATCTACCTGTATATAAATAAAAATATTTTCCTCTAAATAAAAATAAAAATGGGTTTGTATGTATTTGTATATATTTGTAAATATTAAATTAAATAAAAATGAGAAAAATAAAAGAAAATTAAAAAGAAAATAAAAATGCCTTCACACTTGTACATAAGCCATGTATATAGAATCCCCTTATCTATTTATTTATCCCTATAAATAAATAAATAAAAATCCCATAAAATGTGTACATATTCTATATTTCATAATGTTAATAAATAAAATAAAAACCATAAAAACAAAAATAAAATAAAAAGGAATAAAAATAAAATCAATGTCCTATATTGTATATATATACCATGTATATATGTGTACATAAATATTTATTTAACCCATGTACATAAATAATAAAAATAAAATAAAAATATCATAATATTCCATATTTTATCCTATAAATAAATAAAATATAAAATTGGAATAAAAATGTACAAAAATAAATAATTAAAAATCAAAAATAAAAAATATATAGTGTATATACCTATATATAATACTATATTGTAAATACTTAATTTTTATTTCAAAAAATTAAATAAAAATCACAAAAAATAGTTTATAAATAAATAAACATTTTTCAGATTTTAACTTTTTTCCAAAATCGGCCATTTACTATTTTATATTGAATTTCCAATTATTTATGACGTGGCCGCATTCCATTGGTCCACGGGGGATGTTGACCCCCCGGTCGACTCCCCCCCTGGACCACAACCCCGCGGATCTGCGCCCGACCCGCTTCTTCTCCCAATTACTGCGCCTCGATCCGACCGCCAAATCTCAAAACCCCGGGCTCCATTTGTTCATTGATCATCCTAGATCCACGCCCGGGGTGGGTATGAGGGATCCGAGTTCTGAGTTGCTCGCCCGACCTTCACCTTCTCGGACCCCTAGCCATATTTAATCTCGCCTCCGGCAGCCATTTCACGCATCTTTGGACCTCCCCCTCGATGCCAAGGAGCTCCTCCGCCTTGCCTGAGTGACAGCCGTGCGAGAGGGAGTGGAAGCGAGGCTCGAGACGTTGGGAATCCTCTGATCCGGCAGCTTTCGCCGCCGTGCGCCGCCGCGAGCGTGCTCAGCCTCAGGAATCGACACCCCCTTGAGGCAATGACCCCCGGAGCTCCAGGAGCTTCAACCCAGTCAATCTCCTCCACCAGGTAACTTCTTTAGCTCGTAGTTTAGCGTAGAATGTAGATTTTAGGTTTCTGTTCCCGTAGCTCCGCCGCCTTCACCGGTCACTTCCGACCAACCATTTGCTCGCCCGACCCGATCACCACCTTCATCGGACTTCCCTACATCTTCTTCACCCATCCACCCCCCTGACTCGCCCCAGAGCAGGGACTTCGGTCCTCCTCCTCCGCCGCTCGCCGGAGGACCACACAACGATCCATCCAACCACCCATTTCGCTCCTTAACGGGTCGAGGCATTTTGCCCTCGACCCCTTTTTCTTACAGTGCGGGCAGCAGGTCAAAATGACCTCATCTGGAGGTCGGAACAACAGAGCACATGCGCTCCAGTTCTTCACCTTCGCCGGAGCTCTCCAGAGCTCCTTGTCATCATCGGAGCTGTTCAGCCGCTGCGGACTGGCACGAGCTTTCTTCTCCACTTCTCAGCAGCGTCGGAGGACGTTCTTATCGCGCATATCGGCCGCGCGAAGTTCGCCGGCGGCCAGTTCATACAGGACCCTCCAGAGCCGTCCGATCGTCCTCCGGCTCCAGACGTGATCTCAGCCACCCATTTGAGGAGCCACGCCACCGCCCGATCCATTGGAGGACTGATTTGGGCCATCCGATCAGATGAAGAGGCACCTTTGATTCTAGACCGTTCGATCTCCACGTGCCCTCTTCAGAGCCGTTGATCCAGCGAGGGTTTACCCACGTTGCACCACAGTCGTCAGATCCTCCATGTGGGAGGTCCTCAGCCGTTCGATCCGAGCCGAGTTTCATCGAAGGGGCGCCAGCATCTCTACACCGTCAGATCAGCCACGTGGCCTCCCCTCAGCCCTCGGATAATAAGGGGTAAATTGTTCTTAGGCCCCTCTATTTATTGCTTTTATTAGTTAGTCCTGTAAATATTTTATGTAGTTCTTTTTATTTTGGTTATTTTGCATTGAGGACCTGATAGTTTACTTTATTTACAATTTAGTCCCTATCTGTGGTGACCACGTGCATCGACACGTGCTTGAGTGGGCTTTTTGCATTATTTTCCCTGTAGTCCTGGCTTGTTAATGTTTACACTTTTATAAATAGGAATGACAAAAATAGCCCTCCGTGTCTGGACCACGCGCATCACACGTGATTGATTGGACTTTTTTGCGCTTTTGGCCCTAAGTTTTTCTGCTGTGTTATTGTTGGGCCCCTGGATTATGTTTTTCTTGCAGATAGGTCCTTGTGCATTGTTTGCTTGTTTTTTATTTTAATAAAATATCAAACTTAATACAAATCGAGTGAAAATTGGACACGTGGCTCCTGCCACTGTGTAAAATTTTCACCAAATTTTGGGTACATTTTTTTAGCATTTTTAATTTTTTTAAAAATTCAAAAACCTTCAATTTTGTCTCTGTCCAGATTATAAAATCCAAAAAAATTATAAAAACCCTTTAAAAAATTCAAAAAGAAATAGGTTTTGTGTATTTTTGTGTCTTTGATTTTTTGTCAATTTTTGGTTATTTTTGGATTCATATAAAATATAAAAATTGAAAAACTCTTAAAAACCCATAAAATTCTAATAAATCATAGAAAATCCCAAAAATAATAAATCTTCTTCCTGATTTTCCTTTTTGATTATATTGTACATGAAAAATACCTCCAGGCCATTTTAGAACCATCTTATATATTATTTTGGTCCTTAGAGCCTGGCTGGACAGCAACACTATTTTGCTTCTTTCTTTTATTTTTATAAAATTCTATAAAAATCAGAAAATTCTCAGAAATTCACCAAAACTAGTAAAAAATATAAAAATTCTAAAAATATTTTTGTTTGATTTTTTTGAATATTTTAGAGTAATTAAATAATTGTTGAAAGTTTCTTGTTTTAATTGTTTTATTATTTTCTTTAGAATTAAAAATTCCAAAAAAGTATAAAAATATTAAAAATCCACCAAAAATAATTTGTTTATATTTTTCTTTATTTTAGACTACTTCGTAGGCTGCAAGGCCATCTCGTGCTCCTCGAGTTTGACCCTGGGTGCTATACCAGGTTAATATCATAGCGAGACCGCTATCTTGATTTTTATCGTGTTTCGATCTTTATTTGGTGGTCTGATCTTTTTCTTGATTGAGCTCTGAGTCTCGAGTGACTGAGGTTACAACGACCGTAGTTACATCTTTACCTTAGTCGCACGTGCGGCTCATCAGAATGGCGCCGTTGCCGGGGAGCACGGCTTAGTAGTCGATTTCTTTTTCTTTTTATTTTGTTTTCTTTTTCACGGCTTTCCGCGGCTTTTTCGTAGTCCGTGGCTTTTCGCGGCTTTTTATTTTTCTTTTATTTTGATTTTCTTTTATTTTTATTTCTTTTTCTTTTTCTTTTTGTTTGTTTTGTCTGTTTATTTTTATTTTCATTTTTGCATAGATACCATGTTTTCTTTTTCTTATTTTATTTGCCTTATTTTTATCTGGTTTGACACTTTGTAGTCTTCTTGCGAGGTCCCGAGGACCGAGGCGACGACTTTCGAGGAGCCGGCGCAACCACATCTATCAGAGGCGGCTCCCTTCTGCACGGAGCTGCAAGAGAGCGCGAGGAGACAACCGAGTGCGTGATTAGTGTAGCTTTAGTTTAGATTTCTTTCTTGCATTATTTGAATTATTGTAATAATACATGACATATGGACACTTGGACTCTTTTTAGACTTTAGGGGTCTATTTCGCCGAGCATCGGTGTGCTCGGGGGACCCCTCGACTTTTACGCGGCTTTCTTCGCGGTTTTGATTTCTTTTCTGCCTATTCAGTTTCTCGCGGATTTTCAAGCCCCTAGCCTTAGGATTTTCTGCTTGACTGTGACGTAATAAATAGGATCCAAACACCCTACTATATATGCCTGTACCTATAGAGCGGTAATTGGAACAACAATAAAAAGATTAATAAAATAGTCGATCCACTACGTTTGAGCCTACGTGCCACAGCCCACCCTGCCAAGCGCTGCTCCTGAACTCGATTTGTCGAGAGGAGGAGGGGTGGACCGAGACCGGACTCTTGGATTAGAGGCTGGTGGTTGACTAGACGTTCTTTCGAGTAGAACTGTTGTTTAGGGCTCGGTTTTCCTCCTGCACCATTTAGGTAGTTTATTTCAGTCTTTAAATTCTGCGCGGATCATTTTGCATGTAGGCTGCTGGAGTCAGGTACGCATCTCTTACTCTGCATGCAACATTGATTTTCTCGCGCATCGACTTTTTCGACTTCTCCCCCCTGATCTTTGAAAAATCTAGAATAAACCTTTGATAAAATCCAACATGCCCTAAGAATGACCTCACTGACTTGACGTTGGTTGGTGGCTCGAGTTTCTTGATCACATCCACCTTGGCAGGGTCAACCTTTATTCCCTTTTTGGAGATGACGTGCCCCAACACGATACCCTCAGTCACCATAAAGTGACTCTTCTCCCACGAGAGTACCAAATTAACCTCCCGGCATCTCTGGAGGACTCAGTCCAAGTGCGCTAAACATGTATCAAATGAATCACCATGAACCGAGAAGTCATCCATGAAGACTTCCAGAAAATCACCAACCATTTCGGCAAGTACAGCAATCATGCACCGCTGAAATGTGCCTGGGATATTGCAAAGCTCGAATGGCATGCGCTTGAATGCGTAGGTACCGAAGGGACATGTGAACGTGGTCTTTTCCTGGTCCTCGGGAGCGATAGCTACTTGATTGTAATCGGAATACCCGTCAAGAAAACAGAAGAATGCTTTCCCTGCAAGTCTCTCCAAGATTTGATCAATGAATGGCAGTGGAAAGTAATCTTTCTTGGTCGCAGCATTTAGGCGCCGGTAATCGACACAGACGCACCACGACGTGGGTACTCGGGTCGCGATCTCTACCCCCTCCTCGTTGGTGACCATCTGGATTCCTGACTTCTTCGGGACGACATGAAGGGGGGCCACCCACTTGGAGTCAGAAATGGGGTATATAAATCCTGCTTTGCACCATTTCTCTATCCCTTTCTTCACCACTTCCCGAAGATTGGGGTTTAATCTTCTCTGAAATTCACGGGAAGGCCTTGCATTATCCTCAACATAAATTTGGTGCAAGCAGAGAGAGGGGTTTATTCCTACGAGATCCGACACAGTCCAACCTATGGCTTTTCGATTTCGCTCAAGGACTTCGAGTAGTCTAGACTCCTGATCTATGGTTAAGGATGAGCTAATGATCACATGGAATTTTTCTTTGGGTCCATTGAGAAATGCATACTTCAGCGTGGGAGGTAGTGGTTTCAGCTCTGGCAATTCTGAATCATCAATTAAATCTGGCTGAATGACCTTTGTATCTGGCTCAGTATCGGTTGGTGGTGAATTACTGTGTGAGATGCTTGCTACCAATTCCGAAGAAAGACGAGTCAAATCGCTAAAGTAGAATGGTAGTTCGGCCAGAGCCACGTCCGACTCGTCATCGATATTTCTTGATTGTCCCAAAGGTGATGGGACTGACAAATCCGAGAGGATTTCTGTGTCATCAAGAGTGTAATAATCTGGGGGTCTGGATATCTCGCAAACTGCATTGTGTACTATTTCTTCTTCTGAGGACGTGCTTTCTATCTGTATATCTGGCAGTTGGTCCCACGACCCAGTGGTTCTGAGGAGATTGTATTCTGATGTTTTGGCATCTTCAGTGGTGGATTCGGAGTCTGGCCTTTGCCACTTTGTTTGTTTCATCTCCAAGTCTACTTCTCGGCCTGGAGAACGGAATTTCATCATGCCAGAACCGTAATCAAATACAGCCGTAACGGTTCTTAAGAATGATCTTCCGAGAATGATTTACGATTCCTTCCAATGGTTCGAGGTCTCCATATCAAGGACAGTGAAGTCCACTTTGTATTCCGTACCCTCGATAATGATGATGACATTCTTCACTTCTCCCTTAGGTCTTTTAGTGGATTTATCAGCAAATTGGAGTAAAGATGACGATTTCTTTAGAGGGCCTAACTCCAATCTATAATATAAGGCTAAGGGTAGAAGATTTATGAAAGATCCATTGTCGAGAAGTATGCATGTGAATGCTATGCTGCCAATGCGACTCTCCACATAATGGGCGCCCAGATCCCTTTTCTTTCTTGGCAAATGCTGGTTTTTGACACATTTGGTGGTGGCAACTGTCAAGATATGAGTCTCCACAAATTGACTTGTTCTCTTTGTACGAGTCCTGGTGGGAGTGCATTTTGCCTTCAAGTATTTCTAAAAGGTTGGATTACTGGCCGCATATTGATCAAAGGGTACTTTGACTGTGATGTTTTGTTAGCAGAACTTTTCCATCACTGGGTCATCTTGGATGTTTTTCTTTTGTTTTCCTTTCTTAGGGCATGAGGGAAAGGAATGGAGGCATTTGAGACAGAAGATAGAGATCCAGAATCATAAATATGAGCATCTTTATTAGACTTGGAGTTTTTATTACAATCATAATAATCAAAATCAGGTTGCTGAAAAGGTGACAAAGGTATTTTTGCAGCAACTAGAGGTGCAAGGTCCTCTGTAGACTCCATAGATGCTTTCCCTTTATCTTGCGCTGGGATCCTCAAGCGTCCTTCTTCTTCCTCCTCGGAAACATCCTCCGGTTGATCTTTCGAGTCTTCATGGTCCGATTCCCTTGCCTGGTCAGGTACGACCACGATCCTTCTGCTCCTGAGTGACATGGCATTGATTTTGTCAAACGAAAGGATCTCATGTTCAGATGTGGAAAAATCTGAATAGTATACCTGGCTACTGTGTTGAGATGATTGAAATTTGTTCAAGCTATTGGGGTTAGCTTGAACTTGGGCGGGAATGGTTGTGACTGGGGCTGTCTGCTCATCCTTCCAATGGGACAAGCGATTGACATCAACCCATAAATCGTGCAGCTCATTTCGGAAGTGGCGAAACTCTTCAAGCATTTGTCTCTGGATGTCGATCGGTTCTTCTTGAGGATTGGACGATTGAGCTGACTGTCTGGGAGCTTGAGATTGCTGACGGTATTGTTGAGGTTGGTTCTGGCGATTGTAGGGTTGTTGCTGCTTCTGGAAAGATGTGGTGTTCTGAGTATGCTGTGGAGGAAATGCGGCACTATAGAAAGTGGGTGGACGCTGATAAGGCTGACGGTCCCCCATATTACCCTGTCGGGTATTGTCCTGTGTATACCGGATGCCATTTACTTCAAATGTCAGAGGCGGGGCTTCCTTGACTGTCTCGGTCGGTGGCTGCTGGGAAAGTTGGGCATAGGATTGGTCATGAGCCCACGGTTGCTGTTGTTCTGCTCCTGGCTGCTCCTGGACATGATGCACATGATAGATCGGAACAGTAGGTGCAATAGGCATCCCCATCTTGGACACCTTCTCGATGTGCTCCTCCATCTGTTTTGGGAATTGGGAAATCCTGTTGTCGATGTCGTTCATTCTCTTATGAATGTGATTCACCACAGTCAATTTATCGGCGATGATGTTCATGTTTGGAATCAAATCCTCTGCTATCTCCGCGACAGTTTGCTTTCCTCCTTTGGCTTGAAAGGTGTTCAAGGAGTCAGTGTATGCTCTAGTAGCAATTTGTGAACGGCTTGTTTCTGCCATCTACTCCAGTATCCTCCAGACAGACTCAGATCCACGTGATGTGTAATTCCCTCCACAGGCAGCGCTAACTAACCCTTGAGTCTCATGGTTGAGGCCAGAGTAGAGTGACTGAACTAGGATGTTATTATCCAAATCATGGCAGGGACATTTCTGTAGCAGGTCTTTAAACCTATCCCAAGCCTCACAGAGTGGTTCATTGGGCATCTGAGAGAAGCTGGTGATGTGGGTCCTCATTTGATTGGTTCCACTCAAAGGGTTGAATTTATTCAAAAACAGGTTTTTAAACCTCTCATAAGTGGTCAC
The DNA here is from genome assembly GCA_037367405.1 of Ottelia alismoides. NCBI lineage: Eukaryota > Viridiplantae > Streptophyta > Magnoliopsida > Alismatales > Hydrocharitaceae > Ottelia > Ottelia alismoides. Next base: position 334,368 of record JAZKJV010006142.1, on the reverse strand, counting down.
AGCCACTCCTAAGTTCTTCACCTAGTAATCTGCCTTCCCTTTCAAGGCGAAAGGTAGAACAGTGAGACGAATGTAGTCCTGGCTGACTTGTGGGTGCCTCAGATTCGAACATATCAGCTCCAAGTCTCGCAAGAATTCACATGGCTCTTCAGTCGTATTACCATGGAATTATGGTAATTGACTTGTGAAATGTGGCTTCAGTTCATAGTTTATTTCTGGCTGAGGTGGCTGCAAATAATTTCTCACTCTGTACTATCCAGGGTTGTATGCGGCTTCCATTGGCAGTTCTTCCCCGTCATTCATTTGTTCTAGCTGCTCCCTCAGTAACTGCTGTTGCTGCTCAGATGCAGCCAGTCTTGTAAGAATCATCTGCATTGGATCTTCATTATGTTCATCTTCTGGTTTCTTTCTGGGAGGCAGCTTGGGAGGCATTTCTTCTTCACCTTTATAATAGAAGGGGTTCGAGTTAATAGTGTAGAAAGAATTTGGGAACTCAGTGTGGTTTCTTCCCTCTAAGAAGCTGAGAGAATCATAGAAGGAGGATTCATGGGAAGGGTGTCCATGAACCCGAGGTGATCCTGAGTAAGAGTGCCTTGGAGAATTTGTGGCGGTCAGAGAAGGGTTCGCGGAGTCTGAACCATAATTTTCCATTCTCGATTCAAAAGGATTAGCAAGAGGTTTATGGGTCATGATCTAGGCACAAGTGTGCGGTACTCATTGATTATCTATTTTCTACGCACAATCCAAATACAATACAAGGGTTGTTTCACCAACTCAAATCAAAGTGAAGACCGTGAAGGTTCGGTCAATTATCTTGTCAATTTTAGAGTATGGTGATAATCCAATATATTAGAGCGGTTAAAGCAAGATGTTAGGAACCCAATGCTCTCAGGAGACTGGCCTATCCCAAATTAGATCTTTCCCAGCCAGTATGAATTGCAAATCGTTTACCGGCTACCCGATCAACTCAATCTGTTAAGGATGTCACGGGCCGCTTTACCGGCTACCGGAGAGATCCTCACTGGAGAACGACTAATCCAAGATAGTAGTCTGAAAAGAGTTAGGGCGTGGCTCTATCCTAGTGTGCGGGTCGCTCTCTCGCTCAAGCAAACCAAACAATGATGGGGTTGCTCTCCCGCAAAAATTCTTGATTTTATGGGTTCTTAAGATCGGCTATATTTAGCAGTCCCAATTTTAATTAGGTGATCACTGAAGAATTTGGATGAGCACAAATACACGTCTACCGTCCAGTCCCAATTTCCTTTATAATTATGTGATAAAACAAGAGGGAGAAATTCGGGAAAAGCCGATGCACGCGGAAAACTATGATGAATGCTCAGTTAGAAGACTTACAGTGAATCCTCGCAATCTCCATGTGAGATGCTAGACAGAATTTAAAAATTATTCTAAATGAATGCAAGCCGATGAAAACCGCACCTAAGTAGAAAGTTCTATTAGCGGGGAAGAATTTGAGTTAAATTTGGCTAAGTTGAACGATCTATGTGCGTCTCAATTAATGTGAAGTGTGGCTTAAGATCCTACGAGCACAATCAAAAAATTAAATGCTTCGAGAGCCGTACGTGTAGGTCTATCCTAATCGCCACTCAAGTCGGGCCCCACCCTCACCGGAGAGTGAAACATGCCACGGCACACCACAAAAAGAGTTTAGAGTCTTTTTACACACGCGAGAGTCCAAACAGACACCGCTATAAATGAGCAGAAATTGAAATTTGCAGAAATTAAAAACCTAGACTCTAGGCTCTCTCACGACTCGACTCGATCTTAAATTAATTGCGGCTTCTTTGGATGTCGATGAAGATGCGCCAGTTTCTTGAAAAATCGCTCCACGTACGCCGAGTACCTCGCAAGAAAAATAAGAGAGATTTGTGTAAGAGAGTGACTCAGAAAATAATTAAAAATAAAAGAAATAATACTGAAAATAAATACAGGAAATAAAATGGGATTTACAATGAAAAATTTGGGGGTCAGACTACCCGAATGCGGAAAACCGAACAAAAATTTTCAAAACACAAAACTAAATTGTTTGCCTCCCCGGCAATGGCGCCATATGATGGTTCAGGAACGCGTGATGTTAAGGAGTTGTTTTTATCTTCGTGTGTGAAAATAAAAAATGTGTCGTTCGTTGTAGGCGGCGATCGGAAACGGTCAAGAAATAACCACAAATTTTTAATCAATTTTAATCAAGTGGTTTTATGTTTATTCCACTTGGGCAAGTCCCAAGGTCGATCACAAGGAGGCAAAGGAACAACCTAGAATTATGTCTATCCAATTTTGTGTTAGGTTTTCGATGTGGTTTATTTTTGGAATTTTTCAATGCAATAAGGGATGCAAAATGCAAATTCGGCCTATTTTAGAGACTAAAATGTAAACTTCGATCAAACAATGTCCAAAAAATATGAAACTTGGCCACAATGCAAAATATGATGAAATAAATGCAATATAATTTTTTTAGAATTTTTGAATGAATTAATTATGAATGTTTAAATGCAAAGAAAATGGTTTTCAATATTTAATTATAATAAATATTAAACCTACTTATTTAAAGAAATAAAATTATCTAAGATCTATCACGAAGTAATTGATCTCAGAAAAATCCTAAATCTTAAAAATGTAGGGTTTAATAACTATTAATAATTAAATACTAAAATATGCACAATGATTTTTACCAGGCAAGTTATGCATGTAAATGCAAATATTTTTGGGCACAATGTCAAGCACAATAATCTCTACAATATATGATTTTTCGGAGATTTTTAGAACAATGGTTGATTAATGGCAAATTTACGAGCATGCAATGGGTAAAATTCACAATTTTCGACAGAAGAATTGATTATTAATTAACCATCAATCATAAAAATAATCACAACATGTCAAATGTAGAGAATTAAATGACGAACATTATGTAATTTTTGGATTAATAAAAATAATGTAGAGAAGAGTCAGAAAAGATAGGGGAACACAGGGGTATGACTACAAATAAATAAAATAAATAAAGAAAACTGCAGTTGGGGACATATATGAAATTACCAATACTTGCGGGGGTCCGCTGCAGTTTTTCCCAGGCGACACGTGCTATGCACGTGCCCTTGGAGTGGAGGGCTACTGTGCAAAGTGGAAGTTATTCGAGGAGCGCCTTGCAATTTTCTCTAGAAGAGCACGTGTTCGTGTGGCGCGACCATACTGCTTCGGGTGGACCGAGGCACCTGGCGTGGAAGGAGGCTCGGAGTCAGCCCCAGATATCAATCAAGACCGTCGATGGCAATGTGATCTAACGGTCGTCGTGCGTGGTTGCTTCAACGAATGGGATGATGGATGATCTTCATCGGAGGGTGCATGTACCCTCGTCGCTGGCGATGGTTTGACTGCAGATGATGGCCGACAAACGGCCGGCGGTCATCGAGGAAGAGGCGGAGTGGCTTCGTGTTGATCGACAGTCGAAGGCGGTTGAGGCTCAGCCAGGAGGTGGAGAAGGTCGATGGAGCTCTACGTCAGAGATGGAGTCGATGGCGAGGCAATGACTGAGGTGAATCTTGCAGCCAAGATAGCTGGAGATGGTGAACGTCGTGGAGTCGGTGATGAAGATGGCGTGGATGTCGATGAAGCGGTGGCTCAATGATCGGAGTTAGAGCGGAGGCGAAGGCAGTGGAGCAGCATCGAGGTGGAGGTTGTCGGAGTCGGGGATGATAGGCGAAGCTCCGAGTGGAGAGAAGCTCGGAGGCGGAGAGAGAGAGATAGAGATAGAAAGAGAGGGAAAGAGAGATAACCTGGAAGGGGAGAAGGGCTCGATGGCCGGTCGCCGGAGCAAGAGCAGCGGCGGAGGAGCCTTGCTGCGACGAGGGTGGTAGCCCTCGGATCACGCCGTTGAGGGGTTCGCTCACGGGCTGTCACCACCGGAGAAGAGGGACTCGACGAGGATCGGCTGATGAGATCGGAGGGGGGGGAGGGGTCGATGGCTCTTAAATACGGGAGATGGCAGGGGGTGGCGATGGAGGTTGGTTGGTTGCGAGCGAAGATCACGGGGTGGCGGCCGTTGTGAGGTCGAAGGCGGAGGTTACGGGTTGGTGAGGGTAGTGGCGCGGTCAAAGGCGGCGGGCGGTTGCGAGGTTTCGAGGAAGGGCGGAGGAATCGGGGGGGCTGGTGAAGACAATGTACAGCAGCCGTTTGATCGGCCGAGATCAAACGGCCGCGATCAAGCCACGTGGCGGGGGGGTTGAGAAGAGAGAGGGGGAGCGAGGCACGTGCGAGGCACGTATGGCGCACGTGCCTGGGAGGCACGTGCGATGCACGTGCTGCTGCTTTTATTTATTTTATTTATTTTATTTTTTTATTAAAAATGAATTTAAAAGGGCCAAAAACCGGTGACACATGGTGGCCTCTGGGGCTGCCACGTGTCAACACCAGAAAAAATGAAAATAAAAGATTTGTAAAATCAAAAAGAAAGAGTAAACAACCTCGGATCGAAAAAGTTCACGAAAAATGCTCGTCTCGATGAGCTACAACTTTCATGAAGACATCAAAGCCAAAATCGGTCAAATGTAAAAAGTGAATTTTTAGGGTATCTCATGTACATAGAATAACTAGATTTTTGGGTTTTCTATTTTTTTCTCATTTTTAAACAAGATAAAAAATCTGAAAAAATAAGGATAAATAAAAGATAAATAAAAGACATCTAAATATATTTTTTATTTTTATTAATTAAGAAAATATGTACATAAAATATAGGTCAGAAAACCGCTAAAATATACAATGTACAAAAGAGGCTCAAAACTCAACTTTCACATACGAGCTCCGATTCACTTGAACTTGGTCTTGTTTTGAAGGTAATTGAATGTGCATTAGTTCAAAAGTGAGTAGATCAAATCGGATACTGGATGGGGAAGATATGGGGATTTTAGTCCGAAAATCCTGAAACTAGGGTTTGGATTTTTGGTCCACTTATCAGGGTTAGTGATTTTTTTTGTATTTTTCATTTATTCTTGTTAGTGATATGTACACAGTGGAGGTGTTTTGTGTCATTCGGAGTTAGCATGAAGGAGTTAAAATTCCGAGAAATTAGACTATTTACAGGTCAATTTGGCTTGGATTTTTGGCTACTTATTTTGTGCAGAAATTATGGATAAAATGCAATTCTTATGAAAACATGCATGAATGCTAATTATGCAGAATAAATGTAGAAATGTTGTTGATTTTGAGGGACTTGAGCTTAATTAATGAGATTTAGAGTGATGAATTCGAGATTCATCACCCCCATTCTAGCAACTCTTTCCTTGAGGAGCGAAGATATTCCCTTCTAAGTTCAAGTGCAACCAACTCGAGAAGAGGGGATGGAGAAAAGAATGGATAATAGCCGGTGTAACTACCTATCCTTGGATGCATGACCAGTGTAGCCAAGTCATCCAGTGGCAAGCTCACGATAATTTGACTTTGAAGCTCATCCATGCTTATTGACTATATAGTCCAGCAAGCATTTTATTTTCAATCAGATCTGTCCACTTTTTTGGAGTTTTTTTAGTTTTTTATAACATATACAAGGGTGCAACATGTACATATGGAGTTTTTCTTCTTGAGCAAGTAGACTATCCCTCTTTTGAAGCATTATTGGAACCCCACAGCATCATGTCTTTAGACCTCAATGCTACTAGACCAGGTTGAGATGCACTACACTCCCTAGAGGAAGACGGATGTTTCCACTAGCTGTTACACACTCGTGTGCTATCCCAAGTCAAAGGATTCTACCCCCTCACCACTCATCCATGAAGAGCTATGTGTAGAGTGCTTGTCCAAGTTAAGCCACGATCTAGAAAAATCATGTGTGTTGTTAAATATTCTATTAGACTAATCAAGATGACATGTGAACATAGTCTTGTAGACTCGAAGAATTAAGTCGCTAGGACCTGAAAAGTCTCAACTCCAATTCTTATAAGGTTCCTAGGGAATTAAGTGGATTAAGGTCATAACCAAGCTCCATTCTTAAATTTTATTCCAGACTAGTTTAAATGTCAATATTATTCTGCAAAATGCACATGCAGATGCAAGAAGTATATACACAACATTTTCTTTTAAAAGAAAGAAAGAAAAAGGAAAGTCTTTTTGAAAAATTTTCAAGGGTTTTGCAAATTTTTATGGATTTTAAGCATTTTTTATGGTTTTTAGAGAAATAAAAAGGGTTAATAAACTAAATATATACAAGTATATAAAAGGATTATACAAATTTTATTCAAGTTTTTTTTACAATAAGATTTTATATACAAGTTATATATAATAAAGAAATTTATTTACAGGAGGATAAATGATTAAGAGTATTATACACACGTGGGTTTTATGAAAATATATATACATCCCGTAGTGTAATAGCCATATTATTTATAAAAGTACGAGTTATGGCTAAAGTATATATAATATATATAAGATCCCTCCTATACTTAGCTCGAACTATGTCCTCATAGGGATCAAAGAGCTACAAGGGAAGACGTAACTCAAAGTATAGAAAAGTGAAAAGAATACTATACAACAACGACTCAAAGAATAGATGAAAATGATAGAAGTTGGTGATCCCCCTGTACTTAGGATCAAGTAATCCTAAGTATTGAAGATTGTGCAACTGGGGAAAACTGAGGGAAAGAATGAACAATCTCAATGACCCGACTTGTCCTCCCCTATACTTAGGGTGAAAGACCCCTAAGTATGGAAAAAGAATATCAACAAGTTGAAGGACGAGCGAGAGATCAGAAGAAAGAAAATAAAAAACAAGAAAAAGACGATATGAACAACATCACTCCCCCTATACTTAGGGTAAAGGATCCCTAAGTATAAGCAACAACAGGAGTGATGAAATAGGACGAATATGAATAACTCAAGTAATTCATCTCTCTTATACTTAGGATAGAGAATATCCTAAGTGTATCACACACACATGGGAAAGAGGTTAATAATAAAAATGGAATAAGAATGAATAAAGTGAAGGCATATGTACAAGAGAAAATCAGCCCATGTATCAGACGTTGTAGACATCAAAAAGTCATCGTATGATACCACAGACATAGAATCAACTACGGACAGGAATGTATCATGATCTAGATATGACTTCAGCAACTGTCTGTTCGAAATAAATGGTTGTGCGTCAAATGATAACCCATATATGACAATATTACCATTGTCACGTACATCTCTCACAATAAACGATCCTGACCATTTGCTTGGAAACAACTTCAACTTAGCATCGAACAAACAAACTTTCTGATTAGGGGAGAAAGTATTCCTTATAATGTGTCTATCATGCGAACGCTTGACTTTCTCCTTATACATGATTGAATTGTCGTATGTAAAATCTCGGAATTCCAGCAATCTATGTAGATCCAACTTCCTATTCTTTCCTGCCTTCTCATAATCAAGATTGCATGCACGGAGTGCCCATAATGATTTGTGACAAGGCTTTCCATACACCAAGTTGTAAGGAGACATACCCAATGTAGACTTGTACACCATCTGATAAGCCCATAGAACTGAGTCAAGCATCTGGGACTAGTTCTTCCTACCTGTACGTACAAGTTTTGCAATATAATCTTGATCTCTGATGAATCTCATATTCATCATGCTAAAAGTCATTAATTAAACCCCTGACTTAATCAATCAAATAAAAATCACCATTAATTCTTTAATATTATCTTGTAATATATTGTGTATAATTAACCTTAATTAATTATCATTATTTTCTTTGTAATTATTTTCTCATTAAAAATCCCTAAAAATTAGATAGATTAATTGTTTATAATTCACTAACCCTTTAAAGAACTAAAAATACAAAACCAATTAAAAACTCAAAAATAGGTATTTTTACCCCCTTAAAAATATCCTCGAAAAATACTTTTTGATCAAAATGACCTCTTTTGGCTTTTCATCCAACATGAAACTTGTAGTCTCATCGAGACAAAAGACTTTCATGTTTTGACTTTTTCCTAATTTTATCTCTAATTATTTCTTTTGTAATTTTTTGTATTTATATTTCTGAATTTTCTGGAGCAGCCACGTGGAGCTCTCTGGAGCCGCCATGCGGCCGCTCCTCCTTCCGCCACCCGTCACCACTCTTGACCGTCGGATATGCTCCAATCCGCCTCCATCTCTGCCGTTCATCCTTCGCCCACTCCCAGTCGTCAGATCAGACTTCTAGGTTAGATCTCAGTCACACTTCACCGCCTAAATCTCAGCCATCCGATTGCGTCCTCATCCTCTGGCCACTATCACTCCATGTCACCTCACTCTTCTCTATCGTTCGATCAAACCCACCTTCCCATTAGCACCACTCATATCCGCCTTCAAATCTCACCGTTGGATCTGATCTTGATCAGATCTAAGCCGCCTACTCGCGCTAACACCTCAGCCACTCGATCGCAACTCATCCTACGCCTTTCAAGTCTACACGTCATCCCATCGTTTCACACCATTGGATCTCCTCCATCTCCCAATCTCATCCGCTCATTCGCACCCTAACCTCAACCACTTGATCAGATCCTTGATCTAATCATAAACCTCCAACCACGCAAGCCCTTGGGCCGTTGGATCGTGAGATCCAATGGCCAAAAGATCGTCCTCAACCTCCAGCTCACCCGACTCCAGGCATTACACCTCGCTCTCCCATCTTCCCCTTCCTATTTTGGGAATAACCTCCGATCACCTCTCCCTCTGGTAACGCCTCCTCCATGCAGTCTTATCATTAACCGTCCCCGCGCCAGCTTCACCACCACTGCCATCCCTCCTCCATTAAACCCTCGGCTGTCGAAACTGCCCCCATCACTACCTGTAATGCTTCCACCTCTGCCTATAAAATCTCGCCCACCACCTCTGTTCACCCTCGTCCACCAATCATTGGGTAGCCCCTAGCTTCACCCTCCTTCAGTGACAACGGAGGAGGTGTTCGATCAGCGATAATGGGTCTCCTACCCAGGTGTCGACCCACGGCCTTCATGGCCATGCTGCGGCTGGCTCCGCCACCGCTGAGCTCCGAGGACCCGGCTGACCTCGTCGGGCGATGACCCGAGCGCCTCCAAGGCGCTCAGCCCAAGCTAATTCCTCTGCCAATCGCCTGGCTCCGGCTAGGTACTTGCCACCTCAATTCTTCCCTATTTCTTTCAATTTTTCCAATCATCTCCGATCGACTCACCCTCGCCTGACCACCCCTTGAGCCTCACCAACTCACCCCCATCCGCGCCAACGCTTCCGCTCATCCTTCCGTTCTCCACAACCCCATCTGCTCCGACCCACTTCTTCCTCTGCTCCGCTGGAGAAGAACCCCAAGGCCACTACCTCCAGTCACCTTCACGGCCTTCACTCATCTCACGTCACTCACTGTTCACCCCACGCTTCGACTATCTAACAGTTGCAAGTGCTCAAGGCTTCAATGGCCGGAGTTTGCATCGGTACTCCTTCATGTTCCTCTACTCCGACGAGGCTTCACTGACCTTCACCTCTGACCAGCTCCGAAGCTTCTCCGTGCCTCTAGGATCTTCGCCAGCCTACCAACAGTCATCTCCAATCTTCAGACGCTGATCTAGATCACGGAGGAGCAAAGAGCAGGTCGCCGGAGCCCCGCCTTCTCCGACAGCATGCGGAGGAGACGACACTACAGGAGCCGTCCGATCATCCGGATCGGACGGTTGTGATGACGACACGTGGACGCCCAAGTCTCAATCCGACCCAGCAGGCTCAGGTCATCCAAACCTCGCCTCGAGCATCCATGTGCTGCCACGTTGCCCGAACATGAGATACCTCCCGAGCCTGAGCCCCTCACGTGCGCCACACGTGAGGGCTTGGGTAAATTGCGATGAAGACTTCAGATGTTCTGGAATTTACATATTGGTCCCTAGGCACGTGCCTCACATGCGTACCTGGGTATTTTACAGGGATGCCCTCAAAGCTTTCTGGAATTTGCAAAAATGCCCCCGTACATATGGAGAAATGACATTAGGGCCTAGTTGGTTTTTGGTATTTACATTTAGGTCCCTACAGGGACCTAAATGTAATATTTATCTTTTTCTTTTCTTGCATTTTTATTACAATTATGCCCCTACATTATTTTCTTCATAACTTGAGTATCGTAGGTCCAAGTTGCCTGATTTTAGTTTCATTTTGATCCTTGTTTCCTCATCTACATCATGGCATATTTAATTTTCTCATCTGTCACCATTTTAAATGAAGTGAATTTTTATGTTAGATGAGATTATGTGCTCCATATACGTGTGCCCTGATTAGATGATTGCGCTTATTATTATGATCAATACGATTCTAATTTCAAACCGGATTCTATTGCTCTTTTATGAATCTATCTTCGGCATAATTGCTTGCATTCTCACTGAATATATGTAATCTTACTTTATTGTTCATTCATCGTCCTATAATTGCACAAAAATCAACTAAAAATTGCATGCATCATTTTATTACATTGTAATCTGCATAGTGCATCCTGCATCTTCATGGAGACCTATAATTGAGAAATAATTCACACGTGTTCTTAATCAATCAAAATTCGATAAATAGATAGAGTGGCTCGTGTCCCTGTGATCGACCTTGGTAGACTTGCCAAGTAAAAATATTCCACAACATTCAAAGGATTGTGGTTTTTGCTGAACCGAAATTGCTTCCTATACTACGATAATTTTAGATTATTAAAGAGGCAGATTTCCCGTTCATCAAATGGCATTGTTGACGGGGACACGGCTCAACTTTGTTTTTTATTGAATTTTTATTTATTTTTGTGTTGAATATTTTCAGGATTCACAGGTCATCCCTTCATGCATTATTTTTGCATCATGTCTGCTGATTAAATTCCTCTGTATTTTTCTAACTTTTCTCTTTTCTGGCAGGGCCCATGAAATTCAAGGATGCTTGATCTTCATGGAGGCGTGAAGTTGGGAACTTCTGCTGAAGAGGCTACGAAAGAATTGACAAAGAAATTTTAGGATCTTTTTCCAGTCAGCCTGCTTTTGCATACTGTAAAAAAAACTTGCATGTGCATATTTATTTTTCCTCAGGGCTTGCATGTTGTAAAAAAAGTAGATCACTTGATGATCTACTCCCCCCACCCACACACACTTGCACATATACACTCACCCCCTCTGCATATTTCACAATCACTCTCTCTCACTCTCTCTCTCGCTCTCTCCTGGATCGCCATCTTCTGTAAAAACAACCCCTCCGCCCTTGTATCGTAGTGTAATTATTTCTCCAAATACAGACCCCTCCCTAACTCAAGACCTTACTTAGGCTATGTGTAGACCAAGTATAGGGGGGACCCGCCTAGTCATCCATCCCTCGCGTTGTCTTCTTAATACTTAGGTCAATTTTCGGCCTAAGTATAGGGGGACCCTCCTTCTCAGTTCCGTTATATCACCGTATATTTGACCAAGCCATGGCTTCATATCACTTGTTCTATGAGGACATAACAAAATTTAAGTATAGGAGGGTATACCTTATATTACTGTATATTTAATTTAGCCATAGCTCGTATTTTTTTAAAAACTTTTTTTAAAACTTTTTGAAAATTCTTTCTCAGGCTTGGTTTTAGTATCCTCGTGAACTGAGTTTTGTAAAAACCTTGTAAAATGTTTTCTTAAAAAGTAAGGGATTAATTTTTGTAAATACTCCTTTTCAAAGAAAAAGAAAGAAAGAAAGAAAATTGAAAATTTGAAAACCTTTCTTTGAATTAGACTATGACTACTAGGCTTAGTAGACACTTTCAGTGAGGGAACTTCGGTCTCCCTTAGCAGAGTGGGTGGTTTAGAAAATATTGTATATGGCTCCGTCCTCAAGTAACACGGGTCCATCTAACGGACCGTACTTACACCCATATTGGCTGAGAGAAGATACTTTTATTCATTTGAGCCTGGGCCAGTCATTGTCTCTCCAAAGAATTAACAAAATGATGAAAATTAAAATCCATAAAAATCTGCAAAAAGAAAAAAAATCACACCAAAAAGTCACTAACTAAGGAGTTGGTGTATTCCTGACACAAATACATTCACTCAAGGCTAGAGGATTTTGAGGACACTGGATTTCTGTGATCTAAAGAATCTGAGTTAACATGCCTCCGTCGTTAGGGTTTTTAAACTTAATTATCCACACCGCCCTAGTTTGAAAGATTTGAGCGCTATATTGCACTCTTCATCTCTACCTTCAAAAAAATATGATCAACACAATCACTTTCACAACTGCATGATTGATGAGATGAGTTGAGATATCACTTGAGGAACTAGGACTAGAGATTTGGGTTTAGACCCGATCTAATGATATTCGAGGATGGGATAAAGTTAATGAAGGCTTCAGAAAACCTGAGTGTCAGCAAAACCCTAGCCAGTATGTGAACAAGATTCATATGCTAGCTCTTTGATATCTACCTATGTGCCAGGGTGTGATGAAACTTAATGAAAATTGTTGATCAGTGTGCGCCAACTTTTGGTAAAAGCAGTGGAGCTAGCCAACAAAAGAAAAGAAAAGAAATGTTAAAGAAAAGCTCTATCATCCAAAGTCCAATTACAAATGAGCTTTCACCAATGGCGAGCGCTCCTAAATATTTTCAAAGTGTCCACTTGGACCAAGCACTAACTAGGACCAAGGAGTCGGACTGATACCACAAAAAGGGCTCTGCATCGTAAGCGATACAAGTCTGGGTGTCGAAGGTATCTTAGATACTCAGAAAAGACACACCCCGGTGTACTCCCAGAAAAACAAGTGCAGACGACTCCAACTCTCTTGACGGACACAGTGATCAACAATCTAAAAATTTACATGTGTTGAGTAAAAAGGCACTCGAGAGGCCCCTTGTTCCAATGTGAGGAAGATGAAATCAGACACAACCCATGCCCTCCATCATTTGATCGTCCCTCTACACTTTCAAGTCTAACAAGCTAATGAGATGGTTGACTGAAGCAAGAATAGACTTATTCCCTGGTATTGAGGATAAGGTCTAGAGGAGAGTCTTTGGGATTGGAACTTCGAGTGATACCTCAACTCGACTCTCATGAAATGCAGTACACCTAATTTCATATCCTTATATTATATGTACAAAAAGAGAGTCTGATAATTAGAGAAGTTGGATTCCTTTTGACAGAAGCTTGGATAAACCCAGAATTTTAGGATCACTTAAATTAAGGGTCTTGGAAAGATTGAGCATTGAAATCTTCACTCGCACTGTCAAGAATTAATCCGACTCCTTCATTCTTTAGATGCTCGAGGGTGAGCATAGTTTAAGTATAGGGGTATGATGAATCTTGTATTTATCATGCTAAAAGTCATTAATTAAACCCCTGACTTAATTAATCCAATAAAAATCACCATTAATTCTTTAATATTATCTTGTAATAAATTGTGTATAATTAACCTTAATTAATTATCATTATTTTCTTTGTAATTATTTTCTCATTAGAAACCCCTAAAAATAGAAAGATTAATTGTCTATAATTCACTAACCCTTTAAATGACTAAAAATACAAAAACATTAAAAACCCAAAACATGTATTTTTACCCCCTTAAAAATTCAAATGACCTGTTTTCGCTTTTCGTCCAACATGAAACTTGTAGATCTCATCGAGTCGAACAACTTTCATGTTTTGACTTTTTCCTATTTTTATCTCTAACTATTTCTTTTATATTTTTTTGTATTTATATTTTTGAATTTTCTGGAGCAGCCACGTGACGCTCTGTGGAGCTGCCACGCGCCTGCTCCTCCTTCCGCCACCCGTCACCACTCTTGACTGTCGGATCTGTTCCAATCCACCTCCATCTCTGCCGTTCATCCTTCGCCCACTCCCAGCTGTCAGATCAGACTTCTAGATTAGATCTCAGCTACACTTCACTGCCTAAATCTCAGCCATCCGATTGCGTCCTCATCCTCTGGCCACTATCACTCTACGTCACTTCACTCTTCTCCATCGTTCGATCAAACCCACCTTCCCATCAGCACCTCTCATCTCCACCTTCAAATCTCACCGTTGGATCTGATCTTGATCAGATCTAAGCTGCCTACTCGCGCTAACACCTCATCCACTCGATCGCAACTCATCCTACGCCTTTCAAGCCTCCACGTCATCCCATCCTTTCACACCATTGGATCTCCTCCATATCCCAATCTCATCCACTCATTCGTGTCCTAACCTCAACCGCTTGATCAGATCCTTGATCTAATCATAACCCTCCAACCACACAAGCCCCTGGGCTGTTGGATCGTGAGATCCAATGGCCGAAAGATCGTCCTCAACCTCCAGCTCACCCGACTCCAGGCGTTACACCTTGCTCTCCCATCTCCCCCTTCCTATTTTGGGAAGAACCTCCGGTCACCTCTCCCTCTAGTAACGCCTCCTCCATGCAACCTTATCATCAGCCATCCCCGCGCCAGCTTCGCCACTACTGCCATCCCTCCTCCATTAAACCCTTGGCTGTCAAAACCGCCCCCATCACTACCTGTAACGCTTCCACCTCTGCCTATAAAACCTCGCCCACCACCTCCGGTCACCCTCGTCCACCAATCATTGGGTAGCCCCTAGCTTCACCCTCCTCCGGTGATAGCAAAGGAGGTGTTCGATCAGCGATAATGGTTCTCCTACCCAGGTGTCGACCCACGGCTGCCATGGCCGTGCTGCGGCTGGCTCCACCACCGCTGAGCTCTGAGGACCCGGCTGACCTCGCCGGGCGACGACCCGAGCACCTCCAAGGCGCTCAGCCCAAGTCAATTCCTCCGCCAATCGCCTGGCTCTGGCCAGTTACTTGCCACCTCAATTCTTCCCTATTTCTTTCAATTTTTCCAATCATCTCCGATCGACTCACCCTTGCCTAACCACCCCTTGAGCCTCACCAACTCACCCCCATCCAAGCCAACGCTTCCGCTCATCCTTCCCCATTCTCCGCAACCCCATCCGCTCCGACCCACTTCTTCCTCTACTCCGCCGGAGAAGAACCCCAAGGCCACCGCCTCCAGTCACCTTCGCGACCTTCACTCACCTCGCTTCACTCACCGTTCACCACATGCTTCAGCTATCAAACAGTTGCAGGTGCTCAAGGCTTCAATGGCCGGAGTTTGCATCGGTGCTCCTTCATGTTCCTCTACTCCAGCGAGGCTTCACCGACCTTTTCCTCCGAGCAGCTCTAGAGCTTTGCCGTGCCTCTAGGGATCTTCGCCAACCTACCAGCAGTCATCTCTGATCTTTAGACGTTGATCTGGATCACGGAGGAGCAAAGGGCAGGGCGCCGGAGCCCCGCCTTCTCCGGCGGCCTGCGGAGGAGACGACACTACAGGAGCCGTCCGATCATTCGGATCGGACGGTTGTGATGATGACATGTGGACGCCTAAGTCTCAATCCGACCCAGCAGGCTCGGGTCATCCAAACCTCACCCCGAGCCTCCATGTGCTGCCACGTTGCCCGAACCTGAGATACCTCCCGAGCCTAAGCCCGTCACGTGCACCGCACGTGAGGACTTAGGTAAATTGCGATGAAGACCTCGGATGTTCTAGAATTTACATATTGGTCCCCAGGCACGTGCCTCACGTGTGTGT
This sequence comes from Ottelia alismoides, assembly GCA_037367405.1. NCBI lineage: Eukaryota > Viridiplantae > Streptophyta > Magnoliopsida > Alismatales > Hydrocharitaceae > Ottelia > Ottelia alismoides. The sequence goes on along the minus strand of JAZKJV010006142.1, from coordinate 318,809 downwards.
CTGGGTATTTTACAGGGATGCCGTCAAAGCTTCTGGAATTTGCAAAAATGCCCCCGTGCATATGGAGAAATGACATCAGGGCCCAGTTGGTTTTTGGTATTTACATTTAGGTCCATTCAGGGACCTAAATGTAATATCTTTTTATTTTACTTGCATTTTTATTATAATTATTCCCCTGCATTGTTTTCTTCATAACTTGAGCATCGTAGGTCCAAATTGCATGATTTTAGTGTCGTTTTGATCCTTGTTTCCTCATCTACATCATGGCATGTTTAATTTTCTCATCTGCCACCATTATTAATGAAGTGAATTTTTATGTTAGATGAGATTACGTGCTCCATATATGTGTGCCATGATTAGATGATTGGGCTTATTCTTATGATCAATATGTTTCTAATTTCAAACCGTATTCTGTTGCTCTTTTATGAATCTATCTTCGGCATAATTGCTTGCATTCTCACAGAATATATCTAATCTTGCTTTATTATTCATTCATCATCCTATAATTGCATAAAAATCAACTAAAAATTGCATGCATCATTTTATTACATTGTAATCTGCATAGTGCATCCTACATCTTCATGAAGATCTGTAATTGAGAAATAATTCACACATGTTCTTAAGTCAAAATTCGATAAATAGATAGAGTGGCTCATGTCCCTGTGATCGACCTCGATAGACTTTCCAAGTAAAAATATTCCACAACATTCAAAGGATTGTGGTTTTTGCTGAACCGAATTTGCCTCCTATACTACGATAATTTTAGATTATTAAATAGTAATCTCGGATTTCTTCGGGACCACATGTATAGGACTGACCCACTTGGAATCCAAAATGGGATAAATAAAGCTAGGATCACACCATTTTTTGATCTCTTTCATGACAACCTCCCTCATATTCGGATTGAGACGGCGTTGACACTCATGAGAAGGTTTACAGTCATCCTCTAAGTAGATATGATGCGAGCACAAAGCTGGACTAATCCCACGAAGATTCGAAATATTCCATCCAATGTCCTTACGGTTTTTCTTAAGAACCTCTAGTACGCGAGATTCTTGTTCATTGGTCAATTGCGAGCTAAGGATGACCGGAAAATTGGGGGGGGGAGGGCAAGGAAGACATACTTCAACGTTGATGGTAAAATCTTGAGCTCAGGTGGGGTCTGAATTAGCTCTTTAACAACCTCTATAACTACACTTGTAGAAGGTATATGATATGTACTCTGTGAACTGTCCATCGTGGCTACTAACGGGTCAGCAAATAGAATCTCGAAAAGATCTGCAACGAATGATCTCTGCTCAGAAAGGAATGGCTCATCAAGGTGTTCAGAATCCTCAATAATATCAGAAACAAAGGGTTCAAATATCTCAGCAATAATCTCTAAAAGGTGTCGCTTATCAGTGCATATTTCTGTAGACTCAACATGTGGCTCAGATATCTGTACCTCAGAACTCTCAAAAAGAGGTATATCATCAGTATTCTCAAGATGATGTGTTAAAGTAATATCAGAGGGTACCTCAAATCTCTCATACTGATCCTCAAAACTTATCTCAAACTGCCCATTAACAAACAACTCAGAAGATCAATAAAGGAGCTCATGTCGACTGTGCTTTCGAAGAGGTCCTTCTGGGAAAGGAACTCCTAGGTATCAATGAAATCAATAAAAAGACATGTCTCTCTAAATTCGTCCAGAAAATCATAGTCTCCAAGATCTATTTTAATTGTTTGTCTCTCATTTGCTGTTGCCGGTGAAGGTGATGGTCTAGGATCGAGGATCGTCTCTGTTTTCACCCCGTCACTCCGAGAGTGAAAGATGATCTCTCAAGTATCGTAATCAACTACCGCTTCGACCGTTCGAAGGAACGGTCGAACTAGTATGATTGGGGTATGGAGTAACAGTGAAGGAGTGTCCATATACATGATAACAAAATCAACAGGGAATTTCATTCCCTGTATCGTTACAATAACATCCTCTAAAATGTCCCTTGCCCTCTTAATCGATCTATCAGCAAATTGAAGGATCATCATGGTCAATTTAAGAGGTCCTAACCCAAACTCAGTGAGTAGAGAGGATGGCATAAGATTAATGGAGGAACCACTATCGAGAAGAGAGCGTTCAAATTCTTGATCAAAGATGTGGCAACAAATTTGAGGTGCTCCCTTATCTTTCCTTTTGAGCGGAAGGTTACTAATGACATGAACTGTGGTCATGGTCAAGATATGTTTTCTGTCTTCTTTTATCTATTCTGCTTTGTTTGATGCTTTTATTTGTACTCTTCTTTCATTCCCTTTTTCACTGCAGGAATGTACTCCATGGCCTTAAGGAGTGGCATCTCTAAAAAGATGTTATGTAAGATCTCAACCATTCCAGGATCAAATAATGTTGTTTTTAGTTTTTGGATTTTTTTTATTTTATTTAAAGTAGAAGGATATGGCATAGAATCAGAAGAAGCATTCAAATACGTATTTCGATTATTCAAAAGAGAGTCCTCATGTACAATGGGACAACCATAATTAGTATGTGCAATGTTGTCGAAAATAAGGGAAGGAAAAATAAAATCTAAAACAGGATGGGTTGTTGGTGCTGGTGTAGAAGAAGAATCCACGACTGGTGTGTTCTCCCTCTGTGTTGATGGTGAACTACATGTAGCTGGTGAAGATGGTGGTGGTGGTGACGACTAAGATGGTGAAACTCCATACTCAGGTGATGTTACACTGGTTCTCGGCAATGATTATGAAGAAGATGATGTCGAAAGTGAAGCTCTCCCAGTAGATGGCTCTCTCAATCCCAATGGCTATGAAGGTGGCTGCAATCTCCTACCGCTCCTAAGATGAATGGCGTCAAATGAACATGTAAAATCAAGGGCCATACTAGTCTCGGGTGTTGATGGATCATGGGCTACTTACTCCTTACGTCTGAAGTTGTTGGGATTGGCTTTGACCTGTGCTGGGATCAATGTATGGGTAGTGGTCATGTCATCTAGTCTTTGAGTAAGGTCATTCATATTCTTCATCAGCAATGTCAACTGATCAAGTGCTGGATTCATCGAAGGTGCCTCGGGGTGCTCAATGACGGGTTATCGCTGAGACTAGCAGTGAGCAGGTTGCCGGTATCCATACTGCTGGTAATGAGGAGGAGGAAAATATGCAGACTATTGTTGATTGTAAGACTGTGGAAAATAAGCAGACTGCATTTGTTGCTGGCCATGTATCCAGTTCTGGAAGTGATGTGGAGACTGATACTGATGCTGGAACTGCTGGTGCTGGTATTGTTGTTGTCTGCCTCCCTAAAATTGGTGGGCGGGTCTCTGACCCTGCTGGGAACCCAACTGGCCTTGCCCTGACAAATGGGTCTAGTTGCACTTTTCGTCAAACCAGATATTGTTCACCTCTTGAATGATAGGGAGAGGTGGAGCCTGCTGCTCAGGAATGTATGGAACCTCTTGCTAGTACGGGACTATCTATTGTGAATGATGTTGGAACTGGTCAGGAGTCTGAACGTAATAAACATGTTGAACTGTGGATGGTCCTCTGGTACTCTGTTGGGTGGTAGTGGAAGAAGTCTTCTCCTGGGCAGAAATGTCAGCAGCTGCACTCGCACCCTGGCATGCGCTGATCGTACTCACAAGAAGTTCCAGATGCTTCGTTATCTCATCCAGCTTGTCTAGGTTCTTCATCCTTTGTTCGATCAATTGGAGCTTCTCAAGCTCCTTGGATCATTTCTCAATTATATCTACTTTGGATAGGTGATTTCCAATGATGGTCAGATTAGAATTGTCCACCCTATCCACTTCATGTGATGTCGTCATGTTGACAGCCTTGTGGGGTGTAGTAGTAGTATAAGAAGGAATGTGATGCTTCTGAAATGCACGCGAAGAAGAAATAGATGTCGAGCTCTCTACCACTTCTCAAAAATCTGATATAGGACATCCTCGTCCTTGTTGAAATGACTACCCCTGCAAGCAGCATCTACCATCTTCTTATTTTCATAACTTAGACCCCCAAATAAAGTTTGCACTAGGTTCATCTTAGGAATATCATGATGGGGGCACTTCTCTGATAAATCTTTAAATCTTTCCCACACCTCGTGAATAGGCTCATTGGACATTTAGTAGAAGTTTGATGTCAACAATCGCATTTGATTGAGGCATCCAAGTGGGTAATATTCACTTAGAAAAGCAGACCTCAACTCTTCCCATGTAGTGACAACTTTTCCTAAATGATTTACCAATAAAGGGCTTTGTCCATCAAGCTAAAAGAAAAAGGCATCATTTTCACTACCTCTAACGGAATGTTAGGGTAATGGATCGTGCTGCAGATGCGATCAAGTTGTTGGAGGTGTAAATAAGATTCATAGTTAATATTTCCGTGGAATATGGAGAGTAATGGTAAGATAGTGGGCTTAAGCTTGAAATGCCCATGAATCGTTGGAGTTTGAATACTTGTGTTTGTCTATCCTGCTCATGCATTATAGGATTCCCTCGGTGAGAGCTTAGCCATTGGCTCTACAAGTTCCTCTCCTCCATTCCCACCTCATCCATTGTTTCTGTCCTCCTCTCTCCAATCTTGCCTCAGCTCGAGAATCATATCTCTCAATGCAGCTTGAAAGTCAGTATGCTCTATCAACTGAGCCTGAATGGACTGAATGGAGGCTAACATGGTAGTGTTGATCTCAAACTGCTCAACCATGGAACCTTTTCCTTAGGTGGAATCAAGTGACTGTATCGATTTTTGCAAGTGTAAACTGCACTGGATTAGTCTTCTGCAATGATGGAGTCCCAAATGATAGTTCAAGATTAAAGTCAATCTTGAACATCAAATTGATGGATGAAGTGAAAGGTGAAGTGGAGAAAGAGCAATACTCGGGAAGTTAGTCTTTCTGAGTATAAGACGACCGGTTTGGGGTGTGAAACGAGTCTGCAAAAACTATCAAACCGACATCTTCGATATAAAGAGGCAAGATACAAGAACACGAGAGTCAAACAAGAAGAGAATGAGTAAAAGGCATGAAGGGCGTGAAAGAATCTCTAGAACTAGCAATCAAACACAAAATGACCCCCTATTCACCACCCCGACACAAGTGAAGATCCTAAGAGTTTATTCTATTATCTTTTCCATTTTATTTGGTGAGAAATGAAATCTTTGAAAGAGTTAACGAGTTGTTAGGTGCATGTATTTCCCAAAAGTCTGGCCTGAATTCTTACAACTAGTTACATCCACTTTCATCCAGCATGGATGTAAGTACGTACTGTAAAAACGGTTACCCATTACTTAAGGACCGAGCCTTAGGCAATGTCCTTTAAACCACCCACTCTACTAAGAAAATATAGACTGTTTACCGGCAATGTGCATTCCCTCACTGAGAAGTAACTAATCATTTTTATAGAATCAATAGTCTATATGAAAAATCTGGGCTTGACTCTATCCTAGTGTTCGTCTCCCTCTCACTTTGCAAGTAAATTCAAATGGTGAGGGGTTACTCTCCCAACAATAATGATTTTATCTTTACATTTAGTTTTAGGGTCGAGTTTTCTTTAGCAGACCCGATTTTATCAAGTTGCAACTCTTTTTGAATTTTTTGCAATGAATCGCCTACCGAGTGTCCAATTTCCTTTTTGAATTATGTGAGTGATTTCAAGGAAGGAGATTGAAAATGCTAATGCGTGATAAAATTCAATGATGCATGCAGGGGTTTAGAGATGCGTACCTTATCGCCAACGCTTTACATGCAGGGTTATCCGTACAGAATTTAAATACAGAAAAAATAAACTAACCTAAACGATGCAAGCGAACCGTCCTTGCAACAACTTCTATTGGCTGGCAAGAACCAATTAATTTGACTAAGTCCAAATTACGCTCTATTCTATAAGTGCAAAAATTCTTGTTTAGGGCTTTGGACCTTATTTATTACATACCTCAAGCAAGTTAATAAAGCAATCACTAAGGATGCAAGCACATAAAATCGTGTGCAAACAAAGAAAAAGAAAGCAACGAAAACAAAACTGGTAAGGTCCCCCAAGTGCAACGAGGCTTGGTGAAACAAACCCCGCACACAATGTATATGGTGTCCTTTTATAAGAGTTTTTGAATGATTAAAATGTTAAAAATAAATCAAAAACTATGTAAGCTCCAAATGAGTTGTCTCCTCCAAATTTTCTTTTCCTCCTCCTATGCTCTCCTACAGCTCAGTGAAGAATCAAGCCACCTCTGCTTTGCTTGGGTGTGTCAGCGCTCCTAAGAGTGCTGTCCTCACTCATCGGGCCCTCACAAGAAAGAGAAAATAACGAATGTAAGAGACACGGTTATATGAGCAAAAATAATGGAAATAAATATAGTGAATATGAACAATGAAATAAATGTAGGAAAATAAACAAACATATACAACCAAGAATAGTATGTCAAAGGAAAAACCTAACTATCCTCATTGTGCCTCCCCAGCAATGGCACCATTTTGTTGAACGCTAAAATCTTCGGGCTTTTATTTCAATGAATTAATCACAAATGAAGATACGGTCGTTGCAACCCAAAGAAGCGTCAAGCAAAATTTTTTTAATCTCAAGCAAAAATAAAGAAGAGAATATATGAAGAGATTTTGCTATTTAATTTACAGGTATAGCAAACATGATCTAACTATGGGAGGCTATAAAAATCCCAAGGTGATTATATGCAATGAAAAATCGATGGAAGAATGAAGGAATTTCTCTCAACACTATGCTTGGTTTATGTATTTTTCTATATACTTTTTATTTGTTTTTTCTGATATTATTTTCTTATGTAGTATTTTTTCCTTTTTTAAATTTTACAAAAGGTTTGTTTTATTTTAAAAATAAAATGTTTAATTAAAGGAAAATCAAGCACACATACGCAACTACTATTTTTGCATTTTTCAAATATGTCAAAAATAATCAGAAATTAGGGGAAAACTATTTTTGGATTTTTGATGATATTTTAATGTTTTGGTTATTTTTCCATATTTTTGTATGATTTTTAAAACCTTTTGATAAATAAAAAACATAAGATAAAGTAAACAAAAAAGAAAATGAATGTTTTTAGAATTTTAAAATAACAAATGATGTCAAAAATGGATGAGATATAGACAAAATGGAAGATATTCTTTTGTATTTTCCAGAAAGACATTTTGTGTTTTTTTAGTTTTTTAAAAGATTTTTTAAAAAAATTGAATGTTTTTAAAGAATTTTATGCTTTTTATGGGTTATATGAAGAATAAAAATGCAAAAAATGGACAAAAATTAAAATGAATCAAAAGCAGCAAATATTCTTTTAGAATTTTTGGAAGTCTTTTTTATATTTTTTTATGATTTTTTAAATGCAAACATGACATTTTTACGGTGTTTTGAAATTTAATAAATAATAATAAAATAAAGAAAATACGAAATGAAAATTATGGATGAAAGATGAATGCAACAGGACCTTATAGGAATTTTGTAGAATTTTTAGACACATTTTGATATTTTTTATTTGATTTTAAATATGAAAAATAGATGCGGGTTCACATGGACTATTGTGCAATTCTTTAAAGCTTGCATACTGAATAATTAGCAGAAATAAGCATGTGGGGCTTAATATGCAATTTTTTCAAACAAATCACACGCATGGGCATGTGCGCCCCACCGGATCGGACCTGATGGTGAATAAAATAATTGCAAGGTCCAAATAATAACCTAAAACATCAGAACTTTGATTGTAATTTTCCCAAATCTAACGGGCGAAGCACGCACTGACGTTCAAATAGGACAATTTTACAAATAAAATAAATATAAAAGATAAAAGTGCAAATGTTCAAATAGAGAAAAGGTGACAGGTATCTACACAGGGACTTATTTACAAATAAAATGAAAGACATGGGCTTAGTTGCAAATATACCGTTTAAGTGTTTGGCGCCGTGGATGTCTCAAATGCTTTGTGGATCGGATCAGATGACTCTAGATAAGGCATGCTTGAACGATTACAATCAGATATGGATTCTGTTCTATGGTCGAATTTTGGAGATCAACGTATGGTTGAGATATAAACTGGTGAATCGTTCTTCATCGTGCGGTGACGAAGACACCAGGAGGAACTGAGAAGAAGGAGAACTCTGACGAGCGTCGATTGGGTGGAACTCGGTATTGGCTCACCCAAATCCTATATGGAGAAGTGTTACTGCTCCCTAGGGTTCTCCTTTGTCGTTCGGCGGAAACAAAGGTGCTCGAAGGTCTTCAAGCATAGATCTGGGGGGATGTTAGAATCAGTTGCAGGTCGACCCCCAGGTTTCGCTCCAGTACCGCGTGCTTTGAACATGCAAGTTAAATCTAGTGCTCATAGGTAGTGTCTCATGCCTAATTTTAGGTCAAAGGCTCGTGAAATGGGGGTGGGCGGAGACTTCTACGGAGGTGGTCAGAGAGGAAGTCGAACACAAATCTATGGAGAACTAGATATGGGCATAGGGTGGAAGAGATGGAGAATGGCTAGGCAGTCGTGTTGGTGTAGTCGGATAGGTTCAACGATGATCAGATCTCCTCTGATCATGAACTTCTGAGGTGGATGATGTAAATCTGATCTGAGTGATTGGAATGAAAACAAAGCACAAAATGAACGTTGAATTGAGAATGAACTATCTAAGATACCTACGAAAGAGAAGAAGGGTGCAAATCTCCTCGATCTGCGGCTGATGGCGGAGAGGCGGAGACCTAATGGAGAACATCGGCGATGTAAGTGGATCATGGTCTTCACTCAAACTTTCACACTCCAAATCGAAGAGCAATTGCTCTGTTACCGCAACTATCTCCAGGTACCTATCATAGACAAAAATATGGGTCAAGGATGGGTCAAGCTTGAGGCGGAGGGAATGGATGTCTATTTATAGAATGGGCTTCGACAAAATTTGAATTCAAAAAGGTGCGAGATCAGAGGTATGGTTGGTGGATTTGGAGGGTTGGCGTGGTAAAGCGTTTAATAGGCGAGAAGTTTGGCGAAGGGATTAGGTTCGGTTAATGATCCAAGTATGTGGGGAAACTTGGTGAAGTAACGACATATGGTGGAGTTAGCGGGCGGTAAATGCAGACTGAGCAGTTGACCCGGGTCAACAAACCAGCAACATCCAATCAAAAGACATCTAGATTGCATCCAAAATAAGTTAAACGACAAAATAGAAAATAAATGATAAATAATTCAATAAAAATTAAAAATAGATTTATTTAATTACACAATGTAAATAAAAATGTCAAGAATAAATTAAATTTAATTTTGGTGATTTTAAATAAATAAATAATATTACAATGGTTAAAATAAATACAAGGTGTTATTTACAGGTATGTATACCAATATAAACAAAGCTTTGATTTTTTAATTAATTACTTATATAAAGATATACATAATTTAATATTTTATTTATTTACAATATTTACAAGGATTTTAATGATATTTTTATTTGATTTTTTAGAGTTACATTATTAGGTTAATTAAAAAGGTATAGGTACAATATATCCATGGTGATGCATATACAGTATATACATGATTTTATTTTTATTGATATTTGATTTTGTAGTTTTTATTTGTATTTTATTTGAGTTAAATACAATATTCACAATTAGCTAAAAATATGGCATTTACAATTTTGCATAAAATAGATAATGGAATAAATAATATACATTGTGTACATATGTATATTATACAATGATAGCCCACTTGACCACATTTCACACCTTAGCTCTGAATTTTATGAAATCACCTCCGTCTTAAAGATAATCTAATTTGGAGTACAATGAAAGTGAGTTTGATGAATTTGGAGTTTAGTTGGAGAAGAAATTGATTTTGCAATTTTGTACTTTATGGCTTTTGTAAAGTGTTGTTATTTACACAGTATATATAAGTTTTTATTTAAATTATTTTTATTATTTACAAGAATATTTTATGCATAATTCTCAAAAAGGAATAATTGTTAATTACAAAAGATTTGGTAATAAATTAAAAGTGTGTAATATAGACAATAATATACAAGTGTTGAATATACAGACGACAAGTTAATTTTCTAGATTTTCTGGTAATAGGCCTTATCTCCCCCTACCTAATTCCTTATCGATCAGGTCAAGTCTAGACCTTCTCTCAGGGTCTGATTCGACATGTATCTATTACAAATATACAGTCCTTGATTTCTTTATTTTTCCTCTATTCCTTTATTTGTTTATTTTAGGTTAAATGATCGATAAACATATAATATTTACACAATGATTAGAATTAGTAAAAGAACGAAATTAGCGATATTTATAGGTATTTTATAAGGTATTTTAAGCTAAAATAAATGAACAAATATGATGAAATGAGGATTCATCAGGCTCCCCGGTGAGCCCCAATCCCTAACTCGAGGTCTCTCCCAATCACTGAGTATATCTCACGAGATGAAGGTCAGGGAGATTTGTTTGCAAAGAAATCATCGTTGGAGTAGATGAAGTCGACGAGTGAGGATAGGAAAAGTCCGACTTTTTCATCCATGTTACCTACAGGCAACCCCCTTTATCATATCATCGTGCCCCCACTACGTCCACAACCAGCCCCCTCCGACTAGCATCCCTTGAAAAATGTCACATCCCTCTAAAGACTATGGGGTATAAATACAATAAATCATTTCTTAGGTAGTTCATGGTTCGAATAAATGGTTCGATTCATCTCATTGACGGTCAAGCTAAGTGTTCGGGAAATCGGCTCGTGTAGCTGCATATGCGGTTGCATATGCATATGCAGTCCAGTTAGCGAATCGATTTACTTAAGTGTACCCTATTTGACCTTTGTGTATATACGGGATGCATATGTGGCCCGTGCAATATCTTGTGCACTATTAAATGGATGTGGAGTCTTATTGGGTTTATGAGCAATCAGATCTACGAGATCCAAATATGATCAGGGCTATCAACTCTCTCCCAAAAACTTTATATCTAGTGAACCCATCAACTCTCTCTCCATAAACCCTATATCGAGCTTTTTCGTGAAGCTTCTTCGCCTCTGACTCTCTCTCTCGTGAATATCCTCATGCTCTCTCTCCTCCTCCACTCCAGCTCTCTCCCGTGAAGTTTTCTGCCTCCAACTCTCTTGCCTCCCCCCTCTACATCCTTCGTGTCCTAGATTCCCTACAATCATCAATTGTTGGACACCTCCTCCACCTCGATCTCTCTCACCTCCTCCATCATCTCTTTTCAAGTTTTTTTCTCCTCCTCCTCATTGCTAGGAAACCTATGCACATTTTATATTTATTTTGATATTGGATTGTGACTGCATAAGTTAGTACACTAGTAACATTTTTTATTTTTTTATTTTAAAAGCATATTTTGATGATTATTTTCAACTATTATGTGTGTTAACTTTTTTATTAATATTTGGCTGATAAATATTGTTTGGGATTTACATGCTTATATCTTCTTAAACTCCATATTTATTCCAATAATTTAGTTCAACAATAGTAACTTTTGTATATATCTATTTATTTTTAAATAAAATTAGAAAACCATGTAGAACTGTATATACACAGCATACACCATGCATACTGCTTAATCACTATCGATGACATGTTCGAATAAATAGGCATACTACTTTCCTGAACCTTGGAACTAACGAAAGGCCACAAGTGATAACAGTGCAAGAAGTTATATGCACAACTAGTATTTGCAAAAAAAGGTATGAGCACAACTAATATTGCAGAATCTAAAAGGGGAATGACTATACATAACCCTTTAATATAACTATGGTAATATATATTATTGATTAATACATTATATTGGACTTTAAACCCTTTGTGACCCATTATTGCAATAAAAATTATTGTTTTATCATGTCCATCTGAAATGAAATACTGAATGAATGCACTCTACTAGTAAGGCTTGTTTGTACAATCAGGGTTATGTATCATGGTCGTATTGAATACCATGTAGTTGGGAGGACACAATTGACTTCTACATGTGTTATTCAATAAAGATCTCTAGTCTGAAAAGAGATGGCAATCTTTCTCCAAATACTAATTTCCAAACGCCTTCCTGATGTAGGTCTTTTGCATCGGAAGTGTTGGAATAATCAAGTCAGAGAGTTGTCTTGATGAGGTCAAGATAAACTAAGACTTGAATCGTAACTGTCACAATCAGGCACACATCCTTTGACATGAGACAGATATGCATCTATATGGTTGAGTATACACATTTGACATACCAATAGGTTGGTGACCTAGCCAAGGTCCATATACCGATACATTGGTGAGCATATGAAAATCATAAGAGATGTATGATCTCTCGAAGGAATCATTCAAGTTCATACTTGATGAACCTGGAGACAGAGCTCACTCATGAGATGATTTGGGGTCAAAATGAATTCCAAGCATGGTCGTCTTGTTTATGAAATAAGACATGAATTCGAGATATTAATATGCTTTTGGAAAGTATATGATTAATATTGTATATTGTCGCCCAATTATCAAATGGTAAATCTATTGACATATTCCGAAGAAGACAGTCAAATCGGGATTTGAACTTTGGATGTATCAAAGTCTTACAGTGTGAAGGATGGATGACTATTTGGAGTACTCAGGGTTACTTTGTTGTTATAATGAATCTTCTACCATGACACTTTGATGAAATAATTTTCACCTCTTTTAATAATGTTAAAATTGTAGTATAGGAGGTGGAAAATAATTAATCAAAAACCACAATCTTTGAAAGTCGTGGAGTATTTTTTGGTAAGTCTACCAAGGTTGAACATAGGAAATAGTGATTTTTAGTTACGATGTTCTAAATTTATTTCAATGATTAATTTAATGATATGATAATATTTGTCTCAATAATTAAAGTGAAAATAAAAGAAACCAAATGTGATAATGAAAATGCAATGAAAAATAAACAGAGAGGACAATTAAGCACTAGATTTGTGACTATGAATTTTAATCCCAACAAAAATAATCATTATCCCCAAGATTTAGCCACAGATCAAAACATATTAAATCCATAAATATATTTCATCAAATTCAAGATGCAGGTTAAAGACCAATTCTTCCATCCTTGCAAATAGTCAGATCACTGATAATTTTCCTAAGATATATTCCTCAAGAAATGATCGATAAATACAACAAATCTTCCTAGGTTAAGCTCCTACAAAAATAGAACAAGTTCCACAAATAAAGCATAAATGTATCTCAAATTAAGCTTGTGAAAATCCTCAAATAAGCTTCCAATTTAGTCGAGCCCTAATGTAATTTAATCCTCAAGAAATAATAAATCAATTAAGTTCCTTTTCAATAAACCCCTGTACAGATTAAATTCTCAAAGATTGTTAACGATGATACAAGAGAATTAATCAAATGAGAATCTTCTCAATCGAATACCTATAAAATAGATCATTAATTTTCTTAAAATAGATTATGACAAAGTATTAAAATCAGCCTGCATATATAAAAAGGTTAAGCAAATAATAATCATCAACAAATATCCTTACATCTATCCACAAGATATATGAAATGATATAGTGTTCAACAAGCTTGAAAATGGCATATTATGCATAAAAAACGAGTTCGAGTGACAAAGATATGCAATAAACAAATTCTAGGGACTAAAATATAATAAAAATAACTAATTTCTTTTCAAACTAGTCTCTGGAAGTACTTCTATGCAATTATGCAAAGTTGCATGGGCTTTTCTATAATTTTCCAGGCAGGCATGTGTCGTGCATGTGTTGATGACGTCAGGGGGCTCTTTTACAATATTCTAGAAGGCATTGGGTGCGTACGTAATTATCCCCGCCCGTCACAAGCTACTTCGTGCATAAGGAGGCAAAGGCGTTCTTGTAATAACTAGAACAAGTTGGGAGCGAGGAAGCACTTTGATCGGCTAGCGTGTGCTCCTCATGTGCTATGCCAAGCCTGGGGGCGGCATGGCAGGTTCGGGAGTCCAGCCTTCATGTGGCGATGGGTCGGAGCTTTGGATGACCTGAGCCTCGAGGTAGGGGCTGAGGCTCGGCGGTGGGGGATGGGGGCATGGTGGCACGAGGGTCGTTTGATCCCTTGATCCAACGGTGTCGAGGGTGAGGAGGCTTCGGAGTTGTTGAATCAAGGGTCGACACCTGATCCAACGGTGGATGGAGGTCATGGGCGACCAAGGAGGTAGATGCGGTGGAGCAAACGTGGTGGTGGCATGTACGTCGAGGGCTCGACCAACACATGGCCAAGCGGTGGAGGGGCTGCCCGAGGCGGAGGTGATGACGGTGTACCGACCTGTAGCGAGGTCAGCGAGCTCGATGTCGACTGAGGTAGTGTCGATGGCGTTGAGCTCGAGGTGCATCGAGCCCAAAGTTGTGGAGGGTGGCAAAGGGGAGATGTTGGGCAGCTGTGAAGCACACGAAGGTGATCTGCTGGTTGGTGAGGAGCGATGGTGCTCCGCAGTGGCAGTGTGCAGGGTGATCGGTGGAGATGAGGGAGATGCGACATGCAGAGGTTGTGGAGGGTGGAAGAGGGAGAGCTTGGCGACGAGCGGATGTGTATGAAGATTGATGAGGAGTGAGGACAGAGCAGAAGAGCGGGATGGATGACAATAGGAAGAATAGGGAGAGAAGAGGAGACATAAAGAAAAGCAGAGGAGGATGAAGAGGGAGTCTACCTGGGGAGTCACTTGGATGGCGAGAGTGTTGAACTCCGGTCGAATATCGCTCGAGCCACGTGGTAGAGGTGGCGAGCTTGGTCGCGCGAAGGTGCAGCAATAGAGGTTGATGACCTCTGGATCTCGCTGAGGTTGGAGCGTTGTTGTCACCGGCTTCCTCTCGCTCGTTGGATCGATAGATCGCTGTCGGTGGTGGAGGTCGGGTGCTTTTATAGGAGGAGAGCAGTTATGGGAGAGGAGGAGGCTCTTGATGTCGCAATGACAAGAGAGGAGGCAACGGGTGGCGGAGGTTATGAGAGAAGGGAGAGGCGGGCGGACTGCAAGAGGGGAGGAGATGGAGTACGTGTGTGGCATGTGTGCACGGATGAGGAAGGCGGTACGTGTGTGGCACGTGCTGGTGGAGGGAGAGGAGGTAGGAGAGGGGGTCACGTACTGCGCAGGTGACCATGCTGTTGTGGAGAGAGAGAGAGAGGAGGGAAGGAGAGAGAGAAAGAGAGGGAAAAAGGGAAAGAGAGGGAAGAGAGAGAGAGAATAATAATTAATAATTAAAATAAAAATTAAGGATTAAATAAAAGTAAAATAAAATATAGAAAGTGAATAAAGATATAAATAAAGAAATAAATAGCAAAGAAAAATTAGAAAGAGATAGTAAATGAAGTCAAAACGAAAAGTGGTCAACACAAAAGTTGTTTGTCTCGACGAGATCTACAACTTATGTGAAGGACGCAAATCAAAAGAGATCAAGTACACAAAAAGTATTTTTGGAAGTACTATATATATAATAAAATACCACATTTTTGCGATTTGTATTTTTTTTATTTTTATTTTATTTTAATTAGTGGATTAATTTATACAACATATACATAAATTAATTTAATTTTTAGAGAATTTTTTATAGGTTAGAAAAATATAAAATAAAAACAACAAAGAGAAAATATGAACAAAATATTAAGAGTCGGATTTTTGCATTTTCTTTTGATTTTTCTAATTTTTATGGATTTTGATTCTTTATTCAAGTTATTTAATTAATCAAAGAATATAATAGAAAAATAATTAGGTCCAAATATTTTTTTTTGTGCATAAAATAATGGGATCAATTCATGTCAACAGCGGGGGTTATTTATTTACAGACTTTAAGCCAAAATTTAAGAACACTTAGAAAATATTAATTAATTAATTTTAAGGGGTTTAATTAGTGAGTTATTAAGGGTATTTTCTAAAACATTCATATAGAGTAGACGAATCATGAATTCATCACACCCCTATATTTAACTCTTTGCTTGTCCCCAAGCAAATTTTAGTGAGTTAGAAGGATGAATCCCTGACTGTGCATGTGCGAATTTCAAAGACTTGTCTCATTAGGAATCCTAGGTTCTGGTGGTCCTAAAATTGTAAGCTCAACCCGTCTCTTGTCAAAAGAAAACCTACTTTTTTTAATTATCTGACTACCTATGTATACATATATCATAAGATATATGACTTTTAATGTGTACTGCAATTATGAGAGTCGAATCGAAACGTCACTCAAAGTTCTAATCCAAGAGGCTCTCCTAAAGACCCAATCCTGAACATTAGGGAATAAATCAGATCTTGCATTCAATCTACCATCTCAGTAGTTTGTCATACTTCAAAATGCATGACACGCCAGATGATGGGGGTCATAAGTTTGTGTATTTTCTTCTCTCCCTCACGTTGGAACAGGGGTCCTCTCGAGTGCCTTATTACTCAATACATGTATTTTTTGGTTGTTGACTAGTGTGCCCGTAAATAATTATTGAGTTGTTTGTACTTGTTTTCCTGGTAGTACACCGTGGTGTCTTCTTTAAGTATCTAATATACTTACATCCAGACTTGTATCGCTTATGATGCAGAGCCTTTTTTATTTACTAGCCCGACTCATTGGTCTAAATTATCTCTGGTCCAATTGGACACTTTATAAATGTTTGGGAGCGCTCGCCTTAGATTGAAGATCTTTGAGTTTGACTTGTAATTGAGAGCTCTTTTTTCATGCAATAATTTTTTTTGTTTTTTTGTAGGCTAGTTGTGCGCACACTGATCAATAATTATTTGGTTTCATCACACCCTAGCACATAGGTCAATATCAACAGATAGCATGCGAACTTGTTCTCATATTGGCTAGGGTTTGCTGACACTCAAATTTCATGAAGCTTTCTTTTACTTTATCCCATCCTCGAGTATCATTATATCTAGACTCAAATCTCAAGTCTCCGTCCCTCGTGTGAAATCTCAACTCATCTCATCATTCATGCGGTTGTGCAAGTGATGTGTCGATCATAATCTTAAAGGCAGAGATTAAGTGCACAATATAGCACTCGCATCTTTCAAACTAGGGAAGTGCGGATTATTAAGTCTTTACCCTAATGACTAAGACCAATTAACTCTGAGTCAAAGGACCTTAAAAACGTGAGTTTCTTTTATTCCTTAAGTCTTGAGTGATAGTGAAAATGATAGGGATAAAACCTTAATCTAGTTTTATTTTAGTTGTTTTTTAAATTAATTTGTTATACCCCCCTTATTTTTGAAAACATGTATTATTTTCACAAAAGAATTTGTGTATAGATACATAATTTACACAACTTGTACCCGGATCCCATTTTTGATAAAACAATTAAAGTACGAGCTATGGATAAAGATGTAGAATATATACACACACCCCTATACTTAGCTTGTGCTATGTCCTTGTGGCACAAAGTGAAATGAAGGCATAGCTCGAACTAAGCATAGTTGAGTGAAAAGAACATGAGTTGACTCGCCCCCTATACTTAGGATTTTGAGGGCCTAAGCATACTAGAAGTGCAAGAAATTGGGTGGTCAAGGGTGAGAATGAAAGAATACAAGTGATGTATTCACAATGATACCCCCCCCCCCAATACTTAGGCTTGGGTTAGCCTAAGTAAGAAAGAGTAATCACAAGTAGAGGATCGAATGGATCAGGGATGGATATACAAGTAGTCGCTTGAATCTTCTGATTGTTGAATCTTGATGTTGCATCTTCAAGGAGAGTGATATGAGGTCTATGCATGGTATTTGCTCTGCCTGAAGTGGATGACCTCAACTTAGACTATCTGCTCTTGAGGTTCTACAAAGTGCTTCAACAATTGTCCATTAATCAAAAAGGGATGTGCACCATTTATAAGATTTGTTATCTCTACACTTCTATTATCGTGCACTTTCTTAATAGCGTGGGGACTCGTCCATTTAAATATGAGCTTCCCATGGAAAATCTTCAACATGGAGTTAAACAACCAAACTTTTTATCGAGGGACAAAGTTCTTGCACCTGATGTGCTGATCAAGCCACTTCCTTAACCTTGTCCTTATTAATCAAAGTGTTGTCATATGCCCGATTTCTAATATCCACGAGCTCATTCAAGTTCAAGTCATGCCATAATTTCCCTAAGTGACAACTCCAATTTATTTTCTTGATTAATCATTTTGATTTGAGAATTAACTCCGCAGGCAAATGGCACAACTTTCCATAGATCATCCGAAGAGGAGAAGTATCGAGTGGGATCTTGTAGGCAATCATATTGGCCCACAGAACATGGTTTAAGAGTTGGGACCAGTTCTTGCTATCAGGATGAACCAACTTTTGCTATCAGTTGCTCGTGGTAATCAACCACTCTAGAGACAAATGAAGTAAGATAAAAATTCAAGAAAAGAGATCGTACCTATAGTGGTGTCTACCTAATTTGTGTGCCTTTGTTCGGATTCATCTGAAGTTATGCTGGGTGAAAAGGCCTCGGCTACCCTTGTTAATTCAACCAGATTAATGATCGAATTAACTTTGTCGTTCGTTGTAGTCGGGTAATCGAAGACTTATCACAAACCACTCAGATTTAAATTTGGATTAAACGCAGGCGACAGATTTATTTTACTTGAGCAAGCCCAATGTCGAACTCAAGGAGGCAGCTTTCTCCTTAGGTTAATTTTCTAAATTAATTTTAATGTCAGATTTTCAGAAGAATATTTTTGGTCTTTTTGTAATTTTTTATACAATTACGAAAAATACAATGTAATTTCAAGCCAAATTTTAAGTTAAATCATAAATGATAGTCAAATGAGATCCAAAATTAATGAAACTTGGCCAGAATATGAAATTCAATGAAACTAAGTGACTACATTTTTTAGAATTTTAGTCTATGAATGAATTAAATATGAATTTAATAATAATGCAAGGTAGTTTTTACAAGATTAATTTAATAAATACCAAAGCACATTATTTTTAGATATAAAATTATCCTAGATCTATCAATGTGAGAGGGATCCAGGAAAATTGATAAACCTAAAAAATGATGTAAATTGGTCCTATTAAAAATCAATTAGGCAAAAGACTTATTAATTTATTCAGGCCTCGTGATGCGTGCAAATGGGTTGATTTTTGGGCACAGTGTAATGAACTTAAACTAAACCAATTGTGCTTTTATGATGACTTTAAGCAATAAATAATTTAATAATGAATTTCAAACAAATAGTGGGAAAATTATGTCAATTTCCACAAAAATAAATATATTAAATTCTTCAATGCTCACAAAAATATGACACGTGTCATAAAGATAAAGCACAAGTTACTCTACAACATGCAATTTTTGGAACTTAAAAATGGTGATAAATGGATGCCTAAATATGCGTGCAAACACAGGGACCAAAATGTAAATAGAAATTAAATTGCTTAATTATGAAACATGCATACATGGACTAAAGTGCAAATACTTATAATGCTGGGGGTATGGATGCAATTTGTCCACGAGAACACGTGCGCTTCACGTGACGTGCATGGCAGGGACTAATTTGCAATTTTGGAAACTTGTAGGGACCTCGGTGCAATTTGCCCATCCCTCACGTAAGAGACACATGAGGTGCTAGGCTCGGAAGACTTCGGAGGCTCGAACGTCGGCTCTAGTGTTTTGGAGGCTCGAGCGTGCTTCGGGTCTTACTTCGGGTGCTCCGAGCCTAAAGTCGGGGAAGAGGCTCAGAGGGCGTTACGTGACGAATGTTGGGTTGTTCGATATGAATAGATCTAATGGATGCTGGAGATGGCGATGTGGCTCCTTTGGATCCGTCAGATCAAGAGAGATCCAACGGAGGCTGATGCGGTCGACGTGGCATGATGCAGGTCGTCAGATCCTTGCGTGATCAGACGGTCTCTAGAGCTCGAAGGTGATGGTGACGTGGCAGATGGAAGATCGTTAGATCCTCCTGATCCAACGACGACTGATGCGGACGACGTGGGCGAACGAGGACCGTCCGATCAAGGCAATCGGACAGTGGCTGCTTGTCTTGTTCCTCCGGACCACCGCCTCCTGCGGCGGACTTGGCAGGGCTTCGGCGAGGCCCTTCTGGCTCTGCTGCTTTCCCCCGGGTCGGTGAAGGTCGCTGGCAGCTCCTGGATACCTTGGAACGGTCGTGGAGGCGTGGTGGAGCCACCGAAGGCTCTTGAAGAAGCTGGGGACATCTGTAGATCGGAGACAATGAAGCTCGAAGGAGCTCCAGCGACGACTCCGATCAGTGAAGGAGATTGACCTGCAGCGTTAATGGGTGCCAAAAGAGGGTGCCCGTATTCGTGAAAATGTTGTGAGTGCGGTGAGGCCTGCGAGGAGAAGTGGTGATCGGGCGACGGTGTTCGTCCACCGTGGCCGATAGAGCTGTGGTCGGAAGTGGTGTGACGGGTCGTGGGGGCGATCTGAAGGTGTCGCGAAGATCAGAGCTCCAAGGCGGAGCTCAGCTAATGATCGATGGAGAGTGGAATCAAGCGGAGATAGTGAGAAAATTGGGAGAAGATCGAGATGGAAAGAGAAAGAAGATCGGAAGAGAATGGATGAAGCTACCTGGGGATGGAGGCTCGTGGAAGAGGCTCCAGTCGTTGTTCGAGGGACGGTAGCGGCCCGAGCTCGTGCAACTCGTCGGAGGAGCTGCTACACGGCAAGGTTAGGCTGTGGATCTCGCCGGAGGTGGACCACCACTGTCGCTCACTTTCACTCTCAATCGCTATCACCGATGAGCAGCTAAGAGTTCTAGGGTACCTCTTGCTAGGGTGGATAGGGTCGAAGGTGGCCGGAGGTGGGGTATTTTTAGGAAGAAGGTGGAGGTCCAGGTGATGGGAGGAGAGGTTGGCATGGGGTTTGTGGAGCGAGGGAGAGGTGGTCGTGGTGATCGTGGGTTCTGGCGATGATGAGGGATGTCGGGGCTACGTCGTGAGGCGCTCAATGGGCAGACAAGGTGATGGAGATGGTGACGAAAATAGAAAGGGGGAGGAGGTGACGCGAGGTGGGCGACGTGCACGAGGAAGGCAACTGGAGGTGGAAGACGAGCTCTAGACCATTGGATCTCGTAATACAATGACCCAGATTGAGGTGCTAAGGAGTGGCCTGGACTAGATCGGAGAGGTATGATCGAAGGGGTAGGGGTGCGACACGTGACGGGCGCTAACAGATGGTGGAGATGGGAGCGTCCGGAGAAGATCGCGCTGTGGAGACGCAGCCATATGGCCTTTTGAGATTAAGGCAGAAACAAACAGCGTGTTCAAGATGTGGGATGATGATCCAAGGGTTGGGATTTAGGCTGGATTGGTCGGTGATGATTGCATCGCCTGGCGATGATCATGTGGTGAGCATTAAGAAACGTGGCCGACTGAGAAGAAGGCACTGGCCGACGGTCTAGATGAGATATGGCCTGCATCTAACGGTTGAGATGGGTTGCGGAATGGATAGCTGAGATCTAGAGGAAGGTGAAGTGATCTAACGGCTAGGAGAAGGGGCGTGTGACGATCGGATGAGGGGGCCACGTGGCGCAACCAGAGGGTGCCACGTGGCCCAATCAGAATGACTGAGGAAGAATGTGAAATAAGAAGGAGAAAATGGCTGAATTTGGAAAAACTCAAAACATGAAAGTTGTAGATCTCGATGAGTCTACAAGTTTCAAGTTGATCGAAAATGGAAACGAGGTCGAATAATGTAATAAGATACAAGGGTACAAATACACATACATATAGTATACAATGGGGGCCCAAAACCCAAGTTTTGCATACGAGCTCTGATTTTAATGAAATTGATCTCATTTTGAATGTCTCTGAATGTATATTATTCTAAAAGTGAATAGACCTATATTGGAAGCTGTATGAGAGAGATATGTGCATTCTAAGGTCCATGGTCTCCAACTTGGTTTGGGGTTTTTGTCAATTTTACAAGTTAGCATTTTTTTATATTTTTCTTTAATTAGTGTTAGTAATATATACACTATAGACTGATTTTATTGGATTTGGAGTTAGTATATAATAAATACAAATAGGTGATTTTTACAAGTGGATTTGGCTTCTTATTTCATGCAGATGTGAATGCTAAAATGCAGATGTTATCAGTGCATGCATAAATGCTAATTATGCAATATTGGTGGAAATATGCTTCTAATTACTCAGGAACAAGCCTCTATTTTCTACTTTAAGAGTGGTGAATCATAGATTCATCACTGGGAGAGTGGTCTTGGGCACGGTTAGCTCATCCAGGCTATGGTTAGCCTGCTCCATATCTGTCATATGTGTGCTCTGGAGTGTGCCAATCATATCCATGATTTGATTCGGTGCCAGGGCCTGTGAAGACATCTCAGACTCAATGTGGTGGCCCTGGCTGTCTACTCTCTCCTACATAGGAGGGTGTTGTTGTGGTGTGTAAGGATGGGGAGATAACTGTGGAGTAAAGGAAGATTGTTGATGATGTTGGTACTGATAAGGCTGTGTATGTGGTCTCTAATAGACGTGCTGATGAGACTACTGCTGCGTGAAATGCTGGCGGTGATGGAAATATGGACGTCCATGCTGCGGATGATTATACTGTTGGTGGTGGTGGTGTAACGCTTTGAGGAGTAAAGTATGGTGAATGTTGAACATGAGCGTACCAAATCTCGTTGATCTCAAGAGTAGCGTGAGAATCAACATCAACATCTTTAGGGCCAGTGATATGACCGGAGTTGGCATTAGATGGATCCTCATGTCAATCAATCTATGGAGACTCAGTATGATGTGCCGGCTTTCTCTGAATATACTTATGCTGAGGAAGTGATGAGAGTTTTTCTAACTCTCGCAGCGGCAGTAAATCCTGAACTTTCTTCTGAATCATGTCGACTAGTGTAAGATTCTCATTAATGAAACCCATGTCGGCTCATGAATCAGACTCTGAAACATGTGCCACCTTCTGATGCTCTTAGTGATGAGGTGTTGTGGGCCCTTCTGGAATGCCCGAGTGGAGTCGACAATACGTGAGTTCTCTACCATCCCCTCAAAGATGGACCAAACTGACTCAGCATCCCTATTCAAATAACTACCATCACATGTGGCGCTCGGTAGGCCATGTACATCCAGCAGAAGTCCTCCAAAATAATTCTTTACAAGCACCTTCAAAGGTATCTTGTGATGAGGGCATATCTCTGTCAAATCCTTGAATCTATCCCATGCCTCATGGAACGACTCATGTGGTATCTCTGTAAAATTGAAGATCTGACTCCTTATCATATTTGTCGATCCCAAAGGAAAATATTTACGAAGGAATGTGGACTTCAAATAATCCCATGTAGAAATCTCCCTCCCCGAATGACTCAATCAGTAAAGCACCTTATCTGCTAAGGCGAAGGGGGAGGCCTTGAGGTATATAGTTGCATGCGTAACTCCTAGATAGCCCGCCATTCCATAAATCATCTCAAACTATTATAAAAACGTGAACAACTCCTCTGAAGTGTTCCCATAGTACTTGGGAAGCAAAGAAATAAAGGATGGTCTCATCTCATATGACCCTTGATTTGGCGGTAACTGAATCTAATAGTGTAGCGTCCTCACTCCCGGGTCATACTTATCTCGTAAAGTAGCGGGAACCACAACAGGTGGTAATGGGTTCTCGACTTATGCTCTCAGCACAGTGATCTCAACTCTCATCTCATAGTGGACTCTACACTTCTCTCTGATCTGTAAGCTCGTCTGTTGTAATGTGTCTAAAATCCCATCAGTAATGTCCGAAGTTGGATCATGTCTCCCATATGTACGTCCCTCATCAGTCAGTCTCTCCTCAATAGCTCTATTCTCAACTGGTCTCTTCCCTCTAGGCATGATCCTCAAATCCTTTGGGAAGGAAAAGGCCTCATAAGAACTCCGTGAAAACATGTAGGAGAAGTGGACAAAAAGTTGAGGCATGGGTCCGCCTTAATTGAAGGGCTGGGAGGCAGGGGAGTCTGGGTCTGACTCACCTCGTGACTAAGTGGGACCAACTTAGGAAGAGGGTCATCCAGAGTATGTGAAGACATACGACAGACGATGGAAGGTAGAAAGCTCACGAAGTCTAAGCTCAAAATTCATCTAGCTTTCATCTTCGATGTCAAAAGGATATATGGAAGAGAATTCGATAACAAATCAAGAACACAAGTGTGAAGGTGTATAAGACGCAGAATAATGCACACTTTGCATACAAACACAATGCAAACCCCAGATTCACCAACTTCACAAAGGTGGAGACCGTAAGAGTTTGGTCTTTTATCTTTTCAGTTTTATTTCTGGTGATCAATCAGTTGTAATAAGCAAACTCGCATAGTGTATCGCCTTGTTGCCCAGCGTACACGCTCACAGTCCCCCAAACAGTGGTACCATATGCCCGGATTGCCGAGTTATATCAGACCCAAAGTGAACTATGAGGTATGAGTACACCAAAACAACTCTCTTTGGTCGGAGGCAAGTGCTTACAGTTGCAACCAAGCATTGAAAAGTGATGCACAAATACTTAAGGCACAAGTCCAGGGATTTTTGGCTCTAATCCTTAATGTTGCATCCTCACCCACTCTGTCTGGAGTTGTACCTGAATACACTGAGGGGTTTGTTCTCCCAATACAAATTTAGTCCATGTAATTTTTTTGTCAAGTTTTCTAAAAGAGAACAAAAATATTTTTTAATTTTTTGAGGATTCTCACTTTTTTTTGATATTTTCAGAAATATCTAACGGGATGTCAGTTCTTTTTTATTTTAAAAAATGTGTCTCATGAAGGAAGAATCATGGAATGCTACAGAAAACTATGATGCATGCAGAGATAGATATCATACCTTGCACCAGCAGTCTTCGTGCAAGTGATCCGCCCAGAATTGTAAAATCTTGACCAATGCATGCAAAAGCGATTAAAACCAAGTCGTAATTAGCAATTATAGAGTAACAATGAATTAATTTTTCAAAATATTCTAACTTACATCTAAGAGTGGATTAGGGATCTAGGTTTTACTTTAGTCACCTAATCAAACAAACATGCACCCCTAAGCTCCATGAAATCACATGAAATAAAGAAACAATCGAGAAATCTGAAAACAACAGTAAGGTCCCCTAAGTGCATCGGTACCTTGTCAAACAAACCATGAGAAAAAATGTTCAAAAGCTCGGGTACAGTTAGGATGTCCTTAGTGGACCCCATGCTACAAAAAGAAACACGGGCAAGTGCCCCTTCCTCTCTCACAAAAATAGAAAAATGGGCAAGTGCCCTTTCTCAGAAGAAAATAAAAATAATGTTTGAGAAAAGAAATACAACCAAAATTTTGTGTTGGCTAACTCGCTCGGCCCTTTACAACTAAATCGGAGAAGAATGACTTGGTCTCTGCACTCTAAGCTAAATCGGCTTTCGAAAAAACTGTCTAATCCAGCAGGCCCTGCAAAATTGGCTAGCTAAACATATAAAAGAAAAAATCAAACAAAAACTCAAAATAAATCAAACACAAAATAGACTCAAAAACTGAGAAAAAGTCTCAAGAAGAAACTGCTAAAAAACAAGAAAAGAAAATCGAAAGAATGAAAAATATCAAAGGAAAAAATCACACAAAAACTCTTAAAGAAAATAAGAGGGAAAAATGCGAAAAATCAACAGAAAGAAAAAGAAAAAAAAACAGAAGAAACATAAATACACGACAACCGTGAAAACTCGATGAAAAACCGTGAAAACATGAAAAGAAGATATTCCAAAAAGATAAGAAAATTTCCACAAAGAAATAAAACTCAAAAAATCTCAAGTGCGGCTACGCCTCCACGGCAGCGGTGCCATTTCGATAATCAGATTTTGATTGTGGTTTAAAAGAATGTCGATGTAGAATCCGCTTAGTCAAAATTCGATTAATCAAACAAAAATAAACAAACCCTGACTCGATGTTTGTTCTGTTCTTTATTTATCCATGCAATATCCCTTGGTTGAACACAAGGCGACATAAAATCGCGCTCGTGAAAATTCGAGTGATGAAATATTTTTATGATATTTTTATCTCTCTTTTTCTTCTTTTTTTATACGAGAAAACTCTGTTTGATTTTGAATTTTAGATATTTTTTGTTTGATTTTTAATTTTCCAATTTTTTATTTGTGTTTTAAAGGGATATTTTTCAAATAAAGGTGATCTACAATATTGTATAATATGGTAAAGAAATGTAGAATGGTATTAGATAGTAGATCAAAGAAAGAGGCTTGAGCAACGATCTTGAAAAAGCACAACAAAAATAATTCAAAATGGATTGAAGATCGAAGAATAAAAATTGATAAATCACAATTAAAATCCACAAAAATTGACTCGAATCACAATATAGAAAAATTATCATGATGATATAATATCTACAATAAGTCCCAAAAAAGTCCAACGTCCAAGTGGGAATATGTAGAAGAAAATACAATAAAAAGATAAAGTTCTTCGTTCAAATAGGTTCCTGGTAAGGGACCTATTTATAAGAAAAAAATCTAGAACTTTACACTTAGGTCCCCGTGGGGGGACCTAAATGTAATACTGAAAATTTTTGGAGGTGGATGGAAGTTATGGAAATCTTTCTTGGCATCTTTGCAAATTTTCCATTTTTCATTCTTGAACGGCATGGATTAGATGAAAGCTGTGTGATCTGGACCGCTAGTTGACGCCACATATCATGCACCTGTGCATTCTGGAGATGAACATGTTCTTCCCCAAACTGAGCGTGGGAGGTGGCGCTCTTTGATTCTCCAACGATCTACAATGATGGTGACCTACGACATCTTCTGTAGGGCCTGGAGGAGGTTCCTCTCCCTTTGAGATCGCCTATGGCGGTGACTGGTCGAAGAAGAAGACGGAAAGTTAATGTTGACGAAGGTCGATGGCTCTGCTAGGGTTTGCTCCCAGACAATAACTACAGCTTAACTTATGAATCTTCTCCATATAATGACACAAAATATGGATGCGCTCTAGATACTTGTGGAGACCTGCAAGTAAGGCGTTGATGCTCGATTTCGCAAGAAATCAGCCAAGGGTGTTATGGACTTGCGGTTATATAATGGGTTCTAGAAAGTTGACTTGGGAAAGAAAATTGGTTGGGAATTGATTCAAAGTTGACAGTGGAATTGCGATGATACTCGAAGATAATAATCATGATGAACTAAAGATGTGATTAAATGACCTAATTGGGTGATTAAAGATGCTAATTGGACATGAGCAACGAGGAATGGATGAGTTGAAGGTGGTCACTTGGGGAATGGAGGTGTATGACCTCTGGTTATCGCTAATGGGCCAATGTTGCCCGAGCTGGACACCGCACACAGTGGCGCTGCAAGGCTGGCGATGGCCTTAGAACTCTCCATCGTCGATATGATTTCCACTCGGTGGCTCAACCAGGCCCTGTCACGGCTAGAGTGAAGCGGAGCTAGGCGTAGAAGTAGGGTCGACGACCAGTGGATATGGAACTGAAGTAGTTAGGAAAAGTTGGTTGCAATGGTTGATCTTTAGGTCATTAAATAAAATGATCGGTGGAAGTTAGGTAGGGATCTAAGGGTAGGCATGTTAGGGTCGTTAGATGTAGGATTTGGACGGGTTAGATTAGGTTTAGGGTGTTTAGAGATGCAGGAGTAAATGGATGAAGTTGATGAAATGGAACAGAATCCGGCCAACTTATTCTTGAAGAAGAAGCTCCAAGTGTTGACACGTGTCAGCACCTGGTAGGCTAGAAAAAATAAATGTTTTATAAATTAGATAATAAATAGTATATAACATTGTTTAAAATAAGTATAAAACAAGAAATGTATATAATTATATTAACTTATTTATTATATAATTTATTTTTTTTAAAATATAATAAATATTTAATGAAATATAAATATAATATTATTAAAAATGTATATAGTATACTTATAAAATAGGGTTTTGATTTTTAATTTAATAATTTATTAAATAACATGTTAATTTTATATTTTATTAATTATGGGGATAATAAATAAGGTAAATGTGAATATTTTTACAAACGTTAATGAATTGATTTAAATATATAAATAAATAAAAATATATACTCTACAGTTCAATTTCATCTATAAATTAGGGTTTTTTATTTATTTAAAATAGTAAATAGCATCAAAAAATTCCGAAATAATCCATGGTCAAATACAAGATCAAGAAAATAACTAAAAACTATAACATCAATAAAACTATAAATAATATGTTCTAACGAAAATAAATAGCTCATAAACACAGTTGTCATTAGGTCCCAAAGTCGTCTTTTTGCAAACAAATTTTGATTTTAGTGAAATCACCTTCATTATATATAGAATATTTTTTTTATGAACTTTAAAGGTGAGTAGAGTGAAATTGGAGTTCATATATGAGAAAGTTATGATGTTCAGTAGTTTCAAAATTTAACAATTTAAAAGTTGGATTTCTTGGCATATATATGATAATATTTAACTTATTTTTATATTTTTCTATACATTTTTAGAAATAAATATGAAAAGAGTTTAGTGAAAAATGTGTTCAGAGAATTAATTAAAAATCTTCGAAGTTTTGATATTTATTTGATAATTAATGAATAATGTGTAGAGTGTATGAATAATTATTTTGTGGTTTTCTTCCTTATCTCCCCCTAATTATTTGTTTGTCAACCAATCCACGTTGACTTTGTCTCGGGGGTTAGGTTATATAAATATATCCTTCATCTATATTTATATTTTATAAGTCATATTGTGCATATATACACATTTATAATTTGCCTTCTTCTTTTTTTATTTGTTTATTTACCTAGATGGTTTTGATGCATAAAAGTGCATTTTTATTCATGAATGAATTTTTGTTAATAAATGAAAATTAATGGATATTTACATGCATTTGTTAAGGATTTTAAGACAAAATGCAAAAAGATTCTTAATGAATCATGGATTCATCACCCCCATACTTAAACTTTGCTAGTCCCTTAGCAGACACTTATTTGTAAAATAAGGGAAAAAGAAATAAAGTTAGAATGAATTTATTTTCCTAAACCAATTCATGAGAACAGATAAAGAACATGGCTTGGTTGGGCCTAAAACGAGCATTTTGTCGGAGCCTTAACTAGGATTAGGATTTTAATCGCAACGATCCTCAAGTTCCACAAATCCTTATTTAGGTTCATCTCAATAACCAGCTCAGATCTACTTATCCATATCACTAACTCTATCAATCTTGAATTCAATGTGTGAATTATGTTAGCTCTTCTTGCTTGAAGAAGCGAAGAAGCAACCCATCCCAATAATACACTCCCATTAGTTCCTCATCAGCCTGCTCTTTCCTCAAGGAGGGGGGGTATTATTTTCTAAGGTCAGGTCGTGTTGTGTCCACAGTCGAGTAGAAAGAGAATGTAGAAGAATGAGAAGAGAACTGGAGTGTGATTAGTGTAGTCCCTTCTCCTTGTGAAGCCCTGCCAATATAGCTATGTCTCCACTAAGATGTGCAAGCTTTTGGAAGCTTGGACCATTGTTGTCATATTTGGTATTTGGTGGTTTCTTTTTGAATTAGCTTTGTAATGTTGCTTACACTGCATCAATCATTTGTGCCTCGATAATTATAAAATATTTTATTTCCATCCATGTTTTGAGGTCTTGGAAAAATTGTGCCAGCAGATCCTTCCCTCATTTGAAACATTATATCAACCCTACAACTCTCATATTTAGACGTTCGCGCCACTAGACAATGATGAAAATGCACCACTAAAATGTACTACCCTTCGCAACCCCAAACAAGTCGAGCTAAGTGCAAAGTGCATGTGTCTAAAATTGGTTCATTGATGAAGAGTTAAATGGAAGACATCAAGTGTTCTGCTTAGGCAAGTTTAAGTTGACTTCCCAAACATGGTCTCATGGAACCCAAAGATTTAAGTCAATGACCTGAAGAGTCTAAATTCCAGTTCCTGACTAGACTCCTTACAATGAAAGTTAAAGGCCATAATCAAGCTCCATCCTTTAGACTATTCCCAATCTTTAGTTGGAGAAATCAAGTTTATTCTAAAAAATGCTAATACAAACGCAACCATGTTTTTGTGAAGTATATTTTCTGCATTTTACTCATTGTATGGATTTTAAAGATTCTGTATTTTTCATGAATTTTAGGACATTTCATTTTTTAGGTTTCATTTTTTATAAACAAGTATATGCACAAGAATTTTACAAGATAAGTTGCCAATATTTTATTTGAATTGAATAACTGATGATTTTTTCAAATTTTATATACAATGAATTTTACAAGGATTAAATTATTTTTACACATATTTTAATAAATCAGATTTTAAATAAATATTATGCATATCAAGTACATGTTTTAAATATATATTTTAAATTAATAATTTTAAATAAGATTTTTATAAATATTTTACTTATTTACGAGGATTTTATAAATAATAAATAAATAAATGGATTTTTAATCAACCCGTACCCAGGGGCGAAACTAGCATATGAGTTAGGGGGGCCATGGCCCCTCCTTAATTATTATATTTCACTTATATAACATTGTTAAATTTTGATATGGACCCTGCTTAACATTTAAATATAGAACAAATAAGGTCAAATGCTAACACTAAATATTCATTGTCTTATTGGTAAAGTGTTGTTTCCTTTATTAAATGAACTAAGGTTCGAGTCCCATGGTTGCACTTTTTGTCAAAAAAAAAAATAACTCTACTTGGCCCCCCATATAAAATTCCTGATTCCGCCCCTGCCCGTACCTACTTTTCATATATTTTATAGATATGGAAAATACATAAAAGTACGAGTTATGGACCCCAAGTATATATACATTATATACACACCCCTATACTTAGCTTATGCTATGTCCTCATAACGTCAAAAGAGAAAAAAAGAGGACATAACTCGTGCTAAGTAAAAGTGGATTAAAAAGAATAAAAGAATAGAAGTCAGTCGACCACCCTATACATACGATCAAGTCATCGTAAGTATAGTGGAAGACAAAAATGAGGTGACCGAAGAAAAGGAACATACAAACGAAAGAAAAAAAGAAAGAGAGAAAAACAAAATTAATGAAATCACTCAATCCCCATATACTTAGGGTAAAGCATCCTGTGTATAAAAAATAACGTTGCCAAAAAGTAGGGACCAATGATTAGTGTAAAAGAAAGGAAAACAAGAGGAAAGTAAAAAAGGCCAAAATCGAAAACAAGAATCAACATCCAATCGTTCCCCCTATACTTAGGATACGGTATCCTAAGATATAAGACGAGTAAAAAATGGAGACAGTTGTGGACTACGAAGAATATACATGTGGTGGTGTACTCCAGAAAACTGAAAAACTCACAGGTCTCTGTACAGGATGAAATGAAGTGGAAGAGTAGTTATGCATCTTGTACAAAGTACATCACCTCAACATGGGTCGTACTGAATCATCTATTGTGCATGTGAGTACTGATCCCTGGCTAAACAAGTAGAGTTGCCTTTGTGAATAAACATTGTGTGTGGCATAGGTCTCTCTATTGTAGTATGTATCTCTTGAGTTTGACGACAGATGGTGTCTATATGTGTAACCATCACACCTAAGGGTGCTAATCGAATCGAATACCTTCGAATTCACCAGGATTCTGATTCAATTCATTATAAAAGTTTTGAATCCGAACTTGAATTGAATTTCAAACGAATTTACCAGCTTAAATTCATATTCAATTCATTTTGAGTTTCGAATATTCAAATTCGATTCATTTTATTTCGAATTTGAAATGTCAATTGATGTTTTAGAGCTTATATATAATACTTTATGAAGAATAATATGATATAATATTTTATTGTATGATTCCAATTTTGAAAGTATGTTACTAAGATAAATTGAAAAAATTATAAAATCAAGGAAAATATCAAACCAATACAATACAATGAATAAAACAACCTAACTTTTACAATTATTATATGTCCTTTACAATCTAAATACACTCTTTTTTATATGATGAAGGAATTTATACATACAATATAATTATATTATCCTATCAAAAAGATAGAATATCATTGACGAAAAGGCTGAACACATTATAATTACCATTGCATGTTAAAGAAAGACAAGATCAAACTTATATAGAAAGTTGATACAAATTAATACTATTATTTGAAATAATGAGAATCGTAAAAAATAACGTACAAAGATAAAACATCTTCGTTAAGCGTAGGATCTTCAATATCAAAAAACTAAGCCATAAAAATGGAACATGTACAGAGGAACGACTTACGTTATGATGAGAAGAACTTGTATATTATTCATGTGATGATAAATTTCGTCTTGACAATGATAATCATCATAGATTACCATGCTAGAAAAATCAAAACAACAAAAATGCAAATGAGATATATCTATATAAATTTCGAATCATGACAAATGTTAATGAGTAACTTGAAGTAGCAAAACCATCATTTTCACATGCCAGGAGAAAGACCACATAATCTACCATGGGTTTTTATGATCTTTAATATATAATGAAAGGGAGAATAGAAAAGGCAGTGTTAGGAATGTGGGAACATGAAAATAAATGTATGGGTGAGCCAGAGAGGATTTATAATAACATATTAAACATTTGATCTTTCCTATTAGATTTTATAACTAATATTTTTTTACTCTTTTTTATATTAAATATTTAGTATTTAACAAATAGGATTATACATACATATATGTCTATTAAATTGGGTATGGTTTAGAGTGCTTTGTTTCCACATAATGTCTCAAAATTTCTGAATAGCATGCTAAGATTGATTATTGTACTTATACAAAGTAACTCATACCTAAGCCATTGTCATTAGGCTAAAATAAGAAGTAAAGACATGAACTTAGATGTTTTGTATAATCGATGCATGAAGGAGCCAAATCTCTAACTCATAACATATTTTGCAGTTAAACCACTTGAACTTAGTTATAAAGAGGAAAGGGGACTAATGTTGCATATACACATCATGCATTGACAAGTTATGTCGGTATAGAGCAGGAGTATGGAAATCATAGTGATGAATGTTGGACGTGATAAATCATATCAATGGAGCCTAGATATGATTAGAAGTTTAAAATTAATCGCTTAATCATCATAGTAAGTTGGTTTGACAATATCTTTAGTTGCTTGCACATGTTATGTTTAGTGATATAATGCAAATGCTAAATCTTTTAATGTAAATTAAATGTAGTAAATTTTTTAATGCATATTCGTATATTATTTTATGTGTCTATTTACTTACACATGTCACCTTTTGATATAATTATGTTATAATTCCTTGTACAAGAATATTCAGAAAAGATCCTAATTAACCCAGAGTGGTTATTACATGTATGTTTATAAATACGCATGTATATGTACGTAGTGCGTGTGTGTGTATAGATAGATGGGCACATATATACACATATGTATGTATTTAAATATCGAATCGAATCGAATTAGTATCGAACGAATTCAGGTTAATTCAGATTCGATTCATTTGGAAATCGAATCCACAAGTTAAATTCAAATTCAGTTCATTTGGTTTCGAATCGAAATTTTTTCGAATTTTTATCGACTGAATCCTAATCAAATTCGAATGATTCAGTTCAATTAGCATCTCGAATCACACAATCCGACTCTCTATGTTGAATAGACTGTATGATCTGTGAAATATAATCATCTGACTCTCATGCTGAAATATATATACTCTCAATCTGCAGCACTGAGATGTCTACTGCAATTGACTGCTAATATAGATCCAATGTAAACCATGTATCTATATGTGAACAATCATTTGAAGAACTAGGTACCATGTGATCTATCCTATCCTCGTGTAGGATATCGTTGGTATCAAAATAAACACTCAAGATCAAGAAATTGTGTCTCATCTATGTGTTGGCAATCCTCTGCAAGATGGGTGTCCTATGAAGTAAATGATAATACTGATACGGGACTGCTACATCCTCTCGCCATCTCAATGTGTATCTCTCCACTGTTTGTGCGGAATGATATTCTCCCAACATCATAATCGAAGAGTGCTCTCGATGTCTGCAAGAAGGGCCTCCCAAGAATGATTGGAGAAAGATGTAACTGCGTAGATCACGTCATATCTAGGACAGTAAAGTCCACTAGAAACTGTAAGACCTAAATGGTCACGATAATGTTCCTCAATGTGCCTTTAGCCACTTCACAAATCGATATGCAAACTGATGTATCGCTTGTGATTTGTAATGAGGGCCTAGCTTTTGCTTCTCAAGCAAAGAATATGGAATAAAATTAATCGAGGAACCATTATCTAATAGAGTACGATGGAATGCAGCATCCGCAATCTAGCACGTGACAGTGAGCTCCAGAATCTCTCTTCTTCTTAGGTACCTTATTCTGAATAGCACATGAAGTCACCTTGTTGAATACATGTTTCTTAGTTCATGATTTCCTTTTCTGTATGTCGTGTATTTGTTCCTCAACTGATTCTTGAGCGTAGGAAAGTGATCCAAGGCATCGTGAAGTGGAATCTTCAGAAAAAATGTGATCTTTCAATAAACGATCAGTATGGAATGACAACATTCTTTCTGAATTTTTTTCCTTTTCTGTATAGAGAATCAGGAAAAGGAACAATCTCAGGAACAACAAAATTCTTTTTATTCACATCTAAAGTGGAATCAACATGTAACAACGAGAGTCTCAGAAGTATGTACAAAACTCTCTAAATTAGGAGAAGAAAAATCTGCATCGAGAGTATCTGCATGGTCTAGTGTGATATCATCATATGTCTCGCCCGTATCCATGTCAACTATCTTTACATCGTTCCCATCTATCTGGTCATCATGGAGGACAACATGCTGGTCCTCATCGTGGTGGGCCTCCTCCTCAGCATCAGAATGTGTATCATCATGGATCAGCTCTTACTCCTCATCATATGCCATCTCCTCTCAATCAAGTGATCGTGGTAATCTACCACTCCTAAGACGAATGAAGTTAGATAAAAATTCAGGAAAAGAGATCATACATGTAGTGGTGTTTACCTGATATGTGTGCCTCCTCTTGCTGTTCGGATTCATCTGATGATGTGTTGGGAGAGTGGTCTTGGGCACGATTAACTCATCCAGGCAATGGTTAACATGCTACATCTCT
Organism: Ottelia alismoides; assembly: GCA_037367405.1. NCBI lineage: Eukaryota > Viridiplantae > Streptophyta > Magnoliopsida > Alismatales > Hydrocharitaceae > Ottelia > Ottelia alismoides. The sequence goes on along the minus strand of JAZKJV010006142.1, from coordinate 283,823 downwards.
GTCCTATGTGTTCTATGGAGTGTGGCAATCATATCCATGATCCGATTCAGTGCTACGGCCTGTGAAGACATATTAGACTCAGTGTGGTGTCCCTAGATGTCTACTCTCTCCTGCCTAGGAGTGTGTTGTGATGTGTAAGGGTGAGGAGATATATGTGGAGTGAAGGGAGAGTGTTGCTGCTATTGGTACCGATAAGGCTGTGAATGTGTAGCAGGATAGTAATGTGAATGTGGCCTCTGATAGGTGTGATGATGAGATTGTTGCCGTGTGAAATGCTGGCGGTGCTAGAAATGGGGACGCCCATGCTCCGGATGACTATACAGATGTTGATGCTGGTGGTGGTGTATGCTATGAGTAAAATGTGGTGAATGTTGAACATGAGCGTACCAAATCCCATTGATCTCAAGAGTAGTGTGCGAATCAACATCAACATCTCCAGGGCTAGTAATCTGATTTGGGTTGGCATTGGACGGATCCTCATGCTAATCAATTTATGGAGACTCAGTAGGTTGTACCAGCTCACTCTGAATATATTGTATCTGATGGGTAGGAGGAGAGGGTAAAGATCTTCGTACATGCTGATAAGCGGAAGGAGTGCGAGACTGTTGGTACTGAAGCTGCAACTCGATCACCTTCTTCGTCAGATCGCTCAACTGATGAGGAAGTGATGAGAGTTTCTCAAACTCTCGCAACAACTGTAAATCGTGAACTTGACTAGTGTAAGATTCTCACTAATGAATCCCTTGTCAGCTCGTGAATCAGGCTCTGAAACATGTGCCACCTTCTGATGCTCTCGGTGGTGTGGTGGATATGGGCCCTTCTAGAATGCCCTAATGGAGTCGACAATGCGTGAGTTCTCTGCCATCCCCTCAAAGATGGACCAAACTGACTCGACATCCCTATTCAGATAATTGTCGCCACATGTAGCGCTCACCAGGCCATGTACATTTGGCTGGAGTCCTCCAAAATAATTTTGCACAAGCACCTTCAAAGGTATCTCATGATGAGGGCATCTCTTTGTCAAATCCCTGAATCTATCACATGCCTCGTGGAATGACTCATGTGGTAACTGTGTGAAATTGGAGATCTGACTCCTCATCATATTCGTCTGTCCCAGAGGAAAATGTTTATGCAGGAATGTGGACTTCAGATCATCCCATGTAGAATCTTTCTCCCCAGATGACTCGATGAGTAAAGGGCCTTATATGTTAAGGCGAAGGGGAAGGCCTTGAGGCATATATTCTCATGCGTAACTCCCGGATAGCTCGTCATTCCACAAATCATCTCAAATTGTTGTAAAAATATGAACGACTCCTCTCAAATGTTCCCATAGTACTTGGGAAGCAAAGAAATAAAGGACGGTCTTAGCTCGTATGACCCTTGGTTTGGTGGTAACCAAATCCAATGGTGTAGTGTCCTCTCTCCCAGGTCGTACTCATCTCGTAAAGTAGCGAGAACCATGACAGGTGGTAATGGCTTCTTGACTCCTGCTCTCAATGCAGTGGTCTCAGCTCTAAGCTCATCTTGGACTCTACAATGCTATCTAATATGTAATATCATATACTGTAATGTGTCTAGAATCCCATCCTAATGTCCGAAGCTGGATCATGTCTCTCGATTATACATCTCTCATCAGTCAGTCTCTCCTCAATAGCTCTGTCCTCAACTGGTCCCTCCCCTCTAGCCATGACCCTTGAATCCTCTGGGAAGGAAAAAGTCTCGTAAGAACTCTGTAAAAAACATGTAGGAGAAATAGACAAAAAATGAGGCGTGGGTCTGCCTCAACTGAAGGGTTGGGAGGCGAGGGAGTCTGGGTCTTACTCACCTCATGACTAAGTGGGACCAACTCGGGAAGAGGGTCATCCCGAGTCTGTGAAGACATACGACAGACGGTGGAAGGTCGAAAGCACATGAAGTCTGAGCGTAAAATACGTCTAGTCGTCATCTTCGACGTCAAAAGGATATACAGGAGAGATTTCATAGCAAGTCAAGAACATGAGTGTGAAGGCGTATAAGACAGAATAACACACACCTCGCATACAAACACAGTGCGAACCCCAGATTCACCAACTTCATACGGTTGAGACCGTAAGACTTCGGTCTTTTATCTTTTCAATTTTATTTTTGGTGATCAATAAGTTGTATTAAGAAAACTCACAGAGGATTTCACCTTGTCTCCCCACATACATGCTCACAGTCCTCCAAACAGTGGTACCATCTGCCCGAGCTGTCAGGTTATACCCGGCCCAAAGTGAACTGTGAGGTATGAGTAAACACCAAAATGACTCTCTATGGTCGGAGGCAAGTGCTTACAGCTGCAACCATGTACTTAAAAGTGATGCACATGTACTTAAGGCACAAGTCCATGTATTTTTGGCTCTAATCCTTAAGGTTGCATCCTTACCCACTCTATCTGGAGTTATACATGAATACAATGAGGGGTTTGCTCTCCCAATACAAATTTAGTCTAGGTAAATTTATTTTGTCAAGTTTTTTAAAAGAGATTTTTTTATTTTTGAGGATTTTCATTTTTTGGATATTTTCAGAAATATCTAGGGGGTGTCGGTTCTTTTTAGTTTTCAAAAAATGTGTCTCACGGATGAAGAATCATGGAATGCAACAGAAAACTATGATGCATGCAGAGATAGAAATCATACCTTGCGCCAACAGTCTTCATGCAAGTGATCCACAAAGAATTGTAAAACATAAGCTGGTGCATGCAAAAGCGATGAAAACTGAGTCCACATAATCATTTATAGAGTAAGAATTATATAATATTTCAAATAATCTGAATTGCAAGTGATATGGAACTGTAGTAGTTAGGAAAAGTTTGTAATGGTCAATATTTATTTCATTAAATAGAGTGATTGGTGGAAGTTAGGTAGGGATCTAAGGGTAGGCGTATATTATTGTGGTTAGATGTAGTATTTGGATGGGCTAGATTAAGTTTAGTATGTTTAGAGATGCGGGAGTAAAACGATGGAGTTGAGGCATTGAAACAGAATCCGGCCAACTTCTTCTTGAAGAAGAAGCTCCAGGTGCCAAGAAGAAGAAGCTCCAGGTGCTGGCACGTGTCAGCGCCTGGTATGCTGGAAAGAATAAATATTTTATAAATTAGATAATAAATATTACATAACCTTATTTAAATTAAGTATAAAAATAAGAAATGTATATAATTAAATTAACTAATTTATTATATATATATATTTATTTTTCAAATAATAAATATTTACTGAATTATAAATATAATATTATTAAATAGGTACATAATACACTTATTAAATAAGGTTTTGATTTTTAATTTAATAATTTATTAAATAGCATATTAATTTTACATTTTATTAATTATGAGGATAAAAAATAAGGTATACATGATTTTTTATATATTTTAATAAATTAACTTAGATATATAAATAAATAAAAATATATAATCTACAGTTTAATTTCATCTATACATTAGGGTTTTTGATTTATTTAAAATATTAAATATCGTCAAATAATTTCGAAATAATTCAAGATCAGAATACAAGATCAAGAAAAAACTAAAAATTATAGCATCATTAAAACTATAAATAGGATGTTCTAAAGAAAATAAATAACCTAGAAACCCAGTTATCATTAGGTCCTAAAACCAACTTTTTGCAAACGGATTTTGATTTTAGTGAAATCACCTTCATTAATTAAAAAATATTATTTCAATGAACTTTAAATGTGAGTAGAGTGAAATTTGAGTTCGTCTGAGGAAGTTATGATGTTCGGAAGTTTAAAAAATGGACAATTTAAAAGTTGGATTTCTTGGCATATATATATATAAGATAATATTTTTACTTATTTTTTATTTTTCTATGCATTTTTAGAAATAAATAGGAAAAGAATTTAGTGAAAAATATATGCAAATGAATAAATTAAAAATCTTTGAAATTTTGATATTTATTTGATAATTAATGAATAATGTGTAGAGTGTATAAATAATTATTTTTTATTGTTTTCTTCCTTTTCTCCCCATACTTATTTGTTTGTTTTCCAATCCATGCTGACTTGGTCTCGGGGGTTAGGTTATATAAATATATCCTTCAACTATATTTATATTTTATAAGTCATATAGTACATATATGCATATCTACAATATGCCTTCTTCTTTTTTATTATTTATTTATTTACATGTTTTGATGCATAAAAGTGCATTTTTATTCATGAATGAAGTTTTGTTAATAAATGGAAATTAATATATATTTACATGCATTTTGTTAAGGGTTTTAAGGTAAAATGCAGAAAGAATGTTGATGAATCATGGATTCATCAACTGAGGGCGGTAAGGACTAGCTATTCTATGCTAAAATATGTAGTCCTTAACTAATGATCGCACACTTCTATTCACAAAGTGGCTAGCCCCATCAGAAATCAAAACCTTGGGGACCTTGAACCTTGCGATGATGTGGTCTCTCGAAACATACAAACAGTTTTGTTGTCTGCGACTCGAGTTGGGATAGCCTCCACCCACTTCGACAAATAGTCAACCGCCAACAAGATGTACTCATGTCCATTACTGTTGGGAAAGGGAACTATAAAATCTATGTCCCATGCATTAAAAACATCACAGAAAATTACCAGTTGCGTGGTTATCTCATATCTGCATCCAACAACCCCTCCCATCCTTTGACAGATCGGGCATGGCCGTACAAAATTAAAGGCATCTATAAACATGGTTGGCCAATAAAATCCACATTGGAGTACCTTGTGCGGTGCTCTTTTTCCTGAGTGGGCCTTCAAACTCAAATGTATGACAACGTCTAAGGACACTCTGATATTCTTCTCGAGGAATACATCATCTCCAGACACAATCCGATCCTTGAAAGAAATGGAATGGATCCTCCCAAAGGTACTACCACGAATCGGGCATCAATCGATCAGTGTTTCTCCGAGTCCAACCATGGGGAACCTGCTTGGAGATTGGGAATTTCACTATTTTGGCACATGACGGTAGTGATTTATATTGACTTATTTGGGAAGGTCCCTCTGATATGTTCAAACTCAGGGGAGTCCTTCAACTCTATTCGAGATAAATGATCAGGCACAACATTCTTCACCCTAATTGTATCCTTACTCACCGAATAAAACTCCTAGAGTAGTAAAATCCATCTAAGAAGACACATCTTCGCATCCTTCTATTCCATTAAGCATTGAATGGTTGTTGTTTGTGAAGAGTGTCACCTTGGAGCCCAACACATAAGATATGAACTTTTCTAAGGCCTAAACTACCGCGAGCATTTCCTTTTCAGTCAACGTATAATTCTTCTGTGCATAATCTAAAACTTTGCTTGCATATTGTATAACATACGAAATCACATCTCACCTTTATCCTAACTCATCTCCTGTAGTGAAATCTAAAGCGCCAGTCATGATCTTGAAGGGAAGATACTAATCAGTAGCTTGTAGGATTGACGAGTCGTAAATCTTCCTTTTCAAAATCTCAAAGGCCTCTGGACACTTGTGATCTTTGGAAAATCATGAATAAATCTCCGATAGAATCCAACATTCCCTAAGAAAGACCTCACTGACTTCACATTGGTTGGCGGATCGAGTTTCTTGACCACATCCACCTTGGCAGGGTCAACCTCCATACCCTTCTTGGAGATGACGTGTCCCAACACAATACCTTTCATCACCATAAAATGACTTTTCTCCCAGGAGAGTACCAGAGTCACCTCTCTATACCTCTTAAGGACTCGGTCCAAGTGAGATAAACATGTATCAAAGGAATCACCATGGACTGAGAAGTCATCCATGAAAACCTCCAGGAAATCTCCCACCATCTCGGAAAGTACAGCAATCATGCACAGCTGAAATGTACCCAGGACATTGCAGACACTGAATGGCATGTGCCTGAATGCGTAAGTATCAAATGGACATGTGAATGTGGTCTTTTCCTATTCCTCAAAAGCGATGTCTACCTGATTGTAGCCCGAGTACCCATCAAGAAAGCATAAGAACGTTTCCCTACTAGTCTCTCCACAATTTAATCAATGAAAGACAAGGGAAAGTGGTCTTTCTTAGTAGTGGGATTCAGGTGCATGTAGTCTATACAGACATTCCATGACGTAGGTATTCGTGTCATGATCTCTACTCCTTACTCGTTGGTGACCATCTGAATTCCCGACTTCTTCGGGACAACATTAAGTTGGGCAACCCACTTGGAATCGAAAATGGGGTATATAAATCCCCCTTTACGCCACTTCTCATTTATTAATTTATTACTTCCTGTAAATTTGGATTAAGTCTCCTTTGGAATTCATGGGAAGGTCTCACATTATGATCTCGACATATATGTGGTTTGAGCAGATAGTGGGGTTAATCCACACAAGCTCTGACATTGTCCAGCCAATCGCTCTACAACTTCTCTCTGAGACATCTAAAAGGCTATACTCCTTCTCTAAGGTAAGGTTAGCATTAATGATCACATGATCTCTCTTTGGGACCCGCAAGAAAGGCATATCTTAGTGTAGGAGGAAGTGGCTTTAGCTCGGGAAACACCTTATCATTAATCAAATTTGGCATAATCACGTATGTATCTGGTTGAGTGTTGTATGGATATGGATTTATCAATCTTGTACTTGCCACCAACTCTGCTATATCGGTAGTCGGATCGCCAAATATGTGTCATATTTTGGCAAAAGCTGCGTCCGACCCATCGTCCTCACTCATGGACTGTCCTAAAAATAATGGGACTAACATGCCCGAATAGACCTCTGAGTCTCTAGGAGTGTAGGGAGATGCATGAAAAGTGTTTTCTTGAATGAACTTGCAGACCAAATGATTGACAATGTTCTCACCAGATGAGAGTGATTCTTTGATTGGGTTCTGTCTCCATGGCCCAACTGTTGTGATTGTGCTGCATTCTGCCTTAGACCTGAAAGTTCATGACTCGGCGTTGGATTCTGTATCTGGTCTTTGAAACCCAGTCTGCTTCATTTCTAGTTCAACATCTCTGAATTGGATATTTCCCGAAGTATAGTTAAATAGGGCACCCGTGGTCGGAAGGAAGGGTCGCCCTAAGATCATATGGGAATCTTTCCAATTCCTAGGGACATCCATGTCAAGTATTGTAAAATCCACTGGATATTTTCTCTCTCGATATTGATTACAACGTTCCTAATCTCACCCCTGGGTCTCTTAGTTGATGTATCAACAAATTGAAATACGAACCTTGACTTCCTAAGAGGTCCCAAATTAAGATGTTCATAAAATGTGGTGGACATGAGATTGATAGAGGAACTGTTGTCTGGTAAATTTCTAGCAAACTTGATCCCATTAATCTGGATGGTCATGAAATGTGCATCCATGTCCCTCTTCTTCCTTGGAAGCTCATTTCTGATTAACCGAGATGTAGCGATAGAGAGGATATGCTTCTTTGTTCGGCTTGAGTTTTTTCTGCTCGCCCTTGTCGGTGTGCATCTCACCTTAAGATATTTTCTAAAAGTTGTGTCTCTTTCTATTATTTCATATAGGGAAAAAGTGATCTTGATGTTTTCCTTGCAGATGTCTACCATCTCTTCATATATTTTTTGGTTTTTAAATTTATTTTTCTTTCCAGCCATTAGAGCACGGGGAAAGGGATTGGGCGATTAGGATCAAGAATTGTAACATCACTTTTATTGAAAAGGGAAACATGAGTTTGTACATGACCATGACTGACACTAACATGAGGACTCTGACTCAAATTGGAAAAAAATGATGGTTGTGGTTGCCGGGGTTGTTGTTGCTACTGTGAGTCTTCCTCTTCTAATTCAGACTCGCTTTACTCTATGGTAATGGTGTGATGCTCCGATTAGGGGGTTGGTGGTCTCTCCTCCTCTTTTTCTTCCTCACATATATGCATAGGTGTGGACACTAGGGCTATGTCATCGTGTTCCTTAGCACGATTAGGCATGGTTACAGTCTTTCTGCTTCTAAGAGAAATTTGATTGATGTTATCATTCGAAATGATCTCGTATTCAGGTAAATAATATTCAGAGATTGGTACATAATCTTTGTGTCCAAGATTACTAGGCTTTACTTGACTTGAGTTGGGATAGCAGTTTGGGGTGCAGTGCACGCATCTCTCCACATGGAGAATCATTAATATCAACTCTCATGTCATAAAGCTCATCTAGCACTCGCTGGAGTTCGGGAGAGATCGAAGAGGAAGAGCCCTGACCTTACCTGGCCAGGGGATGCTGGTACTGCCAGTATTGGCACTACTAGCCCAGACGCTGGTACCGTTGTTGTTGTTGTAGTTGTGGGTTCTGATAACCCGGACAGTACTACTGGAACTGACATTGATGTTGCTATTAATGTTGAGGCTGATAGCCAGGACGAGACTGTGCCGAACACGGGTTCAGAGTAGAGTTAGGTTCTAGTCGGTTGACTGGATCCAGATTGTACCATACTCCATTTATCTCCATGTCTTGTGGAGGTTCCTCGTAAATTGTTGTGCGGGGGTTTCTTCGGTTTGTTGGGTGAAATTTTGACCTCTACCCCAGTGGCTTTGTTGCCCTACCCCTTGCTCTTGATTGTAGTGAATTTGGTGAATGGAGGTAGAGGGTGCAGTCAGGGCAGGTATATTGATCTTAGATATCTTGTTAGCTAGTTCTTCCATCTGCTTGAGTAGTTTGGTCAGTTTCTCCATATCAGTTGACTTATGGTGTTCATCCACCTTCTTATAAATATGTTCGAATATAGTTAGCTTATCAACTATTATTCCCATATATGCATTTTGATCAATCGACAGAATGTTCACAGTCTTTTTAGCTCACTCCTTATATAAGAGTGAAAAGTGAGCAGGTCATGTAGGCATGGCTTGTGGTTTGTGCTCGACTAGAGTTTGTTAATTTCTCGAACACCTTGTAAAATGTGTCCTCGTGACATCCCATGTAGCTTCCTCCGCAGGAGGCACTCACTAACCCTTGCATCTTGGTTCAGTCCACTAATAAGACTCTAGACCATCATCATCTTGCTTATGCCATGCCCTGGGCATTTCTGAATTAGGTTCATAAACCTCTCTTAGGTCTCATGGAATGGTTTATTAGGGAACTAAAAAAAGCTTGCGAGCTTGATCCTCATTTCGTTAATTCTACTTACTCGGTAGAATTTCTTTAAAAACATAGTCTTGAAGGGAGCACATGTGGTGATCACTTCCCCTAGATTTTTCAGCCAATATGTTGCCTTATCAGTAAAGGCGAAGGAACATCTCTCATCCTTATGTAATATTGACTAACCATGAGGTGGGAAAGGTTATCACATACTAGCTCAAAGTCTCAGAGAAAGGCATATGGTTCTTCACGATTGTTTCCTCCAAACTTAGATAGCAGCGCGAGGAAAGGCAGTTTATGCTCGAATGCATCCTCACGGGGTACATGCCTCAACCAATTATAATCATCGTCTACTTCAAAGAGGTATGTGTCTTCCATAATAGCTTCTCCTCATTGCAGTTCTGCCATCTGAGCTCTGAGTAGTGCATTATGTTGCTCGATTGCGGTTACCCTAGCTAGAAGTGCTTGCACTGGGTCATTGTCTATGTCTTCACCAGGGTTCTTCTTGGGAGGCATCTTGACTTCCTTTTCACCTTCAGATGCAGATAGGTATGGGTTAGATACATGGCTAGAAGGTTTAGGAGCTATACCAAAGATAAAAGTACTTTGGCATGAGGAGAGTAGAAGAGAGGGATAGTCCGGGGTTGACTGAGCTCTGAATGAGACTTGGGAAGAGGGTCATCCCAAAACCAAGTGGGTTCGAGAACAGGGTCATCCTGAAACCGATGAGAAGTTAAATCCAAGGGATTTTGTGAATTGTCTGCAAGGTTCGAAAAAAATCCCCGGAGAAATCCATCTCCGATGTCAAGAGAATCAATAAGAGCACAATGGTAGAATCAAAAGATAGATAATAAACACAAAAACAAACACAATTCAAACCCGTAGATTCACCACTCGATACTTGTGAAGGCATGTTAGAATTCGACCGCTTCTTTTCAATTTTAATTTTAATGATAAAATAACCTTTGAACAGATTAAGCAAAGCTTATGTTCAGGAGAGTGTCACAGAGACTGGCCCGAATTCATATGTTTAGTTGCATCTCCTTTCAGCTATGAATGTACGCACAGACCGTAGAACGACTACCCGTATCACGCTAGGACGGTGCTTCACATGTTGTCCTTTAACCACTCAATATGCTAAAGGAGACCGTAGTTCCCTCACTGAGAAGTAGCTAGTCATTTTTAAATTCAGTAGTCAGAATGAAGCCTCCAAGTTTTGGCTCTACCCTGAGCGTGCGATTCTTGTCCTTACAAACAATGAGTGGGTTCCTCTTCACCATACACAAAGGTTAATTTTATGTCAATTTTATATACAGTTGCCTTGATTAACAACCCTGATTTTAGATTAGCGTATCACTTAAGTCTTAGATGAACACAGAAAAGCACGCCTAATGAGAAGTCCCAATTTCCTTTGAACCTAAGTTGTAAAACTGGGGTAGAGAGGATGGAGAAAGCCAATGCAAACATTAAATCCATTATGCATACTAAGAAGAAGACTTATAGTGATTCCTCGTGTTCTTCATGTGGGATGCAATACAAGGAAATAAGATTTACACTAAATGATACGCGCAAATATAAACGTCCTAAGTAGATAGTTCTATTAGCATGAACAATTGATTTAGAATTTGGCTAATATTGAACAATCTACAATGTGTATAGTTAGTGAAAAATGTGTGGCCTAAATATTACGAGCACGGTTAAAAATAAACATATATCTAAAGTATGTGCACCTAATTTCTACGCCACTCAAGTCAGGTCCCAACCGCACAAAAAGAGTTGAAACAGATTTAAAACGCCATAAAAAGTCCAATCCAAATTATTACAAAAAATAGGATTCAGAGAGACCCTATAAATGATGCATAAAGTAAACTAATCTAATCTCTCTCACACACAAAAAAAACAAAATTTTGTCTTCTTCGCATGCCCTTGAATTTATATCCAAAAATCACTCCAAGTTATTTGTGAAGAGAAAACTTGTGGTTAGTATTTACATTGAGAGAGAAATTCAAATAAAATTAAAGAAAATTTAATGCAAAAATAAAATGCAAAACAAGAAAAAAATGATACAAAAATTGAGATCACAAAAATTAAGTACAGAAATTTATTTAAAATCATAAAAATATGGCGTTCTCTAGCAACGACGCCATTTGATGAAATGGTTTTCCATGTCTTTTAATAATGTTAATTGTAGTATATGAGGTGGAAATTAATTAAGCAAAAACAATAATCTTTGAATGTTGTGGAGTATTTTTTATTTTAAGTCTACCAAGGTCGAACACAAGGAACAATGATTTTTAGTGGTGCAGTTCTAAATTTATTTCAATATTTAATTTAATGCTATATTAATCTCAGTGTCAAGGATTTAGGTGAAAATAAAAGAAAACAAACACGATGATGAAAATGCAATGAAAAATGAACAAAGAGGATAATTAAGCACCAGATATGTGACTATGATTTTTAATCCCAACAAAAATAATCAATATCCTCAAGAGTTAATCACAAATTAAAAGTTAAATCCAGAAATATATTTAATCAAATTCAAGATTGAGGTTAAAAACCAATTCTTCTATCCTTGCAAATAGTCCGTTTAATGATAATTTTCCTAAGATATATTCCTTAAGACATGGTCAATAAATCCAATAAATCATCCTAGGTTAAGCTTCTGCAAAATAAATTCCCAAAATAAAGCACAAATGTATCTCGAATTAAGCTTGCAAAAATCCTTAAATAAGCTTCCAATTTACTCGAGCCTTGATGTGATTAAATCATCAAGAAATAATAAATCAATTAAGTTCCTTTTTAATAAACCCCTACAAAGATTAAATTCTTAAATATTTTCAATAATAATACATGAGAATTAATCAGATGAGAATCTTCTCAATCGAATTCCTGCAAAATATATCATTAATTTTCTCCATATAGTTAGCACAACGTGTCAAAAATCAGCATGCATATGTCAAGAGGTTCAACAAATAATAATCATTAATAAATAGCCTCAGATCTGTCCACGAGTTATATGAAGTAATAGAGCATTCAATAAGCTTCAAAACGACATATTATGCACAAAAATTTGAGTTCAAATGAGAAATGTATGAAATAAACAAATTCCATGGACTAAAAATGTAACAAAAATTACTATTTTATTTTCAAACTAGTCCATGGAATGACTTATCTGCAGTTATGCAAAGTCATCTGGCTTTTTCCTGCAATCTACCTAGGCGGGCAAGGTATTGATGACATCATGGGACCTTTTGCAATACTCTAGAAGGTGGAGGGTACGAGCGTAATTATCCTCACCTGACATGTGTTGCTTAGATGTGTAGGGAGGTAGGGGCATTCTTGCAATGACTGGAATAGGCAGGGAGAAAGATTGCAATAATCTCAGCTAACACGTTCTCCTCACATGTTATGCCAGGCCTAAGGGTGGCATGGTAGGCTCCGGAGTCGAGCCTCCACGTGGCGACAGGTTGGAGCTTCGGACCTTCGGTTAACCCGAGCCTCGAGGTAGGGGTCGAGGTTCAAGGAGGGGGAATGTGGTGGCACGAGGGCTGTTGGATCCCCCGATCCAGTGACGTCGATGGAAAGGCAGCTTTGGAGTCATTGGATCAAGAGTCGACCACTTATTCAACGGTGATTGGAAGTCATGGGTAGGGATGGGCATTGGGCTGGGCTGGCCCGGCCCAACCCGAAGCCCAGCCCAAAAAGCCCGGCCCAGCCCAAGCCCAAAAGAGGATTGGGCCGGGCCTGGGCCTAGAATGTCGACCCAAAAATACTTTGGGTCGGGCTCGAGCTTGGCTCGGCCCAACCCGATCTGGCCCAAGGCCCAGCCCGATTGGGAGCCCGAAGTTGGCCCGAGGGTAAAGCCCAAGACCCATCCCGAACATGGGCATGGGCCTTAGACAAGATGTTTTGCCTACTAAGGTATATTGTATAGGATTGTTGAAGTACCGATATTGCTACTGTTTAGCCATTGACTTCTCATTGAAATATTACTATTGTTTAGCCATCGTTATAGATTCAAGATATGTGCAAACTTAGCTGTTATGTAGACATCTTAGATTCTTATGCATAGTTTAATAGCTACTTTAATGTGGACATTCTTATGCTTGTAACTTCTTCTTTTTTGCGCTTGATTTACAGATGTGTAATCCTTCTCTTTAATGTGTAGCATGATCCATCATTTCCATATTTCTCATGTTGTGGTTTTCATGATCAGGAAATGTACAAAGGCTTGGGCTGGCCCGGCCCAAGCCCGACCCAAAGGAAATGGGTCGGGCCTGGGCTTGGGCCAAACAACACCAAAATTTACGGGCCTAAGCCCGGCCCAAGGCCCGAAATATTTAGATGGGCTTGGGCCTGGGCCCTTCAGGGCCCGGCCCAGCCCGGCCCATGCCCATCCCTAGTCATGGGCGATGACGGAGGGCCGCGATGGTAGAGGTAGCAACGGTGGAGAAAATGTGCCGGAGGCCTGTGAGGAGGTGTAGCACATCGAGGGCTCGGTTGACACACGACCGAGCGGTGTAGCGGTCTGCTCGAGGCGGAGATTGTCACGACCCCAATTCCGGGCCGTCAGATCCTCCCATATCCGGATTTGGTTACTCAGCAATAATTTATTCAACAATCACAACTAACATTCAGAAACAGGCTGCAATTAGAAATACTTAGACGGAAGTATTTCAATACTTTCCATTCACAAATAAAGTCTACATGATACATTATCCCACTATAACCATTTACATGTACATCAACTGGAAAGAAAATACATGAAAAAATCACTAACTACCTTACAGAGTGGATGGCTGGATGAGTATGTTAGCTGGTTGGATTATTAAAGTCCTTGTGATGGCTCATCGGCACCTGTTGAATTTTTCATAAATCATAGGATAACAATTAGCGAGTGCTAAGTAACGAAGAAGAAAAAAGCAAACAAATGTGTAATTTTTCAAAACTTGTTATCACAAGAAGTTTCATTCATTCCCATTTAGTTTAAGTTATATTCCTTTCTATTCCACATCAAGGATTAGTCCCGAGGAACCCTACCGTTAATGGTACCGAAGCTGTGGACACTTCGGGATTAGAGATTGCATTAATCTGGTGAGTTATGTTGTCGCACGTCGCCTCAACCAATCCTTCAATATTGTACCATGACAAATTCATTTTCATTTATTAACTAGGGTTCCAAACCATCAACCTGTCAAATAAAGAAGCACACAATCCTTGAGGACTCGGTAGCTTAAAACCTCATGCTAACCTTTAATCACATAAACCAGCGGCTTTAAGAACATGTTATCGTAACCCAACCGCTATCAAACCACCCGTGCCTCCACATGGCATGAGAACATCTTCCATCGTTAAACCCGTATATATTGGCACACGGTACCACACATTGCAAATCATTCATTTCGTGTGCACTTATCAAAACAAGGCAATCGTCTACTACCTAGGTAGGGTAACACCAATGCGGGTTCCTTCTGACAACCTGCAGGCTGCATGCACGAACTATAGTTCTACTCCCAGATTCTTAACGTAACACACAATCTTTTTCAAGATCCAACTTAATACACATCAATTCCCATGATGCAGTTCTTTCGTTAAGTCTTCGATTTGCATAATCGTCAACATTGAGTATAGCCTTACATATATATTAATTCATATATTTAAATACTTATATTTATGTTCATTTTAACTTCCAAACCCTACTTTCCAAGCTTAGACCTTATTTTAGTTGAAATAACAAAGCAACTATCCATAATTTCTCAAAAATAGCCAAATTAGGATTCTTCGTAGCGAAAAACATAAAATCAAAATATCAACGATCTCATATAAAAACCAAAAACAAAAGGAAGGATTTCGTTACCTAATCGAGCTCTCTCTCGCGCGTATGCAGTGCTTTATCGTGATTCTTTTTCAAAAAGGATGATTTATAGCTCCTTAAACGATCGAAATTCATTTTCGTATAAAAAACACTAAGAACGTGCTAAGAACACGAAGAACAAACGAAGAATACGAAAAATGTGAAGAAACATGAAGAGCACGAAGGACGTGAAGAACATATTTTTCTCTTAAAATTTCAGCAGAGCTTCCTCTTAAACAGGTTGATATTTCTATAAAAAATTTCGGTAGAGTTATCCTTTATATCGGGATATATTTCTATAAAAAATTCGACAAAGTTTCCCCTTATATCATGACATATTTTAAAAGAAAAATGGAAAGAGTTTCCTCTATAAAATCATCGAGAGGGAAACAACAATGAATATGAAAGAATATAATCAAACTGCAAGAGATGATGAATCGGTAGACACCACGCATCTTAGGTGAGTGAATGCGTGACGAATCACAGGGTTCACTGACGTGCATAGTCGCCCACACCTAAGTAGAGTATTACACAGATTTTTCCATCAGAATAACTATAAAAGAATAATCGAAAGAATGGAACCATAAGAGATGGAGAATCGGTAGACACCATGCATCTTAGGTGAGTAAAAGTGTGACGAATCACAGGGATCACCAACGTGCATAGCCGGCCGCACGTAAGTAGAGTGTTACACAAATTTCTCCTCGAACCACAATAGAAAATGAATCGGAAAGAAAGATGAATTGAAAACAAAGCTGGAAAAGGAAGATGAATTGAAAACCTAGCTTATGAAGCAAACTAAGAGAGGATCGTATCTTCCTCGTCCTCGTTCTCCCGGCAGCGCTTCGCTAACGTTCCTTCCCCGCCTCCCTCTCCTCCTCCCGACCTCTCGACCCTATCCCATGGGGGTAGTGGTGGTAATGGAAATCGTAGAGAATAAATGGGTGGGGAGGGTATTTATAGGCTCCAGAAAACCAGTAACCATAGTTAGTAAACCATGGTTTAGACCTTAACCGCGGTTAACGGCCCATGGTTTTGGCCCATGATTTTGGCCAAGTCTTATCCAAAACTTAAGACTTAAATTATAACTTTCCAGAGTATTCTAAAATCATTAATGACACTTAATTAACGCTAATCGTGATTAACTTTCACTACTCGCGATTTATCTTTTGCAGATCACGCTTAACTTTTGCTAACAACTGACTAGTGTTTGTTAATGGTCATTATTAGTCCACAATCTATCATTAGTTTCCTTAATCATGTTTAATTAGTCTTAATGACATTCATTACGGGTTAATGACGTCTTAAATCTCCTTCTCTTTCTTTCGAAAATCATAACAAATCGGAACGAAGTCTGATTCACACGAAATAAATTCCATTGGTTTCCCCTTGACGAACCAGGTCTTATGATATAGGATCCAAGACAGCCAAGTTCAAGGCTTTAAAGAGATGATGACGGAGGAATGACCTGTAGCTAGGTCGGCAAGCTCAATGTCGATTAAGGCAGTACCGATGGCACTGAGCTTGAGGCACGTCGAGCCTAAGGCAATGGAGGGTGGCGAAGTGGAGATGTTGGGAAGATACGAAGCACGCGGAGGTGATCTATGGGTTGGTGAGGAACGATGCGGTGCTCCGTAGTGGTAGGACGCGAGGTGATCGGTGGCAATGGTGAGGGAGACGTGACGCATGAAGGTTGCACAGGCAGAAGAGGGAAAACGTGGCAAAAAGCAAATGTGCGTAGAGATCGAGGAGGAGTAAGGATGGTGCAGCAGAGCGGGATGGACAATGATGGGAAGAACATGGAAAGAAGAGGAGAATAAAATAAAAGCAGAGGAGGAAACGGAGGGAGTCTACCTGGGGAGTCGCCTGGATGGAAAGAGTGTTGAACTCCGATCTGTTATCGCTTGAGCCATGTGGCAGGGGTGGCAAGCTTGGCCGCGTGAAGGTGCAGCAGCAGCATAGGTTGACAACCTATGGATCTCATCAGGGCTGGAGCATCGTTGTCACTGGCTTCCTCTCGCTCGTTGGATCGACGGATCGCAGTCAGTGGTGGAGGTCGGGCGCTTTTATAGGAGGTGAGGGGGGAGCAGTTATGGGAGAGGAGGAGGCGCTTGATGCCACAACGACGGGAGAGTAGGTGACTGGTAGCGGTGGTTACGAGAGAAGGGGGAGGCGGGCGTACAATGAGAGGGGAGGAAATGGAGCATGTGTGTGTCATGTACGCATGGATGAGGAAGGCGACACGCGATGGTTGAGGGAGAGGAGGTAGGAGAGGGGGGTCACGTGTGCACACCTGACCAGGCTGTTGTAGGTAGAGAGAGAAAGGAGGGTAGGAGAGAACGAGAGGGAAGAGATAAAGAGAAATAAAATAAAATAATTAAAATAAAAAGGTAAAATAAGATTAAAATAAAATAAAATTAAGTATTGAATAAAATAAAATAAAATATAAAAATTAAATAAAGATCGAAATAAGTAGAAGAGAAGAAAAGTTAGAAAGAGATAGTAAATGAAGTCAAACGAAAAGTGGTCGACATGAAAGTTGTTTAAATCGACGTGATATATAACTTTTTTGAAAAATTCAAAATCAAAAGAAATCAACTACACAAAATGTATTTTTGGATGTACTCCATAGATAATAAAATACTGCATTTTTGTGATTTGTAATTTTTGTATTTTTAATTTGATTTTAATTGGTGGATTAATTTATACAATATATACATAACTAATCGGTTTTTTAGGGAATTTTTATATGTTAGAAAAAGATAAAATAAAAACAACAAAGAGAAAATATGCATAAATATAAAAAGTCAGATTTTTGCGTTTTTTTGGTTTCTGATTTTTATGGATTTGATTCTTTATTCCAAGTTAGTTAATTAATCAAAGAATATAATAGAGGAAGAATTAGGTCAAAATACTTTATTTAATACATAAAATAATAGGCTCAATTCAAGTCAACAATAAGGGTTACTTATCTACTCATTTTAAGCTCTAATTTAAGCATGATGAGTAAATACTGATTAACTTATTTTAAGGGGTTTAATTAGTGACTTATTAAGGAGATTTTGCCAAAACATCCATATAGAGTAGATGAATCATGGATTCATCGCACTTTCATACCGAAGAAGTGATGAAACAAGATGGATTTTAATGGCTTCGTTTAGCTAGATGATTTGTGATTTAATTGGATTAAATCGCAATTCATTTGAATCCATTTTTCAGATCCAATTTTTATTTCAATGTCCAATGTTAGAAACAGAAATGGTCATGGAAATGGAAATATACAAGCTCCTTGAGATTATTTCTTAGCTCTAAATGGTTTGGACTATGATTAGAATTGGTCAAGGAAGATGGATTTAGCTCGTCGACACTTTGTCTAGCTCATGGAGAGTGTAATGCCTTTCGTTGATCTCACTGAAAGTATAATGTATTAAAGATAAAGCTCAACATTCGTAGGTGACAAATTTTATGCAAAAATTGTATAAACACTGAAAATGGATAGTTATCCACATTTCAAGCCACTATACATGGATAACATGATCTCCTCGACATTATCTCCAAGTATATGCATTCCTATCTCATGAGTCATAATTGGTTTAGGACTCATAAATGTTAATGGAAATTATGTAATAATTATGATTAATAGATATTATTCACAAGTGCAATTTTTTGAATATGATTCGCAAGTATAACTCATTGATTAATGTGAATAGTGATTCAAAATAATTAATATTTATATGAATATAATTCATATAAATGAATTATGAAGATATGATTTACATAATTTTTCCAAGGCATGAGATTGTGTGAATTTGATTCACGTTATTTTTGTAAATGAATTGGATTTACATTTATTTTTAGGCTCGTGAATATTATTCATAATCCTTGAGGATTAATTACATAATTTCTCCAAATTTGATAATGTGATTATTAAGTAAATTGATTGATAAATAAAATTTGCAACACCATTTTCTATTTATATAAAATTTGGGGAATGTACTTTAATGTATACATTATCTCCATTTTTTTGAGTTCTTATTGAATAAGGACTCTAATGTTGTTGCATATTTTATTTTAATTAATTAATAATGATTGGAGATAATAAGGAGATAATCCTTACTGAATTGGGACTTGGGTCTTAGCCCTTTATTTAAAATCCAAGGGCTATCGAGGCACATATAGGACATGTGCCTTGAGTATAAAAGGAGGGCAAGGCCTTCTCCTTTTAGAGGACAATTTCAGGAGCAAGTTATACTCTAAATTTCGCACCCCCTTAGAGAGAGAGAGAGAGAGAGACTTGAGAGTCTACAATTCTCGCAACTCTCTTCTTATTGCCCTAGTTGACGTCCAGTATGGGAAGCTACACGATTTATCTCTGCATCCACGAGAGAGAAGTCTGCATATCAGACTTGATTCAGAGGTTTCTTATTTTATAAACTCATGCTTAAAATATAAGGCTTGATCTATCTTCATTTTTCATCATGAATATCAGAAATCCTAAAGGAAACCGTTTCCTTATCTTCTGATTTCTAGGTGCACAAATTGTTGTGCTATATTTTCTAGTTCATATTATGAACTGACATTGTTTCGGCAAATTGTTTGCTGAAAATTATGTATTTTTCGTGGTGCGTAATAAATATTTTCATTTACTTCCTTCAATTGGTATCAGATCTATAAGTTTTTAGTATTTATTTTGCATCCAAATCCGAAAACAATTGGCTAGATCATCCCGTTTATCGGGTATATTGTCTTGCGGCAGTTTCAACGATTTGGATCATTCTGCGACTTTTGAAGTCATTGCTATTTTCCCATATCTTGAATGTAATTTTGGAATATATACGAGGACAATAAGGTATGGACTCATACCCAAAGATGTGCCAGTTGTTGGTGCCATTCGGGAGAAGATTCAGATGTTAAAAATCATTGCAGACTCTGATTTCGACCAAAGATTGTGGCATTAAAATTGTGATTTTTTAGATAATATTTTTTGGGTCATATAACAGGATAAAATACTGATTGATAAGTCATAAATCAAGCCCCCAAATCAGTACAAAAAATTTCATATGATTCCGACCGTACATCCTCGAGATAATTGGATAGAGAAAATCTCTCTCCAATTACAAGGTGGACATCCACTCATCCAAGAGGGATGTTGTCTCCTTTCCCCTTACGTGGAAGCTGGCTCTCTACTCCTTCTTTATTCGTGACAATGACTTGATTTATTTGGAATTAATATATGTTGAAGAATATTGTCAATTTATTTATTTATTTTAAATTATTTAAATATTGTTGCATATTGTTGCAACAAAATCTAGATCATTGATATAAATCAGGAGTGCATCCTAGCCATCCGATTTTGTGTAGAAGAAAGCCAACCCTATGGCCTTTCAATACACAAGAAAAAGAAACAAAAATCACACACACACACACACTCTCTCTCTATCTCTATCTCATATACACATCTATATAGTCTCTCTCTTAAACCCTAGTGGTCGTCCACTTCAAGGGCTTGTAGAGAGCACTCCATCATCGTCACATTGTTGTTGTGTTGCTGGCTCGACTACTCTTGCATCTTTGTCTTCTTTGATGCCTCGTGCTTGTGAGGAAGAACATGGATTTCGTGAGATTAAATTAGGAGGTTCTGCGTTGGGATTATCAACTTGAATTGCAGGAAGCACACGTCTCATCCATGCGCCCGCAAGTGCTCGTTCCATCGGATCATACTTGAGACAGGAGGTCTCTTTGTTTAGAGACACAAGGATCGTGATCATGCTGCAAGAGGTAGCCATAATACTTGTTTGTGGTCGATATGAAACATGTGGAAATGGTTCCCATGTCTTGTGGTTTCGTCGAAAAAAATTTAATTTATGCATCCCCTTATGACTAGTGCAACTAGTCGACCTAGATCCATAAGATGATATCTACATGCTTCCGTGATATGCAGGACGAATACCCTCACCATCACGAGTATCATATTCTACTATCAAAGAAAACCTGCTTTGATACCATTTGTAATATTTAGAGCTTCTTTTATCCGCATACGTAGATCAAGTAAAATTGGCTCGGACGACTTCTTGGGTTTATGTCCAAATGGATCCATTAACAACCACAAGAAGTACTTAAGTCCAAGTTATCAAACAGTAATCACCTACTCTTACAACATGCACTCACACTTTGAGAGTACACGGTGTATGACTATGTTTAGGGTGTTACAACTTATCTCAAAATGTTCACACATGTTCTTAACAAAGAGTGTCATTAGTTGAGACAAATATAACGTAATTAACATATCTTTGTGCAGTTAATAAATTTAGAATTTAATAAACAAAGTGATGCCTACTTTATCTGCTTTAAAATCAGAATCAATTAGAAAAAACTTTTAGTATGACGTGCTGGGTGGATTGTTGGTGCTTGATTAAGTAAACAAAGTGCTTACAAAATCCTAATTATAATAATAGGATTTCTTGGGTCCAAAAATCTCGGAGGATATTTGAGGAACAATTAATGAAGTTGCCTATTATAAAAACGCAGAGACCTGGTAGCATGGAAAAACCGAGAGCATTCTTATTGACTCAATCCTTCCGATATGTGTACATGTTTCATTAAAATCGAGGCCTTCTTGGCTCTTGCTCTTAACCTTGTGCAGTAAGCAGTGCTTTATTTCTAGTAATACTATCAGTTCCATCAATATTGTTTCTAAAAAACCTATCCATATCCAATAATTGTCTGATTTTAAAGTTCAGGCACCAATTTCCATACCTAATTATCTGAAAATGTATGAATCATTCCTCCAATGCAAAAAAATAAGATTAATCTTTTTACAGCTCGTTAATAGATTTAAGATCGCCGATAATACAAATATGGGCATTGCAAAGATAATAATGTAATGTAAACATGTTTGAATGCCTTAGACCATCACCAATTACAAAGATCCTTGAGACAATCTCTCGTAGCTAGATGCGAAGATTCAGATTTCACATTGTTAAAATATGCTTTATTTTGAGATGAGTGCCCTATAATAATAGCATTGTCCTGATGGAGATTATTTATGTGCATAATAAAACACTAATTAGCGTAGACTCATAACTAATTGATTGTAGAAAAGATTTTAAAGTAAAACTCAAAAGATGTCTTCTTTAATCCTAGATGAATCACGATGCAACTTAGTAGATAAAAAACTATAATTGCAGCTCATACCAAAAAGTAATGTGGCAGTCTAAATTCATATAACATGCTATGTAGGGCTGTCAGGAATTTCTCAGGTTCGACATTTGCTCAGATTCGGCTCGTTAAAAGTTCGATTCACATTCGATTCGAAAATAAACAAACCGAACCTGAACACGAGTTAGGGCTCGATTAAATAAACGGACCGAACCTAAAAAACATAGATTCGCTCAGGTTCGGTTCGTTAAAAGTTCGATTATATACACATATACATATATAGAAGTATATATACATACATATTGTATATATACAAGGAAAAAATACATTCTATATTAACATAATGGCATTCACTTATTTTTCCAAACCCATCCAATCATCCACTCCCTAAGTCCATATTCTCTATTCCCGAAACCCCACAAAACCCTCCCCTGCAACTGCAGTTTTTCCCTTTGAACAGAAACGTATGCACATCATTTATTCTTAAACGAACCTTTAACGAGCCGAACCGAACCTTTACGAACCTTACCCGAACCGAACCTGATTACAGTTTTCATTTTATCGAGCCGAACCGAACCCGAACCTAAAAGTATGCTAAACGAGCCGAACCGAGTCTGAGTTGGTTCGCTCAGGTTTGACTCGTTTACACCCCTAATGCTATGAGCATATTCTTCCCGTGCAATACTCTTGTGTTCAACAACTCCATTACGAGGTACTATATTAAGTAGTACAAATGCATGCTTAATCCCACTTTTTTATAGAACATATTACACGATTCTTTCTCAAATCTCCACCATTATTCCTCGCTATCTCAGTTATTTTAGATCTTTGTTTGTTTCAAATCCTTCTTGCTAGCTTTGATAAATTCAGAAGAAAAAAAACTAAGTCTTATGCTTTAAGGCACAATACCCATCTAAAAAACGAAAGTCGTTAATTACATGGTAATAATGACATCCACTAAAACTTTTGGATTTGATAGGCACGGAGAGGGTCAAATGCAATTGTTCTAATAGGACCTGGTTATGCTCAACACCTTTACAGGCTTTAAGGTGCTATTGTATAATTTTCATAGGTCACATGCACTGCAGTTTCTTTTGTAGGTTAGCTCATGAAGGACTCTCCTTCTCCCCTAACCTTAACTCCTATGTATCCTTCGCTCCTTACCTCGGTTGCAGACTTCGCACCTTGGCTCATGTATCTCGGAAATAACCCATCCGCTGCTTGGTTGCACTTCGAGAAGATGGAAGGCACACCACTATCATTTCTAAATATATTAGAGTGAACACATCCTTTCCAGCTTATGATTGTGAACTTTCCCCATTAGTTAAGGACTGGAACCTCTGTATGTGAAGGACTTCTTTATGCCATGGTATTCCACGCTCTAAGGTTCTATAGAAAAAATCAATCTTTCATTTGAGAGAGAATGATTAGAAGGGATTCCCGCTTCCAGACTTAACTTTTGACTTTCCAAGGTAGGAATCACACATGCAATCGACTGCGGATGAAATCACGACCACAACGAGCTACCCTTCTCTAACCCTAGCCACTAGGATACATTGTTTTAGAGCTACATTGCACATGTTTCCGATCAGTCGCCACTCTTATTTGACTTGATAACTGACAACCTGAACACTAGCTTCCCAAAGCTTGACTAAGAGCACGAACAAAATCCCAACAATACATATTAACGTAATGGGAAAAACACGGAACTAGAAAGACCACCCTTTGGTGGGTGGAAGGGTACAGAACCCAGGAAGTTGATTTCTTTGTGGTTATATTCGGTATGTCTAGCAAGCAACGAAGGTCGGATAGAGTATGTAGAACGGAAAGTGAGCAAGAAAGAACCATACCGATGACACCAAGCAAGACGGAGATGGGATTAAGATGATAAATGAAGCATACCAGCATGGACACCAAGAAAGGACATGCGATGGGGTTTTGAGGATTTTTCATATCGGGGAACTGGTTGAAAAAAGAGTATGACGCTAGAGAGTGTGCAATTATTCAACACAAGATGGGTTGAGACTAGTGATAAGGGGATCAAACCAAATCAAATAGATTTCCAGGAGGTGCGTACCCCTTATCAATACTCAACCCTCTTGCCTTTGATTTGCTAAGCAAGCAAGCAACTACAAGAAACTTGGCATAATCTCTCGTGAAAATGGAAGTCCTTTAGCTAAAGCTAAATATGAAAAATCATATTCCGAGTAGTGTTAGCAGGATGGAGAACATGGGGTTCCTCGTCGTTCTCTTTTTCTCCGAGAATGTGAATGATGGTGATATCCTCATCAAAAGAGACGTTGATTATTTCCATTGCAATCATTGTCTTCTATTTGAGTACTCGATGTGCTTTTGTTTTGAGATGAGTGCCCTGTATTAATAGAATTCTTACTTTTAAGATCAAACTGATTGAGATTGTTTATGTGAATAATGAAACACTAATTGGTACAAAATCGCAAGCAATTGATTCTCAAAGAGATTGTGACATCCACATTGGAGCAACGTACTAAGTATACGAAATATAAATGCTAATAACCATATGCATACGTAAACATTGTCATTTGAATATAAAAGGCTGATATGACTGGTGTTAAATGCAAGCATTGCGATACCTTGTCGATTGTTAAATGGGTGTGGGTTCAGATATCAAGATTTACATACACGTGAGATCATACATTACAAGTAAGTTATGGGATTTAAGTGCAACATTCAAGTCACACTTTGGATTGAAAACAAGCTGTACCACTCATTGGAATAGATTAGTAATGAGAAGAGGCCGAACACAATTATCCAATGGAAAGGGATAAATCCGACATACTTTTATGTTATATATTTATAGAATTCTAGAATAAGTATCAATAAATAACTAAACCATGTAAATCTATTATTGGGAAATGAGTACATCATAAATATAAATAAGAAGAGAGAATGAGAGGTTTGAGATTTAAATATGTAGACGGGAATGCTTTGATTTCTCAATGGGATATCCAAAGCAAGGTTTGAAGGGGATATAGTCTATCAACGTGTCGAAATGAGAGGAAGAGACTAGAAGTCTATACATGAATGTATTTTAATAAAAAAGGGATGATGTGTTTAAGTTGAAAGAGACATGTGTCCAAAAAGTTGTATTGTATCTACAAAAGATAAATAGTGGGGTTTCAAGGGGAGATAAGGATGTGGGTTCAAGTGGGCATGTGGAACCAATGTATTCAACATACAATCAACCTGAAATCTCTATATATCGAACACTTATCACATCCAAAGCTTCCATAATGTCATTCTTGTTTTTCAAATAGAGTATGTAAGGGGATCAAAGGGAGTGCTGAATATTTGAAGCAAACCCATAGAAAAAAGTTTTGATCATTTTCCCTCTATGTTCATTAACGTACCCTAAATTCAGCCTCTTAATAAGTCGTTTTAATGCATTGTAGCTGGCTGAATCGAATGTGTCAAAGACTATTTAATGAATGTACCAGTTAAATCAAATGATCGATTTTTATTTTTAATTGGGCAAGCCCAAGGTCGAACTCAGGGACACGAGCCTCTTTAGTATCATTTAGACTCTAATTATTTAGATTAAGTGTTGGATTAATAATCGTAGGTCAAGAAATGCATGAAGACAAGATTCATACATAAACATGAGAAATGCATTTTTTATTTTATTTATCATGCACAGAAATGCAAAATTAAAACATTACAAATATGCCCAATTTATGCAGAATCGATGAGCAATAAAGAGATGGTCAATTTCAGAAAAGGGGCATGATGCTATTCCATTTACAAAGCTATCCAATGGCACAAAATCATTGAATAAATGACACTAGATAATTAGGGTTAGACAATAAAATCAAAAGTGCTAAAATACAACAATAATTATGCCAATAGAAAGAGAATTAAACAAGCTTCGAAACGCCACTGAAATCAACTCAATCGGAGCTAGGATGCTCAAGATATGCAAGAATGAAGTCAGGGGCATAAATGCAAGAAAATATAAAAGATAACTAGCAAACAGGTCATGAGAGGGACTAAAATGCAAATAAAATAAATGCGAGGCCTTCCCTGTAATTTACCCACATGCGCGGGGGTATTTTTGCAATTATTAAAACATGAGAGGGTATGAGTGCAAAATACCCCAAGCGCATGTGGTCTGCACTTGAGCTCTGGACATGTCCTAATTTAGAGAAGTTGGCGGTGCCTCCATGCAAAATGCCCTAAGTGCATGCGACAAGCACGTGAGCTCTAGGCTCGGTGGAGATGTGGGCTTGGAGGAGGCTCGAGTAGCTTCGGCGTATGGCTCTGGCTCGATGTAGCTCTGGTTTAGCTCGGGTGATCCGAGACTGGAGGTGTGGTGCTGGGCTCGGAGCAGACACGTGGCCGCGGATGGATTGTCAGATCTTGAGGACCCAACGGTAACTGTAACGTGCGCTGGAGGATACGTGGTTGAAGCAGCGTCGTTGGATGGACACAAGAGAAGTGCATCCAACGGCGCATGTAGATTCTGGAGTTGCCTCCTCGACCGCGGGGTTGGTGGCTCGATCAGATCTCCGGCGAGGTGCCTTGAGCTCTGCCACCTTCTTCTGTGGTCGATGAAGCTTCATGGAGGGATCTGGAGTGCCTGAGACCATCTTCGAAGATCACCGAAGCGGCTGGAGGTCCTGGAGGTGGTGGGCGAAGGTTGTACGCCGGAGACGGAGCTCGTGCATTCCTCTCTAATGAAATTCTGATCATTGAAGACTCGAGCACCTGCACGGTTAGATCTATGGTCGAAGCGTGCCAACGCATTACGTGTGCGAGATGGAGTGAAATGGAGGCCGTGTGGGTGTGAAGAAGGCGGTAGCCAATGTCATCTTCTCCGGCGAGGGGAAGAAGAGATGGAGTGAAGAGGTTCAGGACATGGAGGAAGGAGGAGTTGCGTGGAAGGTAGCGTGTGAATGGGGAAAGTGCGGGGGAGCTAAAGGGGCGGAAAATGGCGGGTGAACAAACGTGGAGCGACCTAATTAATTCTGAGAAAATTAAAGAAAAACTAAAAAGGGAATCGGAGATACTTACCTGAGAGAAAGGCGAAGCGGGGCCTATTTTCGAGCTTCATGGAGAGGCCCGGGGTCATCGCTGAACTCCCCCGGCTACGGGGAGCAGCTTGGCGGGGTAGATCCACCACAAGCCTTGCCGACATAAGTCAGGGGTCGACGTCGGAGGCGAATGTCATCTTTATGCTCCATCGTGCTACCTCGTTGTCACCGAGGAGCAGAGGAGTGATGGGCGTGGCCCCACATAAAGGCGGACCCCGAGAATCAAAGGCGATGATGGCGTATTTAAAGCTGAAGCTCGGCGGTTGAGATGGTGGAGGTCGTGGCTTGCATGGGTGATATGGAGCGATGTGAGGGGAGCTATGAGATCGTGGACTCCCGCGAGGGTGGTGGACGTCTGGTCTGCATCGTGGGATAGTCAGAGGGTGGAGAGGATAATGGAGAAGGTTGGGAAAATGGAAAGGGGGCACTGGGAGTACGAGGTGGGCGAGGAAAGTCTCCGGAGTTTAACGACGGCCTCTTAGCCGTTGAATCTAGTGATCCAACGGCAGAGAGATAGGCACGTGTATGCGGCTCATATTAAATCTGAGAGGTGCGATCGTAGGGCGAAGGGGAGTGCCACGTGGCGAGAGTGGATGTGGGCGGAAGTGAACGGATGCGATGAAAGGTTGGTGTTAATCGGGGGATTAGGGTAGCAGCGAAGATGAACGGCCGGGATGGAAGCGTCCAGAGGAGATGGGGTGGCTACAGGGATGACACGTGGTGCAAGGAGAAGTGAGCGGGGGTGAGCGGTTCAGATGCGATCTGGACTTTAATCGGGCAGTTGAAAACGGATATGGGGAGAACGGTGGAGATCTGAAGGGAGAAAGAGCAATCGAACGACGAAGAGAGAGGGGCACGTGGCGCGCAAGGGGTCGGGCCGTGTGGCGCATCCAGAAGGCGCCACGTGGCCCAATCATATTATTCTGAAGAAGAATGTAAAATAAGAAGGAGAAGGAGGCTGAATTTGGAAAAACTTAAAACATGAAAGTTGTAGATCTCGATGAGATCTATAAGTTTCATGTTGATCAAAAACGGAAAAGAGGTCAAACAAATGTAGAAATATTTTTCAGAGCATTTTTAAAGGCTTAAAAATACTACGATTTTTATTTTGCTATTTTTTGTATTTTTAATTTATTCAAGGACTCTGATAATTACAAGGATTAATATGGTTATTATTAACACTTAATCTAAGCTAGGGGGTTAATATCTGCAAATTAAGAGCATGAAACTGGGTTTCATCAACCCCCTATACTTAAACTATGCTTGTCCCCGAGCATTACAAAAAATGAATGAGCTGGATTAACCCCCTTGTGCATGTGCGTACAGGATCTGATCTGTTCAAGTCCTTTCAATTTTAGAGATCCAAGGTCTCAGAGTTCAACCTAGCCTTAATCAAGAGGCATCCAATTCCTGTAATTTTCTAGACTTTCTTTGATACATATAAACTAAGGATATGAACTTAGGTGTTGATTGCATTCACGGGAGTAGAGTCGCAATGTCACCCAAGGTCTCGGTCCAAGAAATTCTCCTAAGGACCCAATCCTCAACTCTAGGGAATAAATCAAAGATTGCGTCCAATCCACCTTCTCTTTAGTTTTCAGACTTAGAAGTGCAGGTGGCATGCCAGTTGATGGAGGGTTTAGGATTGTTTCATTTCTTCCCTCCCTCTCATTGGAAAAAGGATCCTCTCAAGTGCCTTGTTACGCAACGCATTTTTTTGGTGTTGATCAGTGTGTCCGTCAATAGAAGTTGGAGTCGTCTGCACTTGTTTTTCTGGGAGTACACCGTGGTGTGCCTTTTTTGAGTACCTATCGTACCTTCTACTCCCAGAGTTGTAGCATTTACGATGTAGAGCCCTTTTTTTAGTGCAAGCTTGACTCCTGGTCCTAATAGCGGTGGTCCAAGTGGACACTTTGAAAATGGATGGGAGCGCTCGATTTTGGTGGGAGCTCTTTGATGATTGACTTTGTGGAAGAAGAGATTTATATTCAACATTAATATTTCATTGCTTTGTAATTTTTGGCTAGCTCCACTGCTTTTACCAAGAGTTGGCGCACACTGATCAACATTTTTTATCACACCCTGGCACTTAGGTAAATTTCTAGAGATAGTACAAGAACCATGTTCTTATACTGGCTAAAGGTGCTGACACTCAGGTTTCATGAAGCCTTCATTGATTTTATCCCATCCTCGAGTATCATCAAATCAGGTCCAACTCAAATCCCTCATCCCAGTTCCTCAAGTGAAATTTCAACTCATCTCATCAAGACCGCAGTCGTGCATGTGATGTGTTGATCATATTCTTAATGTAGGAGACTAAGCATGCAATATAGCACGCAAATCTAGAAGCCTAGGGAAATGTGGATGATTAAGTCTAAGACCTTGATGGCTAAGACTGGTTAACCTAAAATCTCAAGACCTCATAAACCGATTATTCTCGAACATCACCGATCTTGTGTGGAACTGGAAAAAGTAGGGGATTTATTCCAACTCCTTCATCCAAGTTTTGTTTTTTTTTTTGAATTTTTTATGAAGACTTTAAAAGACGTAATGACTGCCTATACTCAAATGAGTAGATGCATCTGCATTCAGCCAGTATAGGTATAAGTACATGCTGGAGCCCGTTGCTTGAGGACAGAGCCTTATGCGATGTCCTCTAAACCACCTACTCTGTTAAGGGCGAACCCTCGTTGAACGCAGCTACTTATTTGGGTTTAGTGGTCACTTTTGACTCCTAAAGGTTTTTTATATTTTTTTATTTTTATGGATTTTTGAATAAAGTTAGAATACATGTTAGACTCATCTTCCTTGAAATCAAAAAGAATTTTCAACACCATGTCACATAAATAAACATTTTCAAAACAATTTTTCAAAACAAGAGAACCTCATTTTTCAAATCATTTTCAAAAATATCTTTCTTTGAAAATAGTGTAACATAATATAGAAAAGCTTTTGAAAGTATTTTGTCCACTTAGTTCAAAAGAATATACTTTAGAAAAAAAGTTTTAAATTTTTCAAAATTTTCAAAGTATGGCTAAAGTACATATACTGTGTATACAGTATACCCCCCTATACTTAATCTTTGATATGTCCTCATAGCACTAGATGATATAAGGCCATAGGTCCATTTAAGTCTAGAAAAATATACGTGAACTGAGGTGGGCTCCCCCTATACTTAGGTTAGAAATAACATAAGTATCGAGGCAAGGAAAGATGAGTAAGAAAATTACGGGGACTTAGGTCCCCCCCTATACCTAGGATGAGAGTAACCTAAGTATAAAGATTGAGAATTGATGTCGGGAGAGACCTGAGGTGAACGAAGAAGTCGGATGGATATTCACATGAGCGGATGAATCTTCGGAGATGAATGGAGTACCTAAGGTCTAGAGGAGAGTGTCAAAGGAACCAAGGTTCAAATAAGCATGCAAAAGCCTTTGATTTCACCAACTCACACGTGAAATCAACAAATGTTGGTTAGTTATCTTATCATTTTTATTGGTGATTAAAACAAACATGTCAAATGAAACCATCTACGTAAACACGGGTGTTGCTCTCCCAAAACAAGATTTTACTCCATTTTAAGTCAACTTACAATTATCAGTCCCAATTTATTTGCTTAAGGTTGTCACTGATTAAAGGTGAGCATAAATCAAGCAACCATCGTCTACCGCTCATTCCCATTTTCCATTAACCTTGGTGATCAAGCCAAGAAGGGAGGTCGAGAAAAAGCCATGCAGCCGATAAAAATCATGATCTAGACTAAGCGAGAATACATGCAGTCTGTGTGGTTGGGATCCGACTTGAGTGGCGTAGGAATTAGGTACATATACGATAACTTATTTATTTTTGCTTGTGCTCGTAATTTTTAGGCCACACATCTTTCACTAACTATATGCACTATATATCATTCTACTTAGCCAAAATTTGAAATACATTCTTCCCGCTAACAGAACTATCTGCCTAGGGCGTTTTTCCTTTCTGCATATCATTTAGTGTAAATTTATTTTTTTGTACTGCATCACGCATGAAGAATGCGAGGAATCACTGTAAGTCTCCTTCTTAAGCATGCATCATTGATTTACACTTGCATTGGCTTTGTCGATTCTCCCTCCCCAGTTTTTACAACTTACGAATTTAAGAAATTGGGATTGCTCGTTAGGCGTGATATATTTGTGCTCAATTAAAGCCTCAGTGATAACCCTAATTTAAAATCAGGACTGCTAATCAAGGTGACTATAAATAAAATTGACATAAAATTAACCCTTGTGTTTGGTGGAGAGAAACCCGCTCGCTGTTTGTAAGGACGAGATCGCACACTTAGGGTAGAGCCAAAAATCTGAAAAATTTCATTCAAGCTACTATTTTTAGGAACAACTAGCTACTTCTCAGTGAGGGCACACGAGTAGCCATTCTATGGTCTGTACTTCCTTTAGCAGAGTGGGTGGTTTAGAGGACATAGTGCAGGGCTCCGTCCTCAAGTAATGGGTAGTCGTATTTTTACGATCCGTACTTACACCTATACTATCTGAAAGTAGATGCAACTAATTGTATGAACTTAGGACAGTCTTTGTGAAAAAATTAGGCACCTAATAGCTCTGCTTAATCTTCAAGACTATTTTGTCATTAAATTAAAATTAAAAAGATATGTGACCGAACCCTGTCATGCCTTCACAAGTGTCGAGTGGATAAATCAAATGGTTTGTTTTGTTGTTTTGTCTTGTGTCCGTTTCGCTCCTTGTTTGGATCATCATCTTCTTCTTTTGTCCATTTTACCATGTACT
This sequence comes from Ottelia alismoides, assembly GCA_037367405.1. Taxonomy (NCBI): domain Eukaryota; kingdom Viridiplantae; phylum Streptophyta; class Magnoliopsida; order Alismatales; family Hydrocharitaceae; genus Ottelia; species Ottelia alismoides. Next base: position 251,893 of record JAZKJV010006142.1, on the reverse strand, counting down.
TCCGATCCACCTCATATCCGGACCATGAAGTTGAAACTTCGATCGACTTCACCACCTCATGCGGAGAAGTAGGTAGTTACATGCACCCAATACCCTCCCATACCAGTCTAACGCACCCTCTATCCAAACGTTTGCTAGCCAGTATGACATATACCTTAAGCAAACAAATGCGGAGAATGATGATCGGTCGACCTGCATGGGTCAAGATTATATCTATACACCTTTAACCCAAAGACTTCCTTCTGACGACCAAATAGAGAGGCCTACACCTTATAATAACCCTAACTGGATTGAATCTCACAGACCCTCTTGTTATGCACTCAATGATCCCTCACACAAAGAAAATAGGATTCAGGATCCAACACCACCTTCCGACTATCGGTGGATACCTGATTTTGAGGCTCAGACTATCGTAGCAAGAGACCCACACTCAACTCAGAAATGTGTGCCTATGTCCAAACATGCTGAATATGGAACCTCAACCTCTCAACAGAATCATTCCAACCAGTCCATTAATCTTCCCAAGCAAGCACTGGAGGATGAATACTCACAAATCAAAAGAAATGTGGAAGAATTGAGGAATGAATTAGAATAGCGTTGTAAGCAGAAAAAATAGAATGTGCTAAACCTGATATCGAGGTTGATGAACCGTAAAATCGGCCCTTTAAGAGTGTAAAATTAGCACTTGAAATCATCATCATAGTCGGGCCGAGTTGGGTCATCAAAAGATCTTCTCATTTAAATATATGTCAATAATAGATCAAAATGAGATGATCATTAATTTATTTTACTTGGTAAGATACCAAGGTCGAACTCAGGGACACGAGCCTTCCTCTAATTATCCGGATTTTTATCTATTTAATTAAGTGTTGAGTTAGAGCACCTATAGGTCAAAGCATACAAGAGAAGACACAACAATGCATTAAAAATAAACATGCATTTTTTATCAATTTTTATCATGCAAATAAATGCCATGAAATTCAATGAAAATATGCCCTCAATCAAAGTAATGAGCCAACTACACAAGGAATCAATTTCAGATTTTATTGAGGTGATCAACTTGATTTGAACAAGGCATAAGTTAAGAAATAAGAGACACATGGCTACAAAATAATACATCAAGATTACTGTGTCCAAAGTGAAAATTAACTATGCCATTAGAAAGTTCATCAGCCAAGCTTTAAAATGAAACTGAAATCACCTCAATCGGAGATATGCGGCAAATTATGCACGAAAGAAAGCAGGGGCATAAATGCAATAAAAACATAAAAAGATAACTACAAACAGGTCCTCGAAGGGACTAAAATGTAAATAAGTAAAATATCGGGACCTTCCCTGTAAAATTTCCACTGTGCACGCACGGTACACGTGATAGGGACCTGCTTGCAAATTGAAGAAAGTGGCTGGGCTTCCTTGCAAATTACCCAGGAAGCACGTGCCGTGCACGTGCTCTCCAAGGCTCGGAGGTTCGGAGGAGGCCCGGGTTGCTTCGGCTTGGCTCGTATGTTGGCTTGTCTCGTTGCAGGCTCGGATGCGGTTCGAAATAGGCTCGGTGACCCAAGCCTGTAGGTCCGGAGGGCAGGCTCGGTGAGGGCTCTCAGAATGCCACGTGGCCGACTAATGGCCATTGGATCGTGATGATCCAAGGGCTGCTGGTGAAGGTGCTCCCGGGCGACGTGGATGCTCGAAGGTCGTTGGATCGTCGAAGATCCAACGGCCTCTGGAAGAGGAACTGAGTGTCGACGTGGTTGCATCGTGGCCGTTGGATGAACTCCGGGGCGGAGCATCCAACGGTCACTGCTCCTCCTTCTTCGGCCGAAGGCGGGCAGCGGGTTCAGGTCTCCGGCGACAGGACTTCTCCTCCGCCTCTCGTTCTCGGCTGCTAGCAACCTCCCCGAAACTCCATTAGTGATCGTCGATGAAGCCCGGAGCTCGGGGAAGGCGCAAGACGGTTGGGCTCAATCCAGCAGAGCTTTGAAGCCGCACGTGAACGTGGCGAAGTTGGCGCCGGCGAACGTCCAGCCATTGAAGATGATATCGACCTGCACCGTTAATATACATAGCCGAAGCGAACCAGGGTGTTGTGCGTGCGAGGTGGAGTGAAATGGGAGCTCGAAGTTGTGAAGAAGATGAGAGCTTGAGGCTCCTCCGCCGTGGGTGGCGGAGGAGATGGGCCGACGGTGGTCTGGGGTTGCAGAAGAGTAGGAGGGTGGTCGGAAACGTGCGCGTGAAGGGGGAGTTGTTGGCGGAGCTAACTGGGTGGTCATCGGAGGGTGAAAATTACGGGAGGCGGCTAATTAAATCAATGAAATCAAATAAAAAGACAAAGGAGGAAGAGGGAGCTTACCTGACGTCGGGCGGGCGATGTGGCATGTGCTTGAGCTCCGAGAGGAGCTCGGGGTCTTCGCAACATGCTGGGCGGCCGTCCCAGCAAGCTCGGGCGGGCCTGGGGCGCCGCAGCTCCGCCGTGTGTGGCGGAGGGTCTCACCGGAGGCGCACGTCGTCTCCGCGCTCCATCCGACCTCCTCGCTGTCACCGAGAGGTGGAGGACTGCTGGACGTGGCCCCGCGTACAAGTGGACAAGGGGTAACGGTGAGGGAGGCGGCGTATTTGAAGAGTACACCGGCGGTTTTGGTGGTGGTCGACGTGGGTTTTGAGGGAGTTGTGGGTTGACTGGAGGGGCTCTCGTGGGTCGTGGAATGGTGCGCGAGGATCGTGGGTGATGGGGGAACATGATGCGGCGGTTAGCGAGAGGAGAAGAGGTCAGAGAAGATGGGGATAATGGGAAGGGCGGAAGTGGGTTGCGTGGCGGAGAACGTGCGAGAAAGAGACATCCGGAGGTTGACGATGAAGATCGGACGTTGGATCTGGAGATCCAACGGCCGACGTTTGGGCGCTTACGAGAGGATAGGATTGAATCGGGGGCGGTATGATCAAAGGGCTGCGCTAACGACACGTGTCGAGCTACGACCGCGGTGCTGGCGAGCGATTTGGATGTGATGCTAAGGTTGATCTAGCGGTTGAAAGTTGGTGCGGAGATAGCGGCTGTGATGGGAGATCGGGCGTGCGATCGGAGGGTGTGCCATGCGACACGTGTCATGTTCCTGACTTAGGCGCTAACGGGCGGTTAAGATGGAGCCCTGATGATCATCCGATGGCTAGGAACATCAACGGGCGTGGAGAATGCCTGGCCGTTGGATCAGAGGGAGATCCAACGGTCTAGGAAGAGGGCGGATAAGACAAAGCAGACCGGGCCACGTGGCTCACCCAGAACGGGCCACGTGGCCCAATCAGATTATTAGGAACTTCCAGTTGATTTTTGAAGGAGCAAATGGTCGAATTTGAGAAAACTCAAAACATGAAAGTTGTAGATCTTGATGAGATCTACAAGTTTCACGTTGACCAAAACTAGAGATGAGATCAACTGTAGCCTCGAAATACCACAGATTTTTGTTTTGTCATTTTTTTGTGATTTTTAATTTATTTGAGACTCTGATAATTACAAGACATTAACTGGGTTTTATTGACACTCAGCTTAAGCAAGGGGGTTAATAAATGGAAATAAAGATGATGAAATCGAGTTTCATCACCCCCTATACTTAAACTATGCTTGTCCTCGAGCATCAAAAAGGATGACTAAGTTGGATTAACCCCCTTGTGCATGTGAATACAGGATCCAATCTGATCAAGTCGACTCGACTTTTGAGATCCAAAATTTTAGAATTCAACCCATCCTTAATCAAGAGGCATCCAATTCCTCTACTTCTCCAGACTCTCTCTGATGTACATATAAACTAAAGGGTATGATATTTTAGTGTTGACTGCGATTCTGAGAGTAGAGTCAATTCATCACCCAAAGTCTTGATCCGAGAAAATCTCCTAAGGACCCAATCCTCAGCACTAGGGAATAAATCAAATCTTGCATTCAGTCCACTGTCTCTTTAGTTGTCAGACTTAGAAAATGTAGATGGCAGGCCAGAAATGGAGGGCATGGGATTGTGTCAATTCTTCTCTCCCTCTCATTGGAACAAGGATTCTCTCTAGTGCCTTTTACGCAACATATTTTTTTGTGTTGATCAGTGCGTCCGTCAAGAGAAGTTGGAGCCGTCTGCACTTGTTTTCCTGGGAGTACACCGGGGTGTGTCTCTTTTGAGTACCTATCGTACCTTCTACACCCAGACTTGTAGCATTTACGATGCAGAGCCCTTTTTTGGTGCAAGCCCGACTCCTGGTCCTAATAGCGGTGGTCCAAGTGGACACTTTGAAAAGTTTGGGAGCGCTCGCCTTTGGTGGAAGCTCTTTGATATTTGACTTTGGTGGAATGAGAGCTTTTCTTTGAATTTCATTGACTTGTATAATTTTGTGGCTAGCTCCACTGCTTTTACCAAGAGTTGGCGCACACTGATCAACATTTTTTATTTATTTCACACCCTGGCACTTAGGTCAATGTCAAGAGATTAGTATAAGAACCAAGTTCCCATACTGGCTAATATTGCTGACACTCAGGTTTTATGAAGCCTCCAAAGATTTTATCCCATCCTCGAGCATCATTAGATCAAATCCAAACTCTACTTCCTCATCCCAATCCCTCAGGTGAAAAAATCAACTCATCTCATCAAAAACCACAGTCGTGCATGTGATGTGTTGATCATATTCTTTCTGTCTGAGACTAAGCATGGAATATAGCATGCAAATCTAGAAACCTAGGGGAATGTGGATGATTAAGTCTAAGACCCGGATGGCTAAGGCTGGTTAACCTAAAATCTCAAAGACCTCAAAAAGCTAAGTCTCCTTAATCATTTCAGATCCTGGGTGGAAGTGTAGGTGTAGAGGATTAATCCAACTTCTTCATTCAAAAACAAGACACTTTTTTTTGAACTTCAAGAGATATTAGAACTCCCTAAACTCAATTGAGCATCTGCAATTCAGCCAGTATGGATGTAAGTACAGGCCGAAGCCCGTTGCTTATTGAGGACGGGGCCCTTGCGCGATGTCCCCTAAACCATCCAATCTGCTAAGGGCGAAACCCTCACTGAATGTGGCTTACTTAATTGGTTTTAGTAGTCACCAATGACTCTTAAAGGGTTTTTGGGTTTTTCTTATTTTTATGGATTTTAATAAAGGTTAAAACACAAGTTAGACTCAACTTTCCTTGAAAAGACTTTCAAAACCATGTCACACAAATAAAAAAAATTTCAAAACATTTTCAAAAGAATTTTTCAAAACAAGGAAAAATCATTTTCGAAAATATTTTTATAAAAAATAGCGTAACATATATCGAAAAGCCGCAAAATCATTTGAGTTCTCTTAGTCCAAAGATTTTTACCTTAGCCAAAAAGTTTTAAATTTTTCAAATTTTTCAGTTTATAGCTAAGTAAGTATACGGTATATATGGTATACCCCCTATACTTAAACTGTGCTATGTCCTCATAGCACTAGATGTTACAAATACATAGGTCCATTTAAGTATAGCGAAATATACGGGATCTAAGAGAGGCTCCCCCTATACTTAGGTTAGAAATAACCTAAGTATAAAGGCAAGAAAAGAAGAGTAGAGAAATCACAGGGACTCGGGTCCCCCCTATACTTGGCTGAGATTAGCCTAAGTTATAAAGATGGGAATGATGTTGGGAGGGACCCAAGGTGAACGAGAAGAGGAATGGATCTACAAGTGAGCGGTTGAATCTTCGGAGATGAAATGAAGTGACTAAGGTTTTAGGGTGTGTATCGAAGCAAACATGGCTCAATCAATCAAGCAAACCCATAGTTTCCCCAACTCACTCATTAAACCAACCAAGGTTGGTTATTATCTTGTCGGTTTTATTGGTGATAAAACATTAGATATTTACGCGAAGAAAATGTGAAGTGAAAATCAAGGCGTATGCGCGGGTGTTGCTCTCCCAAAACCAAAGTTTTACTCCATTTTGTGTTGACTTGCAATTAACAGTCCCAATTTTATTTTAGGTTATCACGATTATGGTTAGCACAAAGATCAAAGAAATCATCGTCTACCATTCATTCCATTTTCCATTAATCCTAGGTGATCAAGCTAGGAAATGAAAGCCGAGAAAAACATGTATCCGATAAAAACCGCGATCTAGGCTAAGCGAGAAACATGCAGTGATTTGATGATAAATCAGTGAAAAACTGGGGCCGTTTTGAGAACCAAATTCAACATGTATGCAAGTCGAAAAAGCCGACCTAATCATGCATCTATTAGCGGTGATTGATTTTCATTAATTTTAGCTAAGTGAGGCGAGATTATGTGCGTCTATAATTTAGTGTGTCCTACCTACGATCAAGCACATAAAAATATGAAAAATAAATGAGCTCGGAGAGCCCGTGCCTAGTCCTAGGTCGACACTCAAGTGGGGACGATCCCCACACAACCATGATCGTTCGATTACAATCGTGAGTCTTCGATCGAAGACCGCTGTAAAAGACGAATTATTAAAAGCAAAAATAAAATGCGACACATTTTTTTCTTTCTTCCTCCATTTGCTCCAGGTATGTTTTGCGGCTCCTCGTGCGGGAAGCGTCCTGCTCCTCGCCTCCTTGATCCATCAAGGGCCCTGCCACAAAAACAATGGTTAGAGATCAAAATAAGAAAGAAAATTTTTAAATGCAAAAATGGATGAACAAATTGACCTATAAAAGAAACACGAAATTAAATAAACAAAATTCCAAATAATAAAAGAAATGAGCCGTGTCCCCGGCAACGACGCTATTTGATGAACCGCAAATCGGCCACTTTAAAGAGTGCAAATTAGCACTTGAAATCATCATCGTAGTCGGGCCGAGTTGGGTCATCAAAAGATCTTCTCATTTAAATATATGTCAATAATAGATCAAAATGAGATGATCACTAATGTATTTTACTTGGTAAGATACCAAGGTCGAACTCAGGGACACGAGCCTTCCTCTAATTATCGATTTTTATCTATTTAATTAAGTGTTGAGTTAGAGCACCTATAGGTCAAAGCATACAAGAGAAGACACAACAATGCATTAAAAATAAACATGCATTTTTTAACAATTTTTATCATGCAAATAAATACCATGAAATTCAATGAAAATATACCCTCAATCAAAGTGATGAGCCAACTACACAAGGAATCAATTTCAGATTTTATTAAGGTGATCAACTTGATTTGAACAAGGCATAAGTTAAGAAATAAGAGACACATGGCTACGAAATAATACATCAAGATTACTGTGTCCAAAGTGAAAATTAACTATGCCATTAGAAAGTTCATCAGCCAAGCTTTAAATGAAACTGAAATTCACCTCAATCGGAGATATGAGGCTCAAGATATGCACGAAAGAAAGTAGGGGCATAAAATGCAATAAAAAGATAACTACAAACAGGTCCTCGGAGGGACTAAAATGTAAATAAGTAAAATACCGGGACCTTCCCTGTAAAATTTCCACTGTGCGCGCACGGTGCATGTGATAGGGACCTGCTTGCAATTGAAGAAAGTGGCTGGGCTTCCTTGCAAATTACCCAGGAAGCACGTGTCGTGCACACGCTTCTCAAGGGCTCGGGTAGCTCGGAGGTTCCGGAGGAGGCCCGGGTTGCTTCGGCTTGGCTCGTATGTTGGCTCGGCTCGTTGCAGGCTCGGATGCGGTTCGAAATAGGCTCGGTGACCCAAGCCTGTAGGTCTGGAGGGCAGGCCCGGTGAAGGCTCTCAGAATGCCACGTGGCCGACTAATGGCCATTAGATCGTGATGATCCAAGGGCTGCTGGTGAAGGTGCTCCCGGGCGACGTGGATGCTCGAAGGTCGTTGGATCGTCGAAGATCCAATGGCCTCTGGAAGAGGAACTGAGTGTCGACGTGGTTGTATCGTGGCCGTTGGATGAACTCCGGGGCGGAGCATCCAACGGTCACTGCTCCTCCTTCTTCGGCCGAAGGGGGTGGCGGGTTCAGGTCTCCGGCGACGGGACTTCTCCTCCGCCTCTCGTTCTCGGCTGCTAGCAACCTCCCCGAAGCTCCATTAGTGATCGTCGATGAAGCCCGGAGCTCGGGGAAGGCGCAGGACGGCTGGGCTCAATCCAGCGGAGCTTTGAAGCCGCACGTGAACGTGACGAAGTTGGCGCCGGCGAACGTCCGGCCATTGAAGATGATATCGACCTGCAGCGTTATATACATAGCCGAAGCGAACCAGGGTGTTGTGAGTGCGAGGTGGAGTGAAATGGGAGCTCGAAGTTGTGAAGAAGATGAGAGCTCAAGCTCCTCCGCCGTGGGGTGCGGGGAGATGGGTCGACGGTGGTCTGGGGTTGCGGAAGAGTAGGAGGGTGGTCGGAAACGTGCGCGTGAAGGGGGAGTTGTTGGCGGAGCTAACTGGGTGGTCATCGGAGGGTGAAAGTTACGGAGGGCGGCTAATTAAATCAATGAAATCAAATAAAAAGACAAATGAGGAAGAGGGAGCTTACCTGACGTCGGGCGGGCGATGTGGCCTGTGCTTGAGCTCCAAGAGGAGCTCGGGGTCTTCGCAACATGCTGGGCGGCCATCCCAGCGAGCTCGGGCGGGCCTGGGGCGCTGCAGCTCCGCCGTGTGTGGCGGAGGGTCTCACCGGAGGCGCTCGTCGTCTCCGCGCTCCATCCGACCTCCTCGCTGTCACCGAGAGGTGGAGGACTGCTGGGGCGTGGCCCGCGTACAAGTGGACAAGGGGTAACAGTGAGGGAGGTGACATATTTGAAGAGTACACCGGCGGTTTTGGTGGTGGTCGACGTGGGTTTTGAGGGAGTTGTGGGTTGACTGAGGGGCTCTCGTGGGTCGTGGAATGGTGGCGAGGATCGTGGGTGATGGGGGAACATGATGCGGCGGTTAGCGAGAGGAGAAGAGGTCGGAGAAGATGGGGATAATGGGAAAGGCGGAAGTGGATTGCGTGGCGGAGAACCGTGCGAGAAAGAGACATCCGGAGGTTGACGATGAAGATCGGCCGTTGGATCTGGAGATCCAACGGCCGACGTTTGGGTGCCGACGAGAGGATAGGATTGAATCGGGGGCGGTATGATCAAAGGGCTGCGCTAACGACACGTGTCGAGCTACGACTGCGGCGCTGGCGAGCGGTTTGGACGTGATGCTAAGGTTGATCTAGCGGTTGAAAGTTGGTGTGGAGATAGCGGCTGTGATGGGAGATCGGGCGTGCGATCGGAGGGCGTGCCATGCGACACGTGTCATGTTCCTGACTTAGGCGCTAACGGGCGGTTAAGATGGAGCCCTGATGATCATCCGATGGCTAGGAACATCAACGGGCGTGGAGAAGGCCTGGCCGTTGGATCAGAGGGAGATCCAACGATCTAGGAAGAGGGCGGATAAGACAAAGTAGACCGGGCCACGTGGCTCACCCAGAACGGGCCACGTGGCCCAATCAGATTATTAGGAACTTCCAGTTGATTTTTGAAGGGGAAAATGGTCGAATTTGAGAAAACTCAAAACATGAAAGTTGTAGATCGTGATGAGATCTACAAGTTTCATGTTGACCAAAACTAGAGATGAGATCAATTGTAGCCTCTAAATATTTTTAGGGGTATTTTTAGGGCTAAAAATACGACAGATTTTTGTTTTGTCATTTTTTTGTGATTTTTAATTTATTTGAGACTCTGATAATTACAAGACATTAACTGGGTTTTATTGACACTCAGCTTAAGCAAGGGGGTTAATAAATGGAAATAAATATGATGAAATCGAGTTTCATCACCCCCTATACTTAAACTATGCTTGTCCTCGAGCATCAAAAAGGATGACTAAGTTGGATTAACCCCCTTGTGCATGTGAATACAGGATCCAATCTGATCAAGTCGACTCGACTTTTGAGATCCAAAATTTTAGAATTCAACCCAGCCTTAATCAAGAGGCATCCAATTCCTCTACTTCTCCAGACTCTCTCTGATGTACATATAAACTAAAGGGTATGACATTTTAGTGTTGACTGCGACTCTGAGAGTAGAGTCAATTCGTCACCCAAAGTCTTGATCCGAGAAAATCTCCTAAGGACCCAATCCTCAGCACTAGGGAATAAATCAAATCTTGCATTCAGTCCACCGTCTCTTTAGTTGTCAGACTTAGAAAATGTAGATGGCAGGCCAGAAATGGAGGGCATGGGATTGTGTCAATTCTTCTCTCCCTCTCATTGGAACAAGGATTCTCTCTAGTGCCTTTTACGCAACACATTTTTTTTGTGTTGATCAGTGCGTCCGTCAAGAGAAGTTGGAGCCGTCTGCACTTGTTTTCCTGGGAGTACACCGGGGTGTGTCTCTTTTTAGTACCTATCGTACCTTCTACACCCAGACTTGTAGCATTTACGATGCAGAGCCCTTTTTGGTGCAAGCCCGACTCCTGATCCTAATAGCGGTGGTCCAAGTGGACACTTTGAAAAGTTTGGGAGCGCTCTCCTTTGGTGGAAGCTCTTTGATATTTGACTTTGGTGGAATGAGAGCTTTTCTTTGAATTTCATTGACTTGTATAATTTGTGGCTAGCTCCACTGCTTTTACCAAGAGTTGGCGCACACTGATCAACATTTTTTATTTATTTCACACCCTGGCACTTAGGTCAATGTCAAGAGATTAGTATAAGAACCAAGTTCTCATACTGGCTAATATTGCTGACACTCAGGTTTCATGAAGCCTCCAAAGATTTTATCCCATCCTCGAGCATCATTAGATCAAATCCAAACTCGACTTCCTCATCCCAATCCCTCATGTGAAAAATCAACTCATCTCATCAAAAACCACAGTCGTGCATGTGATGTGTTGATCATATTCTTTCTGTCTGAGACTAAGCATGGAATATAGCATGCAAATCTAGAAACCTAGGGGAATGTGGATGATTAAGTCTAAGACCCGGATGGCTAAGGCTGGTTAACCTAAAATCTCAAAGACCTCAAAAAGCTAAGTCTCCTTAATCATTTCAGATCCTGGGTGGAAGTGTAGGTGTAGAGGATTAATCCAACTTCTTCATTCAAAAATAAGACACTTTTTTTTGAACTTCAAGAGATATTAGAATTCCCTAAACTCAATTGAGCATCTGCAATTCAGCCAGTATGGATGTAAGTACAGGCCGAAGCCCGTTGCTTGAGGACGGGGCCTTGCGCGATGTCCTCTAAACCATCCAATCTGCTAAGGGCGAACCCTCACTGAATGTGGCTTACTTAATTGGGTTTAGTAGTCACCAATGACTCTTAAAGGGTTTTTGGGTTTTTCTGATTTTTATGGATTTTAATAAAGGTTAAAACACAAGTTAGACTCAACTTTCCTTGAAAAGACTTTCAAAACCATGTCACACAAATAAAAAAAATTCAAAACATTTTCAAAAGAATTTTTCAAAACAAGGAAAAATCATTTTCGAAAATATTTTTATAAAATATAGCGTAACATAATATCGAAAAGCCACAAAATCATTTGAGCTCTCTTAGTCCAAAGATTTTTACCTTAGCCAAAAAGTTTTAATTTTTTCAAATTTTTCAGTTTATAGCTAAAGTAAGTATACGGTATATACAATATACCCCCTATACTTAAACTTTGTTATGTCCTCATAGCACTAGATGTTACAAATACATAGGTCCATTTAAGTATAGCGAAATATACGGGAGCTAAGAGAGGCTCCCCCTATACTTAGGTTAGAAATAACCTAAGTATAAAGGCAAGAAAAGAAGAGTAGAGAAATCACAGGGACTCGGGTCCCCCCTATACTTAGGCTGAGATTAGCCTAAGTATAAAGATGGGAATTGATGTTGGGAGGGACCCAAGGTGAACGAAGAAGAGGAATGGATCTACAAGTGAGCGGTTGAATCTTCGGAGATGAAATGGAGTGACTAAGGTTTTAGGGTGTGTATCGAAGCAAACATGGCTCAATCAATCAAGCAAACCCATAGTTTCACTAACTCACTCATTAAACCAACCAAGGTTGGTTTATTATCTTGTCGGTTTTATTGGTGATAAAACATTAGATATTTACGCGAAGAAAATGTGAAGTGAAAATCAAGGCGTATGCGCGGGTGTTGCTCTCCCAAAACCAAAGTTTTACTCCATTTTGTGTTTGACTTGCAATTAACAGTCCCAATTTTATTTTAGGTTATCACTGAATTATGGTTAGCACAAAGATCAAGAAATCATCGTCTACCATTCATTCCATTTTCCATTAATCCTAGGTGATCAAGCTAGGAAATGAAAGCCGAGAAAAACATGTATCCGATAAAAACCGCGATCTAGGCTAAGCGAGAAATCATGCAGTGATTTGATGATAAATCAGTGAAAAACTGGGGCCGTTTTGAGAACCAAATTCAACATGTATGCAAGTCGAAAAAGCCGCACCTAATCATGCATCTATTAGCGGTGATTGATTTTCATAAATTTTAGCTAAGTGAGGCAAGATTAGGTGCGTCTATAATTTAGTGTGTCCTACATACGATGAAGCATATAAAAATATGAAAAATAAAATGAGCTCGGAGAGCCGCGTGCCTAGTCCTAGGTCGACACTCAAGTGGGGACGATCCCCACACAACCACGATCGTTCGATTACAATCGCGAGTCTTCGATCGAAGACCGCTGTAAAAGACGAATTATTAAAAGCAAAAATAAAATGCGACACATTTTTTTTCTTTCTTCCTTATTTGCTCCATGTATGTTTTGCGGCTCCTCGTGCGGGAAGCGTCCTGCTCCTCCCCTCCTTGATCCATCAAGGGCCCTGCCACAAAAATAATGGTTAGAGACCAAAATAAGAAAGAAAATTTTTAAATGCAAAAATGGATGAACAAATTGACCTATAAAAGAAACACGAAATTAAATAAACAAAATTCCAAATAATAAAAGAAATGAGCCGTGTCCCCGGCAACGGTGCTATTTGATGAACCGCAAAATCGGCCCTTTAAGAGTGCAAAATTAGCACTTGAAATCATCATCGTAGTCGGGCCGAGTTGGGTCATCAAAAGATCTTCTCATTTAAATATATGTCAATAATAGATCAAAATGAGATGATCACAAATATTTTTTACTTGGTAAGATACCAAGGTCGAACTCAGGGACACGAGCCTTCCTCTAATTATCCGGATTTTTATCTATTTAATTAAGTGTTGAGTTAGAGCACCTATAGGTCAAAGCATACAAGAGAAGACACAACAATGCATTAAAAATAAACATGCATTTTTTATAATTTTTTATCATGCAAATAAATACCATGAAATTCAATGAAAATATGCCCTCAATCAAAGTGATGAGCCAACTACAGAAGGAATCAATTTCAGATTTTATTAAGGTGATCAACTTGATTTGAACAAGGCATAAGTTAAGAAATAAGAGACACATGGCTACGAAATAATACATCAAGATTACTGTGTCCAAAGTGAAAATTAACTATGCCATTAGAAAGTTCATCAGCTAAGCTTTAAAATGAAACTGAAATCACCTCAATTGGAGATATGAGACTCAAGATATGCACGAAAGAAAGCAGGGGCATAAATGCAATAAAAACATAAAAAGATAACTACAAACAGGTCCTCGGAGGGACTAAAATGTAAATAAGTAAAATATCGGGACCTTCCCTGTAAAATTTCCACTGTGCACGCACGGTGCATGTGATAGGGACCTGCTTGCAAATTGAAGAAAGTGGCTGGGCTTCCTTGCAAATTACCCAGGAAACACGTGCCGTGCACACGCTCTCCAAGGCTCGGGTAGGCTCGGAGGTTCGGAGGAGGCCCGAGTTGCTTCGGCTTGGCTCGTATGTTGGCTCGGCTCGTTGCAGGATCGGATGCGGTTTGAAATAGGCTCGGTGACCCAAGCCTGTAGGTCCGGAGGGCAGGCTCGGTGAAGGCTCTCAGAATGCCATGTGGTCGACTAATGGCCATTGGATCGTGATGATCCAAGGGCTGCTGGTGAAGGTGCTCCCGGGCGACGTGGATGCTCGAAGGTCGTTGGATCGTCGAAGATCCAACGGCCTCTGGAAGAGGAACTGAGTGTCGACGTGGCTGTATCGTGGCCGTTGGATGAACTCCGGGGCGGAGCATCCAACGGTCACTGCTCCTCCTTCTTCGGCCGAAGGCGGGTGGCGGGTTCAGGTCTCCGGCGACGGGACTTCTCCTCTGCCTCTCGTTCTCGGCTGCTAGCAACCTCCCCGAAGCTCCATTAGTGATCGTCGATGAAGCCCGGAGCTCGGGGAAGGCGCAGGACGGCTGGGCTCAATCCAGCGGAGCTTTGAAGCCGCACGTGAACGTGACGAAGTTGGCACCGGCGAACGTCCGACCATTGAAGATGATATCGACCTGCAGCGTTAATATACATAGCCTAAGCGAACCAGGGTGTTGTGCGTGCGAGGTGGAGTGAAATGGGATCTCGAAGTTGTGAAGAAGATGAGAGCTCAAGGCTCCTCCGTCGTGGGTGGAGGAGGAGATGGGTCGACGGTGGTCTGGGGTTGCGGAAGAGTAGGAGGGTGGTCGGAAACGTGCGCGTGAAGGGGGAGTTGTTGGCGGAGCTAACTGGGTGGTCATCGGAGGGTGAAAGTTACGGGAGGCGGCTAATTTAATCAATGAAATCAAATAAAAAGACAAAGGGGGAAGAAGGAGCTTACCTAACGTCGGGCGGGCAATGTGGCCTGTGCTTGAGCTCCAAGAGGAGCTCGGGGTCTTCGCAACATGCTGGGCGGCTGTCCCAGCGAGCTCGGGCGGGCCTGGGGTGCTGCAGCTCCGCCGTGTGTGGCGGAGGGTCTCACCGGAGGCGCACGTCGTCTTCGCGCTCCATCCGACCTCCTCGCTGTCACCGAGAGGTGGAGGACTGCTGGGCGTGGCCCCGCGTACAAGTGGACAAGGGGTAACGGTGAGGGAGGCGGCGTATTTGAAGAGTACACCGGCGGTTTTGGTGGTGGTCGACGTGGGTTTTGAGGGAGTAGTGGGTTGACTGGAGGGGCTCTCGTGGGTCATGGAATGGTGCGCGAGGATCGTGGGTGATGGGGGAACATGATGCGGCGGTTAGCGAGAGGAGAAGAGGTCAGAGAAGATGGGGATAATGGGAAGGGCGGAAGTGGGTTGCGTGGCAGAGAACGTGCGAGAAAGAGACATCCGGAGGTTGACGATGAAGATCGGCCGTTGGATCTGGAGATCCAACGGCTGACGTTTGGGCGCTGACGAGAGGATAGGATTGAATCGGGGTGGTATGATCAAAGGGTTGCGCTAACAACACGTGTCGAGCTACGACTGCGGCGCTGGCGAGCGGTTTAGATGTGATGCTAAGGTTGATCTAGCGGTTGAAAGTTGGTGCGGAGATAGCGGCTGTGATGGGAGATCGGGCGTGCGATCGGAGGGCGTGCCATGCGACACGTGTCATGTTCCTGACTTAGGCGCTAACGGGCGGTTAAGATGGAGCCCTGATGATCATCCGATGGCTAGGAACATCAGCGGGTGTGGAGAAGGCCTGGCCGTTGGATCAGAGGGAGATCCAACGGTCTAGGAAGAGGGCGGATAAGACAAAGCAGACCGGGCCACGTGGCTCACCCAGAACGAGCCACGTGGCCCAATCAAATTATTAGGAACTTCCAGTTGATTTTTGAAGGGGCAAATGGTCGAATTTGAGAAAACTCAAAACATGAAAGTTGTAGATCTTGATGAGATCTACAAGTTTCATGTTGACCAAACTAGAGATGAGATCAACTGTAGCCTCGAAATATTTTTAGGGGTATTTTTAGGGCTTAAATACCACAGATTTTTGTTTTGTCATTTTTTTGTGATTTTTAATTTATTTGAGACTCTGATAATTACAAGACATTAACTGGGTTTTATTGACACTCAGCTTAAGCAAGGGGGTTAATAAATGGAAATAAAGATGATGAAATCGGGTTTCATCAGAGGTATATTCAAGTGGAGATGATCTCGAGGACCGAAATGATACTAAGGCACCAACATCTCCTATACAGTTGGAGTCACAACCACCGCTAACTACTGACCATTACACCGAAAAAATCAAAAAAATCGAAAAACCAAAAAATTCAAAAATTTTGGACGGTTCTGAAATGGAAGCATTCTACACAAGTTTGATCTTAGAGCTTCCATTGATTAAGGTCTAGAATATGTGTCCGGTCTTAAGAGATTTGTGAAGAGTCGACTAAACCCTAAAAATATGGGCAAGATATGATCAAGGACTGAATATCATGTCATATCTATGGCCAGCTCTTTGACGATGAGTCACAAAATCAAAAGATACAAAGTCAAGCGGTTGACTTGGATCACATGTGAAATTGAGGACACCATGTTCACTCATGTTCGGTTGGACGATGATTCTACATTAAACATCCCCCTAAGTCCATCTTTGACCAACTCAAACTCGGATAACTCAAAAAGACTAGGGTGATCGTTCAATTGCCTAATCGATCTATCAAAATACTACGGGGGATCATTTCTGTCTTCATAAATTTCCAAGGTGACAAACATAAGTGGACTTTATTGTCCTTGACATTGAACATTCTATAAAGTTGTCTAAGTCTCCTATCATTAGGAAAGTCGTTCTTAGCCTCTACTAAGGCAATTGTCGATTGTGACTCAAAACATCAAGTTTCCAAACTCAGACCTCAATGCACAAAGTCTCAATGACACAACCTGCTCTAAGGACAAACCCGACTTGTAACCGATAGTCGTGATCAGGAGACAAACATTGCACATGATCAAACCTCTCCTTACGAAACACAAACATAAATCCTAGGAGGAATGCCTGAGAAATCGACTGTCGAGTTGTATTTGGATTCTCACCACCCTGACACTGCTCCTAGGAGGAAACATTATTAGGAGCTTATGGAGAATTGGACCATATTTTTTAGGATCATCACTATTATTTAAGTGGTCCAATCTTTGAGTCGGCAGTAATTCATGAGATACTCGAACCATACAAGGAACCAACTCAGGAAACCTCCGATGTCACCAAAATTCACGATTATCATGAGGTGATATCAACATCCCCAGCCAGCAATCACAAAGGCACTAGGAACATGCTCCCTCGCTCGAAGTTGCGTATGACCCTACATTAATTGGTCGACTTTTGCGGGGATTCATCTAACGAGGAACTAAAAAATGCCACACCGGTTACTCAAGATAGGGAGATGAAGACTATCCATCTTTCTCCCAATGCTTCTTAAGGAAGCAAATCGACAAAGAAAGTCACCATTTACCTTAGACACCATGTGATTTCTGAAGAGCTCGTTTGGTCCCGAAATGGTTCATCATGTAAGTGCAATAAGTACAACTATGATCAAAGGGCACTTACCGTTGGTTGACAATAGTTGGAGATCCTCTGCGTATGACAATTATTCTTTTGAGGACGACTCTGATGATGGTTGGTCCTTTTCATCCTCTCCCCCTTCTCCCCCTCCACATCTTCATACTATCTCCCGCCGCACTCCTGCAAGAAGGTTCGTTGCAAAACTCCTTAACCCCGTACATCCGTAAATCTACTCGGCTCCTCAGGTGTAATTATCTGATCATACTTAGGCTGACCTGAGCTTAAGTATAGGGGGACCGGTACCATTGTGTACACATCATTTTTGTTCTTTTCCTCTCAACCTCGACTGCCTCATTTCGTACTTTTCTGCTATGCTTAGTCCCTCAAAAGTAAAGTATAGAGGGGCACTCATCTATACTTAGTACAAGTTATGTCTGCATTTCACTTTGTGCCATGAGGACATAGCACAAGCTAATCATAGGGGGTATGTTTGTGTATATTCTACATAATGTATCCATAGATTCTACTTTTTCATCTAAAATACGGTATGAGTACAAGTTGTATTTATTAGTGTATTATACTATATTCTTTATGTAAATAATACATGATTTTCAAAAAAACACAAACCTTTTTTGAAAAAAATGGCTTCTTATTGCATTAAAAAACTTTTTGAAAAAGAAAAAAGAAGAAGAAAAATTCACTCATGGTCTTGCATTTCATTAAGCATCTCGAGCATCCATGCATCCTTTAGTTGGTATATTCCTGACACATTCACTGTCACTTAAGGCTTGAGGATTTGAAGACACTGGATTTCTGAGATCTTGAGAGACTGAGTTAGCCATCCTTAGTCATTAGGGTGTTGAAACTTAATAATCCACACTTCCCTAGTTTGAAAGATTTGAGCGCTATATTGCACTCTTCATCTCTACCTTATAAAGAATATGACTAGCACACCACTTTTACAACTGCATGATTGATGAGTTGAGTTATCACTTGAGGAATTGAAACTGGTGATTTGAGTTTAGACATGATTTAATGATGCTTGAGGATGGGATAAAGTTAATGCAAGCTTCAAGAAACCTGAGTGTCAGCGAAACCCTAGCCAATATGTGAACAAGTTCGCATGCTATCGTTTGATATCTACCTATGTGACAGGGTGTGATGAAACCTAATTAAATTGTTGATCAATGTGTGCCAGCTCTTGGTAAAAGCAATGGAGCTAGCCAAACAATGAAATGAAAATTTGAGAGAAGTTCTCTCATATAAAGAAAAGCTCAATCATTGCAAGTACAAATTCTATGAGCTTCCACCAAAGGCGAGCGCTCCCAACCATTTCAAAGTGTCCACTTGGACCAAATGCTATTAGGACCAAGGAGTCGGGCTAGAACCAAAAAAGAGCTCTACATCGTATAGTGATACAAGTCTGGGTGTCGAAGGTATCTTATATACTCAAAAGAGAGACACCCCGGTGTACTCCCAGGAAAACAAGTGCAGGAGACTCTGAATTCTCTTAACAGACACATTGATCAACAAACTAAAAATCTACATGTGTTGAGTAATAAGGCACTCGAGAGGTTCCTTGTTCCAATGTGAGGTAGAGAAAAATATACACAATCATATGCCCTCCATCATCTAGCCATCCATCTGCACTTTCAAGTCTGACAAACTAATGAGATGATGGATTGAATGCAAGAACCGACTTATTCCCAAGTGTCGAGGATTAGGTCCAGAGGAGAGTCTCCGGGACTGGGACCTTGGGTGACAACTTGACTCGACTCTCATGAGTGTAGTACACTAAAAGTCATATCCTTATATTATATGTACAAATAGGGAGTCTGATAGATAGAGAAGTTGGATTCCTTTTGATTAAAGCATGATTGAGCCTAGAATTTTAGGATCACTCAAATTAAGGGTCTTCGATGAATTGAACCTTGAAAATTCACATGCACAATCAGGGAGTTATCCAACCAAGTGATTCATATATTGATACTCAAGGACGAGCATGGCTTAAGTATAGGAGTCTGATGAATCTCTGATTCAACATGCTAAAATTGATTAATTAGGGTCTATTCTCAAAAAATCTATATGCATTTAATCATTAATATAGCATCATTAGCATTCATACATGTGTAAATAATATTCACATTTCATCATGCATAATTACATAAAATAAATCCAAGTGTAAATTGACCTGAAAAGCTGCTAACTTCCCTTATTTTTAATTAATTCATCATAACTCCAATTGTCCTGAAACTACTTCCATTGTGTAGATATTACTAAAAGAATAAAGCAAAAATACAAAAAAATTTGCTAACTCAAATAAGTGACAAATAAATCCAAAAGCTAATTTTACATCAGACGGACTAAAACACGCATATCTTTCTCATACAATGTCAGATTTTGGTCTACTCACTTTTAAAGTACTCTATTTTCAAATACCTTCAAAACAAGACCAATTTCATAAATTCAGAGCTCATATGTAAAAGTTGGGGTTTAGATCTCTTTTGTGCATTTTATCTTTTTACGATTTTGACCTAAGATTTTATGTATATATTTAACCCATTTGATTTTATTTCTTCTTTATTCGTGTTCTTTTATGTAAGTTTTATCAAGCGGTACAGAATCCAAATCCAATCAAGATTGAAATCAAAGAAACTGACTATGTCCAATTGACCTCTATGTGTCTGTACAATATTTGCTTATTTCCTACTTCTATTTTATTTCCCTATTTTCTTATTTTTAAAAATCCAAAAAAATAGATTAATGTGTAATTAAGTATCTTTTATTTTATCATATTTTTATATAAATTGTTTATCCTCTTTTAAAATCATAAAAAATCTACAAAACCCCAAAAAACCACTTTTCTATACACGTGGAGAACCACAAAAAATGCCACTTTGTACATATGATCTCTTTTGTCATGGTTCCTTCATAAATGTTAGAGATCTCATCGAGACGAACAACATTCGTGAAGGAAATTTTTCGGTCCGAGGTCTCCTTTTATTTCTTTTTTATTTTTCTTTCTCTTTATTTTTTTATTTTTGGGGTGACATGTGGCAGCCCTTGGGTGTCCCACGTGGCACCCCACTCCTTCTCTCCTCCCTCCTGCCACAGGTCACGTGCCTAGCACGTGACCCATTTTTTCTTCCTTCAGCTGTTTTGTCCTCCAGTGCACCACCCACCCTGTAGCGCCTCCGCTCCCCTCGACTGTTACCCATCACCGGCATGTTGAAGCACCTTCTCCATCAAACCTCACCGTCGTTACCCTCCTCCCCTATAAATCCAAAGGTCACACCACCATTCTCTCCATCCGCCATATCCACCAACATCTGAGAGGAAGTGAGAGATAGATCGATCCTCAACCTATGACAAAGGCGAGAGGCTTCTTGAGCGGTGCCCTCATCCTCCGACGAGATCCAAGGGACCTCAGTCCCTTATCGCAGCTGCTCCGAGCCGCTGCTCA
Source organism: Ottelia alismoides (assembly GCA_037367405.1). Taxonomy (NCBI): domain Eukaryota; kingdom Viridiplantae; phylum Streptophyta; class Magnoliopsida; order Alismatales; family Hydrocharitaceae; genus Ottelia; species Ottelia alismoides. Next base: position 231,231 of record JAZKJV010006142.1, on the reverse strand, counting down.
GCTCCGCGCCACCAAGCCCCGCTCCTCTATTCCTAGGCATCTACTTCATCCCCTTCAAATCTCCAGGTACTCAATCCTCCCCTGCTATGTGTTTTCTCCTGATTAATCCTCCTCACACCCACACTTCAGCCTTCTTTTTGCACCACCTTCAGCATCGTCGGGCATCCACGTCCTCCGCTGGAGTGATCACCTTCTCCCATTCTCCAAAACCTCCTCCGCTCCGGACATGTTCCCCTCCTGCAAGAGGAGGAACCCATTTGGGCTCCACTCCTCCGTCCACCCAGCCCTTTGTTCACCTCACCAAAATCACACACACACTCGCCTCGGCTAACCTTACCTCATGCATGACTCTAATGTTCTTGAGTGGTCGGAGAGAGAGGAAAACATCTCTGATCTCGAATCACATCGTTGCTCCTCCCTCGTTGCCAGCAAGATTCAGCCCTTCTTCGAGCTTCACCACCTTTGCATCACCTTCGTAGACACATCAGCGGGCTCCCCCGACCTTCACCGACGCCAGCATCCACAGGAGGAGCCTGGAAGGGCTCGCCGGAGTTCCAATCGCGCCATCCTTCGACGGAGGAGGAAAAGCTGGAATGGCATACATTTGTCGTTAGATGAAAACCCCCAGCGTTCATCTAATGACCCAGGAGAATCCACGTAGCCCGCACGAAGCTCCAACCTCAGGACCACCGTGCATCGCCTGAAGCCTCAACCCTTACCACGTGGAGCCTCGTATACCCCAACCTTCGGCCCGAGCCTCTCACGGATCACATGCAGGAGGCACACGATGGGGAAATATTGCGGAGCACCACTGATGAGCGAAAGATCCTATCAATCCGGATCAGGTCAATATAAATCACACTCGGGTCGTTGCAACCCGGATCGATAGAACTCTCGGCTCAACAAGAAAAATGTAAGAGCAGACCACCAAAACACAAATAAAATCAGAGAAAAGAACTAGTGGCCCTGGCTATTGGATTAGCCTGGTATAGCGACCAGGGTCGGACTCAGGGAGCGCGGATTGGCCTTGCGGCCTACGAAGTAGTCGAAAAAAATAAAAAACAAATATAAACAAAGTATTTTTGGTGGATTTTTAATATTTTTATATTTTTTTGGAATTTTTAATTCTAAAGAAAATAGGAAAACAATAAAAACAAGCAACTATCAACAATTATTTAACTACTCAAATATGCTCAAAAAATCAAACAAAAATATTTTTAGAATTTTTATGCTTTTTACTGTTTTTGGTGAATTTTTGATATTTTTTTGATTTTTATAGAATTTTATAAAAATGAAATAAGACTGAAAACCAAAGACATTGTCCAGTCAGGCTTCTACAACCATTTAAAAATACTAAATGGTTGTTTCAAGGCCTGGAGGTAATTTTCCTGTAAAGTATGAATAAAAAGGAATAATCAGGAAAAAAGAATTTATTAAATTTGGAATTTTCTATTAATTATTAGAATTTTTATGAGATTTTCAAAGTTTTTCAATTTTTATATTTTATATTAATCCAAAAATGACCAAAATTGGTCAGAAATTCAAACAAACCAAAACACACAAATATAGATTTTTTAGAATTTTCGAAAATGTTTTAATATTTTTTGTGATTTTTTATCTGGACAAAAACAAAAATGAGGGTTTTTGAATTTTTAAAAATAACAAAAATGCTCAGAAATGTACCCAAAAATTAGGGAAAATTTTACACAGTGGCAGGAGCCACGTATCCAATTTTCACCAAATTTGAGTTGAATTTACTATTTTATTGAAATCAAAAATGAATAAACAGTGCACAAGGACCTATCTGCAATTAAAATATGTTCCAGGGGCCTTTTGATAATACGGCTGGAAAGTGTATGGCCCAAAGTGTAAAAATCCCAGAGACTCACGCACGACACATGTGACCCAGGCCTGGAAGGACTAAAATGTCATTCCTATTTTAAAAGATTCAACATTAACAATCCAGAAACGCCGGGTATAAAATGCAAAATGTCCAATAAACCACGTGTCGATGCACGTGCACAGTACACACAGGGACTAGATAGCAAATATCCAAAACAGTAAGGTCCTCGATGCAAAATAACCAAAATAAAATGAACTACAAAAACTATTTACAGGACTAAATATTAAATGCAAAAGAAAGAAGGGCCTACAGGGTAATTTACCCTTTATTAGCAGATGGGCCGAGGGGAAGCCACGTGAAAGATCGGACGGTTCTGGACGAGGGGCTTCTCTTCGGCTGATGGACGCTCCAAGTTTAGCCACGTGGTGGATCTGACGGTCGCTGGCGGTGGCTAAACCATGGCTGACTCAGACGATCCAGATCGCATCTAACGGTCACAGCTGCTCCTCAAAGGGACGGCTCGATGTGAATCTGGAGCAAAGGGGTGCGATCAAACGGACGCAGAGGATGCTCCAAGAACTCGTCGCCGGCGAGTTTCGCCGGACTCGTGTACGCGCTGGGGAGCTCCGATGCTGCTGCTAAGATGTGGAAAAGGACCGGCTCGATGTTCCGCAGCTACTCAGCTCCTCCGATGGCGCTGGGGAGCTCCGAGGAGCTCTGGAGACGTCGGTGGAGGATGACTCCTGTGCCTGAGTTGTTAGCCTCCAGACAAGGCCCTCCTGACGATCTGACCTGCACAGGAAGAAAGAGGGGTCGAGGGCAAACTGCCTCGACCCGTTAGCGCACGTGAAAGGTGAAAGATGCGGCGGGGCGAAGGTCCTCCGACGAGCGGCGGAGGAGGAGGACCGAAGTCCCTGCTCCGGGGCGAGTCAGGGTTGAGTGACTGAATGGAGAATGTGCGGAGAAGGCTCGTGAAGGTGGTGGAGTGGTCGGATGGGCAAATGGCTGGACGGAGACGATGGGCGAAGGTGGCGGAGCTACAGGAACCTAGAACTAAAAATCGAAACCTACGCTAATCTACGGCCTAAAGAAGTTACCTGGTGAATGCATTCAACTGGGCTGGAGCTCGGGGAGCTCCGGGGTCATTGCCTGCAAGGGGGCGTCGAGTCCCGAGCATGGGCACGCTCGCGGCGGTGCACGGCGGCGAAGCCACCGGATCCAAGGTTTCCCGGCTGCCCGAGCCTCACTTCCACTCCTAATCGCACCGCTGTCACTCAGGCGAGGTGGAGGAGTTCCTTGGCGTCGAGGGGGAGGAGCAGAGATGAATGAATCATCTTTCGGAGGCGAGACTTTATATATCTAGGGGTCCGAGAAGATAAGGATCAGGCAAGTAAATCGGAGCTCGAACCCCTCATACCCACCCTGAGCGTGGATCTAGGATGATCGAGGAATAATCGGAGCCCGGGGTTTCGAAGTTTGGTGGTCGGATCTAGGAGCAGAAATTAGGAGAACATGCGGGTCGGGCGCAGCATCCGGCTCTGGTGGTCCTGGGGGGGAGAGTTGACCGGGGGTCAACATCCCCCGTGGACCAATAAGAGCCTGCCAATTATTCAGATTTTGTAAATTAAATAATAAATAGAAAATGACCGAATTTCACAAAACTCAAAACATAAAAAATGTTTCTTTTATTTTAAACTATTTTTTGTGATTTTTATTTATTTTTTTGAAATAAAAATAAGGTATGTACAATATAGTGTAATATATAGGTATATATACAATATTGTATTTTTAATTTTGATTTTTAATTACTTATTTTTGTACATTTTTATTCCAATTTTATATTTTATTTATTTATAGAATAAAATTTGGAATATTTTGGTATTTTTATTTTATTTTTACTGTTTATTTACAAGGGTAAAATAAATACTTATATACACATATACGTGTGGTCTATATACAATGTTTCTTTTGATTTTTATTTTTGTTCTTTTTATTTTATTTTTGTTTTTGTGGTTTTTATTTTGTTTAATTACATTATGGAATATAGAATATGTACAATTTTTATGGGATTTTAATTTTTTTATTTATAGGGATAAATAAATATATAAGTGAGTTTATGTACATGGAGAATATACACAAGGGTGGATGAATTTTATTTTCATTTTAATTTTCTCATTTTTATTTTGATTTTGTATTCACAAATATATACATATAAACACAACCCAATTTTATTTTTGTTTTTAGAGGAAAATATTTTTATTTATTTATAGGTAGATATGTACAAGGGTGAGCTTCCTTATCTCCCTCTACTTGGGTTTTTATGCGGTCAGGCCCATGCTGAGCCCTCCATTGGGATTAGGTCGCTCAATATTTATTCTAAATATCTCCCTCTTTTTCTTTTGTCTCTTTATTCTTTTATTTATGCACAAAAATATGGTAATTATTGTATTTTACACAATGCATGCAATTTGATAATTATTTGTATTTACTAGAATATACGTGTGTTTGGCAAAGGTTTTGTAGCTAAAATAAAAGAATAAAGAGTGATGAATGGGTATTCATCAACCCCTCGCACCTTCTCAAAGTTGCAGACTGGTCCATCACGTGCTCAGCACTCGTATGCACGGGCATTTTACGCCCGCACCCTCTAGAGTTCAAGAAATTGCAAAAATACCCTCATATGGGGTTAAATTACCTGGGAACCCCTCCGTCTTTGGAAAATTGAAGACAAGTCCCTACATGAACCATTTCAAAGGAAAACCTAACTTTTATTGCATTTTAGTCTCTGCCGATTCATTTTATTATATCTTTTCCATTCGAACTCCTATTTCTATGCATAATATGTCATTTCAAATCTCATTCCATGCTCTTCAATTACAAATACCTTGAGAACATATCAGATCATGTTTTAATTGAATTATTATTTGAAAAAGAAGATGGCTTTGCATTTATTTATTTGATTTTGATTCAATTTCTACGTGATCTTTATGGATAATTGATCTATCTTCTGCACGAGCCCAAGTGAGAGAACCGTACCACAATAATTACCTTATATTATTTGATTATTGTTTTTGAGGAATTGTCATTCATAGAAAAACAAGGTCTATTAAAATAATTTCTAATTAAGGACTGATTCGCCTGCCTAGTTTTGGCTAATATTTATCTCGTCTTGATTACATGACAAAGGTCGATTCTTTCTAGGAAGAAAAATTCCTATCATTATTGATCTATCTTATGCTGGGATTTTTAGGGATCTGATCATAAATATTGATGTCAAAGTATCTATTGGATCATTGATTCTCTTTGGATCTAATTGACTATATCGAGTATATTTTGTGGAACCGTGATCATCTCTTACGGATTAATTGATAATTTCATTTTGGATCTGTGATTACTTTTTAAGGTTATTCAAGGACCGATAATCACTATTTGAGGAATTAAGATAATCTACAATCATGGATCCTCTATTTTTCTTTATTTTCTACCTATTTTGCATTCTCTTTTTTTATTTCATTCTCTGACACAGAAATTAACATTGTCATTAATTAATTATTTAAATTAATTTAAACTACACAACTAGAAATTGTTTGTTCACTGTATTCGACCTTGGTACACTTACCAAATAAAAATACTCCACAAAATTCAAAGATTGTGATTTTTGATCGACCAAATTTCGTCTCCTATACTGCAATTATCGACAATTAAAGAGGCGATTTTTGAGCTCATCGGGTCTCAAGCATTTTGTTAAGAAAATAGGGTTGTTTTCTGAAGTAACTTTGCATAAAACATTGAAACATTTGATAGAAATGCTTGGACAGACAAAACTTGAAGCTTTTTTTTAAAAGTGTTGTTGTAAACGTTTAAACTTACATAAGGAAAAATAACCATTAAGCGTATCACAGCTCTTTTTTTCGCTAGCCATAACTATTGCATTGACACTTAACAACATTGTAGCTAGTTGTACTAAGTTCATGAACACTAGAACATTTGGGTCGTACGAGTATACAATTCCAAAGGCCAAAGAATGCCATGCATACAACGCAAAGCCTTTATGTATACATAATGTAAACACAAAGTCCTTTGAACTGTATATAGTGGTCGCCATATCTAATGAATCTGTCATATCTAATGACATGTTTCATGGTCATATATAATGATATCACCCTATCTAATGTCTAGTTCGTGACTTGTTCGAGAGCAACCGTGGTGTTCAATAATTTTCAACTATTTCTTTCCGATCTATAAAAACATAATTATATCTTGAAAAGTGCATGATTACAATGTGAACTGTTGTTGCATAATTATATCTTGAAAAATGTAATTATATCTTGAAAAGTGCATGATATTCGAATCATATCAATACATGAAAGCATTACTGCATACATGTGAACTGTTGTTGCATAATTACAAACTAACTGAATACCAAAAATCCTCAAGTTGTATCATGGCATTCATTATATTAACAATGAAAATCTAGAATTTTATACCACACATAATACTTGTAGCATCATATTACTTTCATACAAGGTCTAAATACTTCATAGCTAAAACATATCTGACTATCAAACTAGTTGAAACCTTATTAACTATATAAACAAAAGATAGTTAAAAGCTTAAACATTAAATTTGGTAGTAAAAAATAGTTAATACTGAAAATAGTGCTTGAGAGACCGCACTTGCTAAACGATTCAGTTTGGTATTCTACTCGTCTTTTGGAGTTGAGAGGTTCCCCGTATCATAAACACGCCTGTTAAATCCTCGTCCAAACAAAAATCTAAACCAATCCAAGGGGGGAAATGGTTTCCACATGGTTATATATGCATGAATGATGAAACACAGTTTCATGCCCTTAATTCACATATATTAACCCCCTAGCTTAGACTAAGTGTCAATAGTAACCAGATTAATCTTTGTAATTATAAGAGTCCTTGAATAAATTAAAAATACAAAAAAATAGCAAAATAAAAATCGTAGTGTTTTTAAGCCTTTAAAACGCTATAAAAATATTTCTACCTTTTTTTTACCTCTTCTCTGTTTTTGGTCAACATGAAACTTGTGGATCTCATCGAGATCTACAACTTTTATGTTTTGAGTTTTTCCAAAATCGGCCTCCTTTTCCTTCTTATTTTACATTCTTCTTCAGAATAATATGATTGGGCCACGTGGCGCCTTCTGGATGTGCCACGCGGCCTGGCCCCTTGCGCGCCACGCGCCCCTCTCTCTTCGTCATTCGATTGCTCTTTCTCCCTTCAGATCCCCGCTGTTCTCCCCATATCTGTTTTCAGTCGCCCGATTAAAGTCCAGATCGCATCTGGGCCGCTCACCCCCGCTCACTTCTCCTTGCACCATGTGTCATCCCCGCAGCCACACGATCACCTGTGGATGCTTCCATCCGGCCGTTCATCTTCGCTGCTGCCCTAACCGCCCGATTAACACCCACCTTTCATCGCATCCATTCATTTCCGCCCGCATCCACTCTCACCACGTGGCATTCCCCTTCGCCCTACGATCACACCTCTCTGATTTAATCTGAGCCGCATATGTGTGCCTATCTCTCTGTCGTTGGATCAATAGATCCAACATCCAAGAGGTCGTCGTCAACCTCCAGAGACTTCCCTCGCCCACGTCGCCCACCTCGTACTCCCAGCGCCCCCTTTCCATTTTCCCAACCATCTCCATTCTCCTATCCACCTTCCGACTATCCCACGATGCAGACTAGTCGTCCACCACCCTCGTGGGAGTCCACGATCTCCATAACTCCCCTCACATCGCTCCATATCACCCACGCAAGCCACGACCTCTGCCATCTCAACCGCTGAGCTTCAGCTTTAAATAAATCATCACTGCCTTCGATCCTCGGGGTCCGCCTTTACGTGGGGCCACGCCCAGCACTCCTCCACTCCTTGGTGACAGCGAGGTAGCACGATGGAGCGTGAAGATGACTCTCACCTCCGGCATCGACCCCTTGATTATGTCAGCCAGGCCTGCAGTGGCTCTACCGCGCCAAGCTGCTCCCCGTAGCCGAGGGGATTCAGCGATGACCCCAGGCCTCTCCATGAAGCTCAAACACAGGCCCCGCTCTGCCATTCTCTCAGGTAAGTATCTCCGATTCCTTTTTTAATTTTTCTTTAATTTTCTCTAAATTAATTAGGCCGCTCCACGCCCATTCACCCGCCATTTTCCATTCCTTTAACTCCCCTGCACTTTCCCCATTCACGCGCTACCTTCCACGCAGCTCCTCCTTCCTCCACGTCCTGAACCCCTTCACCCCATCTCTTCTTCCCCTCTGATGAATCTCAGATTCATCACTCTAAATCTCATTAATTAAGCTTAAGTCCCTCAAAATCAACAGCATTTTTGCATCTATTCTGCATAATTAGCACTCATGCATGTTTGCATAAGAATGTCATTTTATCCATCATTTTTGCACAAAATAAGAAGCCAAAAACCCAAGCCAAAATGACCTGTAATTAGCCTAAATTCCCCTATTTTTAACTCCTCCATGCTAACTCCGAATGACACAAAACCACCTCCACTGTGTGCGTATCACTAACAAGAATAAATGAAAAATACAAAAAAAATCACTAACCCTGATAAGTGGACCAAAACCCAAACCTTAGTTTCAGGATTTTCGGACTAAAAGTCCCATATCTTCCCCATCCAGTGTTCGATTTGATCCTACTCACTTTTGAACTACTATACATTCAACTACCTTCAAAACAAGACCAAGTTCAAGTGAATCGGAGCTTGTATGTGAAAGTTGGGTTTTGGGCCTCTTTTGTACATTGTGTATTTTAGCGATTTCTGACCCGCATTTTATGTATATATTTTCTTAATTAATAAAAATCCAAAAAAATAGATTTAGATGTCTTTTATTTATCTTTGATTTCTCCTTATTTTTACGGATTTTTTATCTGGTTTAAAAATGACAAAAAAATTAGAAAACCCAAGATCAAGGTATTCTATGTACATAGGATACCCCAAAAATTTACTTTGCACATTTATCAATTTTGGTTTTGATGTCTTCGTGAACGTTGTAGATCTCATCGAGACGAGCATTTTTCGTGAAGGAACTTTTTCGATCCGATGTTGTTTACTATTTCTTTTTGATTTTACAAAATCTTTGTCTTTCAATTTTTCTGGTGCTGACACGTGTCAGCTATTTTTGAGGTTTTCATATTTGTTTTTATAAAAAAAATAAAAAATAAAAAAAAATAAAAGGGGCCGCACGTGCATCGCACGTGCCCCCAGGCACGTGCTCCGCACGTGCCACGCCCCTTCTCCGACCCCCACCATGTGGCCCCTCCACGGCAGTTCGATCAGCGGCCGATCGAACGGCCGTTGTGCATCGTCCTCACGCCTCCCCCCCAATTCTCCGCAACTGCCACCCCCGCTTTCGTCACAACCGACCCCCCTCCTTTGACCTCGCCGCCGTCAAAATCGCGTCGACCATCCAACAACCTCCGGATCTCTCGCTCCGCCAAACGACCCCCGCTCGACTCACGTCTCCCATCACTGGCCCCTTCCCTCTCCCCTATTTAAGCTCTGAGCCTCCGACCTCACTAGCCATCCGCCGATAGTCTACTGTAAAGACCACCCTCCGGTGGTGATAGCCCGGAGTGGCGTCCATTGCGATGAGATCCGGCCGCTCCTGCTACGGTCGTTGTAGAAACGCCTTCCAGACGTGCTTCTCTGCTCCAATCTTTGTCGAGCCAACGCGCCATTATCACTGAACGACAACTCCATCTCCACGGTCAACTCCGGTTGCTTCGCGTCGTCGAGCCAACGTCATAGACATCACCGCCGACCACGTTCGCCTCTCCAACTCCGCCTACTCCGACGCTACTCCACCTCCGAGCTTCAAGCTTTGCCAACGATACCCCTGATTTCCTCCACCAGCCATCAGAGCTCCTCAACACAGACCGGGCACGAAGCCCGAGGTCCCCCTCCGCCTCTCCTTGCTCTAGGTTCCTCCAGTAGCAGCCACGCCCTTCCACCGGCGCTCTCATCCTTCCAGCCCTCCGCCGCGACATCTCTCCTCCAACGGCCTCCAGAGCCGGGCCTCCGCCCGTTCCGCCTCGCCTCAGCCACCACCGACGGTGGACCTGAGACCCCCGCACGTGCTTTACGCGTGCACGAGGGGACGTCATCAGTCCCTTCATCCCCAGGGGTCACATGATCTGCACGTGACCCATTGGGTCAATTGCATCCCAGCCCCTTGGAATCCCTTAAATTGCATTTTAGTCCGCCCAGAGGGCACGTGCTCCCTCTGGTGATTTTGCAGAGGAATCCCCAAACTCCTGGTAAATTCAATTAGGTCCCCCTGCATTGTCTTTATCTTTTTATTTGTTACATCTGTACCCCTGCATTTCTGCTTCATTTTAGACCTATGTTTTCCATCATTTTATTTATCTAAAAATACCATGATGTTCGTCGTTTAATATTCTACATCTTGACATATTGCGGATATTTTTATGATTGATGGTTAATTAATAATCTTATTCAGTGGAAATTTTCATATTTTGCCCAGTCTGTGCTCTTAAAATTTTATTTAATTAACCATTGCTCTAAAAATTCCCCAAAAATCACATATTGTAGAGCTAATGTTGCTTGACATTGTGCCCAAAAAGATTTACATTTGCATGCATACTTTGTCCTGTAAAAATCATCTTGCATATTTCACTATTTAATTTTTAATAGGAATTAAACCCCACATTTTCGAGGTTTAGGATTTTTCTGAGATCCATCACCTAGTGATAGATCTTAAATAATTTTATTTCTTGAAAATTAGTAGGTTTAATATTTATGATAATTAAATATTGAAAATCATTCTGTTTGCACTTAAAAATTCATAAAAAATTCATATTGCATCCAAAAATTCCAAAAAAATTACAGTGCATCAATTTTGTCACAATTATCATCTCGGGCAAGTTTCGTATTTTTCGGACATTGTTTGATTGTAATTTGCATTTTAGTCCCTAAAATAGGTCGAAATTGCATCTCGCATCCCTTATTTGCATTAAAAATTCCAAAAAAAAAGACCGCCTCGAAAACCGTGCACGAATTTTGATAGACATAATTCTAGGTTGTTCCTTTGTCTCCTTGTGTTTGACCTTGGGACTTGCCTATGTAAAATAAACATAAAACCATGTGACTGAAATTGAAGTGGTTATTTCTTGACCGATTCCGATCACCGCCTACAACGAACGACAAATCAAATTTTTGGCACGAACAGATTAAAACATCTTCTTAACGCAGCGATTCTCGGAATCGTTAGATGGCACCGTTGTCGGGGAGGCAAACGGCTTAGTTTTGTGTTTTGAAAAAAAATTCGGTTTTCCGCATTCTGGTAGTCTGACCCCCGAATTTTTCAGTGTAAATTCCCATTTTATTTCCTGCATTTATTTTTCAGCATTTATTTTGCTTATTTTATTTTTGATTATTTTTTGAGTCATTCTCTTACACCCATCTCTCTTATTTTTCTTGTGAGGTACGCGGCGTACGTGGAGCGGATTTTCAAGAAACCGATGCATCTTCACCGACATCCGAAAAGCCGCAATTAATTTAAGATCGAGTTGAGTCATGAGAGAGCGTAGAGTATAGGTTTTTAATTTCTGTAATTTTAGTTATGTAATTATTTGCTCATTTACAGCGGTGTCCGATTGGACTCTCGCGTGTGTAAAAAGACTCTGGACTTTTCTGTGGTGTGTCGTGGCCTGTTTAACTCTCCGGTGAGGGTGGGGCCCGACTTGAGTGGTGATTAGGATAGACCTGCACATACGGCTCTTAGAGCATTTATATTTTTTGATTGTGCTCGTAGGATCTTAAGCCACACTGCACTATTAACTAAGACGCACATAGATCATTCAACTTATCCAAAATTTAACTCAATTCTTTCCCGCTAATAGAACTTTCTGCTTAGGTACGGTTTTTCATCAGCTTGCATTCATTTAGAATAATTTTTAAATTCTGTCTAGCATCCCACATGGAGACTGCGAGGATTCACTGTAAGTCTTCTGAGCATTCATCATAGTTTTCCGCGTGCATCGGCTTTTCCCGAATTCCTCTCTCTTGTTTTATCATATAATTCTAAAGGAAATTGGGGCTGGACGATAGACGTGTATTTGTGCTCATTTAAAATTCTTTAGTGATCACCTAATTAAAATTGGGACTGCTAAATTTAGCCGATCTTAAGAACCCATAAAATCAAGATTTTTTTGCGGGAGAGCAACCCCATCATTGTTTTGTTTGCTTGAGCGAGAGAGCGACCCGCACACTAGGATAGAGTCGCGCCCTAACTCTTTTCAGACTACTATCTTGAGTTAGTCGTTCTCCAGTGAGGATCTCAGCAACATCCGGTAAAGCGGCCCGTAACATCCTTAACAGATTGAATTGATCAGGTAGCCGGTAAATGGTCCGCAATTCATACTGGCTGGGAAAGATCTAATTTGGGATAGGCCAGTCTCCTGAGAGCATTGGGTTCCTAACAACTCGCTTTAACTGCTCTGATATATTGTATTATCACTAAACTCTAAAATTGACAAGATAATTTACCGAACCTTCATGGTCTTCACTTTGAGTTGAGTTGGTGAACCCGGGGTTTGAATTGTGTTTGCATTGGTGTGCGTGAACCGATTTCGGAGATCAATAGCCGCACATTTGATAAAATTTCTCTTGACTATCATGTGAAATCATCTCTCTCCTTTCTTGATTTAAACCTCATCATGGGACTCTTGTCCAATAAATCTTGCAAGCCCAATCCATCATTTCTTCCAGCTCTTTCAAAAATGATCGAACATCTATCTGAAAATCCATCAAAGCTATACTATGAAAATGAGTTTGTCTCGGTTAGGCCCAAATCAACCAAATCCTCTTCTTTCAATAATCCTCCAACATTTGCGGGAGACTTTCACCCGCGGATGAATTCGGCCCCCTCATTGAATTCATACTCGAATCATCCAACCACACATGAACATCTACCATCTTGGATTGAACCGTCTTATTCATGGATTCTTGCTAATGAGCCATTTCAATATCAAAATACCTTTGAGTCTCATGGCTGGCCGAGAAACCAAATCCAGAAGGAAAGATCCGCACTTAATGATCATCAGCATTGGATTGACCATGGCAAACCCCACTTCAGACATGATACTCATACAGAGGATTGGACTGACCACATAGAAACATATAAACCATGTATGCTGACTCCACAATATCAAGGTCTGACCAATCATGATCAAAGGATTGAACTCTACTCAGACCAACTATACATGTCTGAACCATATGAGCAGCCTCCTTCCATAATTTTTGAGGAGAAATTTTCAAAATAATGATCATATGTCGGATATTCCAAGAAACTCTCCTCTCAGCACAAACGAGAAAATGGAAGATGAAATTATCGAATACACACCGACTGCTCCCATGATTGATCATGAACAGAATTTTGAGGATGATATTTTGAGGATAAATAAGAGATTCAATTCAATAGAGGATAGATTTCAAAAATTTACCGACCGATTAATTTCACTCTATGGGAGCTCAGACATAAAAATGAATGAGGAAATGATTGGATCTCATTTTGACAATTTTGAGGATGTTCAAAACCCTAGGGATGATTCTGTGAACGTCACTTCTGCTTATTATTCCCCTAGACCTGACTATGCATATGACTCCTTATCAGAACATCAAAGCCCCTACTCATCGATGGAAGAAACCACATCATCACACCACACAGAAAATACCAAAAAATCGAAATATTTGAAAATCACAAAAAAATCAAAAATCTTGAAAAATACATAAAAATTGAAACTGAAGAAGATCTGAAGAATTCGGATCTTGTTGTACAGGAAGCACTAGGAAAGAAATTGATTTTTGAACTTCCCTTTCTACAGGCCATTGAACACTTCTCTGATCTTAAAAGAATTGTAATAGACAAATTAACTATGAAAAAGTCGGGCAGGATTAGAACCAAGACCGAAAGACATATCTTGTCAATGGCCTCCTCCTTGGTGTTGAGGAGAAAAACCAAGAGCCGCATAGTGAAGAGGTTGTCCATATTTGACTGTGTAATCAAAGTCACGATTTTCACCCATGCTCGGATTGATGACGATTCACCGATCAATATCCTCCCGACCTCTGTATTCCATGAACTCAAACTCGGACCGATTCGAAAGATACGAGAGATTGTTCAATTGGCTGACCGATCTATAAAGCGGCCAAAAGGAATCATTTCTGTCATCATGAAATTCCAAGGTGCTCCGCTCAAAGTAGAATTCATGATCATTGATATTGAGCATCAAGGAGAATTCACCCAGTCTCCAATCATTCTCGGAAAGCCATTCTTGGCATTGGCCAAGGCAATTATTGATTGTGAGACTCGGGAAATCAATTTCACAGCATTGGAAGCACTTAGATCCGACCTTGTCTTTGAAGAACCACGATCTTCTGAGGAAACCCACGAAGTCACCGACAGCCGCAACCATGAAGCGGTAGAAGAGCCCTACCCCGATGCTACACCTGAGATAGCGGTTGTTGATGAGACTATTGGTTTAGAGACTCTCCCCAGTATTTCAATTCCTGCGGATCTCAAAATAGACAAATCCTTCTACTACGATCCTGAGACATATGCATGGCCGCACCCGGGAGCAACATTCTCTGAATACCTGAACCAAATAATCCCAAATCGAGAGTGCACCAACATTCAGAAGACCAAGAACAAACGAAAACCGAACAAGGAGAAGAACTCTAATGGCTATTCATCTGGATACTCAAGTGAACCGACACCTTCATGAAACAAGAAAAAGAGAGTCACCTTTGACCTTTCGGAAGAGGAATCAGCTTATGATTCCTCATCAAGTCCGGAAAAGGTAGTCTACATGAGTGAAGTTTGTTCGGCAGCTCTAAAGCCATATCTTCGCAAGGATCCAAAACTCAATTCTCGTTGGACAACTCCCGTTCCTAACTACTACTCATCCAAATCTGATGCTCCTACCCTTTTCAAGTACACTAGAATTACTTCGTATGAGCTGACTGAGATCGGTGCTTCTGAGTATTCATCCGAGGACAAACTGATTGACCCCAAGAAGGAACGAATTCTGAGGAAACAACTGAAGAAATAAAAAGACATGAATATTTGGAGTATGTCCACTTTCAAATATTATTCCTTTGAGGATAACTCTGATGATGGATATCTTTCATCTGACTCAAACACTTCATCTATTATCCATCATGATTTTTCTGAGGATGACACTGATCATAGTTGGGAATCATATGCCTCATCTCCGTCTCATCATTACGATCTCCCACAGTAGGCTCACAAGAAGATCAGCCGAAAACTGCCTTAATCATCGGCTACCCACCCTCCCTCCCGACCACATCGGTCTCCTTGTACAGCTTCTTCCTCTACTTAGGTCAAGGCCTAAGTATAGGGGGGACCGATGCCATCTGTATATACCATCCTTCTCCTTCTCCCGATCACTTCACTTCCACCCTTCTTCTATACTTAGGTTGACCAGAGCCTAAGTATAGGGAGAACCGACATCCACCTGTATATACTCTCCTCATATCCCGATCGCTTCATTTTTCTTTTCATTTTTTTTCCACTCCCTTACGCTTAGCCCGAGCTATGTCTCCTTTCCGCTTCTTGTGCTCTGAGGACACAGCACTCGCTAAGTATAGGGGGGTCTGTGTATATACTTCGTATATATTTTACCCACATCTCGTACTTTCGCATAAATCTATATGTATTTACGGGGTGGGTAACTAACTTGAAAAAAAACTAATAAAAAAAGGTTTTCTACTAACACTAACCTTGCCCAAAATTTTTGAAAAAAAATTGCTTCTTATTTCATTTTCTGCATCAAAAAAAGAGAAAAAAATGTCTGCATTTCACATACCTGCACTTCATCCAGCGGCGCATTCATTTGCATATGTGAAAAGTCATCGGGTTCTGAACCGAGTTATGAGTAGAAACCAAGAGTGGTCTGGACTTGACCTTAATCCACCTATTTTCAGAGGAACTTCACCGAGAAATAGGATTTTAAGAACTTCAGGTCTTTTGACTTAATTCTTTAAGTTCTACATGACAATGTGCAGCGTTTGACTCTTAGTGTCTAACCTGATCTCTTCATTCAGGGTACAACTCTGGAATAGGGAATTAATTTGTACTCTCGCACTATGCACTTAGCTCAACTCAGACGGGATGTTGGAAGACTGTGTGAGTCACTTTTCTGGTAGCGTGGAAATCTAAAGACCGGAGTACGGGTTGAAATAAAGCTTCGGAAAAGGGATGGACGGCTGGGCACAATTTTTTCTAGGACCCCAAAAAATGTACGGAACAAAAAAATTCTATATCCGTAGGGGCACAACAAGATCCAAGCAGAACCACCAAAAATTCCAAATACAAAGAAGCAACTACCAAATAAAATCCGACCAAAAAGGTCCAAGCTTCAAGAAACCTGCAGATCTTGGTGGAGACTCGGCTACACTGGCCATCTTCATAAGGAGAGGTGACTACACTGGCCACCCTCCAGTTCTTTTCCCCTTCTTCTATCTTCCCCCTCAATTCGATTGTGAACACAGCACGACAGACCTTAGAAGGAAATACCTGACTCCCCGAGGATGAGTTACTGAAGAGGAGAGGAGCATGGTAGTACGGCATTCTAAATGGGAAGAGCTAAAACCCTTCACACACATGAGTCGGTTGTTCAATGTTCATAGGGTATACTTTGGGAAGAGGATTGATCTAAGATGACTTCTGAGCCGAAACTGTGACAATGATGTGTAGAACTTGAGTGCTGTTTATTTTAAAATTCTAAGTCTCACAGAAGTTCCGCCATACGATTAATCCAAAGGTCGAGTTTAGTTTCATTTTCACCTTTATCTCATGGTCTTCGTATGGAACCCAATCTCATTTCACCTCATGGCATTTCTTTTTGATGCTCAGGGACGAGCATGGTTTAAGTATAGGGGGATGATGAATCTCATATTCATCACTCTAAAGCTCATTAATTAAGCTTAAGTCCCTCAAAATCAACATCATTTCTGCATCTATTCTGCATAATTAGCATTCATGCATGTTTCCATAAGAATGGCATTTTATCCATCATTTTTTCACAAAATAAGAAGCCATAAACCCAAGCCAAAATGACCTGTAATTAGCCTAACTTCCCCTATTTTTAACTCATCCATGCTAACTCTGAATGATACAAAACCATCTCCAATGTGTACGTATCACTAACAAGAATAAATGAAAAATACAAAAAAATCACTAACCCTGATAAGTAGACCAAAACCCAAACCCTAGTTTCAGGATTTTCGGACTAAAAGCCCCATATCTTCCCTATCCAGTGTCTGATTTAATCCTACTCACTTTTGAACTACTATACATTCAATTACCTTCAAAACAAGACCAAGTTCAAGTGAATCGGAGCTCGTATGTGAAAGTTGAGTTTTGGGCCTCTTTTGTACATTGTGTATTTTAGCGGTTTCTGACCCGTAATTTATGTATATATTTTCTTAATTAATAAAAATCCAAAAAATAGATTTAGATGTCTTTTATTTATCTTTGATTTCTCCTTATTTTTTCGGATTTTCTATCTGGTTTTAAAATGACCAAAAAATTAGAAACCCCAAAAATCAAGGTATTCTATGTACATAAGATACCCCAAAAATTCACATTGCACATTTGATCGGTTTTGGTTTTGATGTCTTCATGAAAGTTGTAGATCTCATCGAGACGAGCATTTTTCATGAAGGAACTTTTTCGATCCGAGGTTGTTTACTATTTCTTTTTGATTTTACAAAATCTTTTTCTTTCGATTTTTCTGGTGTTGACACGTGGCCACTCCTGGAGCCGCCACGTGTCAGCTATTTTTGAGGTTTTTAATATTCATTTTTATTAAAAATATATAAAAAATTAAAAAAATAATTAAAAGCGGTCGTACGTGCGTCGCACGTGCCCCCAAGTACGTGCTCCGCACGTGCCACGCCCCTTCTCCGACCCCCACCACGTGGCCCCTCCACGGCCAATCGATCAGCGGCCGATCGAACAGCCATTGTGCGTCGTCATCACGCCGCCCCCCCCCCCCAATTCTCCACAACAACCGCCCCCACTTTCGTCGCAACCGACCACCCCTCATTTGACTTCGCCGTCGTCAAAATCGCGCCGACCATCCAACCACCTCCGGATCTCTCGCTACGCCAAACGACCCCCGCTCGACTCGCGCCTCCCATCACCGGCCCCTTCCCTCTCCCATATTTAAGCTCGTAGCCTCCGACCTCACCAGCCATCCGCCGATAGTCTACTGTGAAAAACACCCTCCGATGGTGACAGCCCGGAGTGGCATCCATTGTGGCGAGATCCGACCGCTCCTGCTACGACCATTGCAGAAACGCCTTCCAGACGTGCTATTCTGCTCCAATCTTTGTCGAGCCAACGCGCCATAATCACTGAACGACAACTCCATCTCCACGGTCAACTCCGGTTGCTTTGCGTCGTCGAGCCAACGTCATCGACATCACCGCCGACCACGCTCGCCTCTCCAACTCTGCCCACTCCGACGCTACTCCACCTCTGAGCTTCAAGTTTCGCCAACGATACCCCCAATTTCCTCCAACAGCCATCGGAGCTCCTCAGCACAGACCGGGCATGAAGCCCGAGGTCCCCCTCCGCCTCTCCTTGCTCCGGATTCCTCCAGTAGCAGCCACGCCCTTCCACCGTGCTCTCAGCCTTCCAGCCCTCTGCCGCGACATCTCTCCTCCGACGGCCTCCAGAGCCGGGCCTCCGCCCGTTCCGCCTCGCCTCAGCCACCACTAGCGGTGGACACGAGACCCCCGCACGTGCTTTACGCGTGCACGGGGGGACGTCATTAGTCCCTTCATCCCCAAGGGTCACGTGATCTGCACGTGACCCGCTGGGTCAATTGCATCCCAGTCCCTTGGAGTCCCTCAAATCGCATTTCAGTTCGCCCAGAGGGCACGTGCCACGCACGTGCTCCCTCTGATGATTTTGCAGAGGAATCCCCAAACTCCTGGTAAATTCAATTAGGTCCCCCCTGCATTGTCTTTATCTTTTTATTTATTGCATCTGTACCCCTGCATTTCTACTTCATTTTAGACCTTTGTTTTCCATCATTTTATTTATCTAAAAATAGCATGATGTTCGTCATTTAATTTTCTACATCTTGACATATTGCAGATATTTTTGTGATTGACAGTTAATTAATAATCAATTATTATGTGGAAACTTTCATATTTTTCCCAGTTTGTGCTCTTAAAACTTTATCTGATTAACCATTGCTCTAAAAATTCCCCAAAAATCACATATTGTAAAGTTAATTTGCTTGACATTGTGCCCAAAAAGATTTGCATTTGCATGCATATTTTGTCCTGTAAAAATCATCTTGCATATTTCACTATTTAATTTTTAAAAAGAATTAATCCCCACATTTTCGAGGTTTAGGATTCTTATGAGATCCATCACCTAGTGATAGATCTTAAATAAATTTATTTCTTGAAAATAAGTAGGTTTAATATTTATGATAATTAAATATTGAAAATCATTATATTTGCACTTAAAATTCATAAAAAAATCATATTGCATCCAAAAATTCCAAAAAAATTACAATGCATTCATTTTATCACAATTATCATCTCGGCCAAGTTTCGTATTTTTCGGACATTGTTTGATCGTAATTTGCATTTTAGTCCCTAAAATAGGCCAAAATTGCATCTTGCATCCCTTATTTGCATTAAAAATTCCAAAAAAAGACCGCCTCAAAAACCGTGCATGAATCTTGATAGACATAATTCTAGGTCGTTCCTTTGCCTCCTTGTGTTCGACCTTGGGACTTGCCCAAGTAAAATAAACATAAAACCACGTGATTGAAATTGAAGTAGTTATTTCTTGACCGATTCCGATCGCCGCCAACAACGAACGACAAATCAAATTTTTGGCACGAATAGATAAAAACATCTTCTTAACGTAGCGATTCTCGGAATTGTCACCCTCGCCGGAGAAGATGACATTGGTCGTCGCCTTCTTCACACCCACACGGCCTCCATTTCACTCCATCTCGCACACGTAATGCGTTGGCACGCTTTGGTTGTATATCTAACTGTGCAAGTTCTTGAGTCTTCAATGACCGGAATTTCATTAGAGAGAAATGCACGAGCTCTGTCTCTGGCATGCAGCCTTCACCCACCACCTCTAGGACCTCCAACCGCTTTGGTGATCTTTGAACATGGTCTTAGGCACTCCAGATTCCTCCATGAAGCTTCACCGACCATAGAAGAAGGTGGCGGAGCTCAAGGCACCTCGCCGGAGATCTGATCGAGCCACCAACCTGACGGCGGAGGAGGCAACTCTAGAATCTACATGCACCATTGGATGCACTTCTCCGATGTCCATCCAACGGCGCTGCTTCAGCCACGTACCCTCCAGCGTACGGTACAGTTACCGTTGGATCCTCGAGATCTGACGGTCCATCTGCGGCCATGTGTCTGCTCTGAGCCTAGTACCACACCTCCAGGCTCGGATCACCTGAGCTGAACCGGAGCTGCATCGAGCCTACATCGAGCCAGAGCCATACGCCGAGGCTACCCGAGCCTCCTCCGAGCCTGCATCTCCACCGAGCCTAGAGCTCGCGTGCTTGTCGCATGCACTTAGGGCATTTTGCATGAAGGCCCCACCAACTTCTCTAAATTACGGACATGTCCAGAGATCAAGTGCAGACCACATGCGCTTAGGGTATTTTGCACTCATACCCTCGCATGTTTTAATAATTACAAAAATACCTCCGCGCGTGTGGGTAAATTACAGGGAAGGCTCTGTATGTATTTTATTTGCATTTTAGTCCCTCCCAGGAAGTTGTTTACTAGTTATCTTTTATATTTTCTTGCATTTATGCCCCTAACACATTCTTGCATATCTTGAGCATCCTAGCTCAGATTGGGTTGATTTCAATGGTGTTTCAAAGCTTGTTTAATTTTCTTTCTAATGGCATAATTATTGTTCCGTTTTGGCACTTTTAATTTTATTGTCTAAACCTAATTATCTAGTATTCAATGATTTTTGTGCCATTGGGTAGCTTGTAAATGGAATAGCTTCATGACCCTTTTCTGAAATTGACCATCTCTTTATTGCTCATTGATTCTGTATAAATTTGGCATATTTGTAGTGTTTTAATTTTGCATTTCTTTGCATGATAAATAAAAAATGCATTTGTCATGTTTATTTATGAATCATGTCTTCATGCATTTCTTGACCTATGATTATTAATCTAACACTTAATCTAAATAATTAGAGTCTAAATGATACTAAAGAGGCTCGTGTCCCTGAGTTCGACCTTGGGCTTGCCCAAGTAAAAATAAAAATCAACCATTTGATTTAATTGGTATATTAATTAAATGGTCTTTGACGCATTCCATTCGGCCAACTACAACGCATTAAAACGACTTATTAAGAGGTCGAATTTAGGGTATGTCAAATGGCGTCTTTACCGGGGACACAGCTCATCTTTTGTCTTGTGTGGATTTTTATTTATTTAATTAAGTGTTTTCTATACATAGGTCAATTTGTGCATGTTGTCTTGCATTATTAAATTTTTTCGATTGATATCTACTCTTTGTTTTTGTGGTAGGGCCCTTGATGTTCAAGGAGGCAGGAGCAGGTGCTTCCTCACTGCAAGGAGCCGCAGAAGCAATTTTGGAGGGAAATCGAAGGACAAAAAAATGACTTGCGTTTTTATTTCTGATTAATGTAATAATCGTCTTTACAACGGTCTTCGATCGAAGACTCGCGCTTGTAAATGAATGACTTATATGTATTTGTGTGGGGATCACCCCACTTGAGTGTCGACCTAGGACCAGGCATGCGACTCTTTGAGCTATTTTCACGTTCTCTTTTACGTGTTTGATCGTAGGTAGGACACACCTTATTTATAGACGCACATAAACATCGCTTCACTTAGCCAAATTAAAAGGTATTCTTTCCCGCTAATAGAAGCATGTTAGGTGCATTTTTCCATCGACTTTAGACCCGATACACCACAGAGAAGTTAAGTCCTAATTATTACAAATTATCAGGATTCAAAGAGAGACGGACTTTGTGAATAATGCGGAAAATAAAATCTAAACTAACTCTCTCTCTCTCTCGCAAAATAAAGACGGTCTTCTCTATAGATCCTTGATTTTGTCAAAAAAATTGCTCCAAGTTAAATGCGAAGAGAGATATTGCAGTTAGTATCAGAAGTAAGAGAAAGATTCATAAATAAAATGCAGAAAATAAAATGCAAAGGAAAGGGGAAAATGACACAGAAATATTTTTCATGAAAAATTAATTACAGAAAATATTTTAAAACCCTAAAAAATCGCCGTTCCCCAGCAACAGTGCCTTTTGATGAGCACAAAAATTGCCTCTTTAATTGTCGATAATTAGAGTACAAGAGATGAATTTCGGTCGATCGAAAACCACAATCTTTGAATGTTGTGGAGTATTTTTACTTGGTAAGAGTACTAAGGTTGAACACAGAGAACATACTATTTTAGTTGTGTAGTTTTAAATTAATTTAAATAATTAATTAATTGCTATTTTAATTTCTTTGTCAGAGAATGAAGTAAAGAAAGAGAAGGCAAAATAAGCAAAAAAAGAATAAAAATAGAGGATCCGTGATTGTGGATTATCTTTAATTCCTCGAATAGCGATTATCAGTCCTTGAATAACCTCAAAAAGTAATCGCAGATCCAAAATAAAATTATTAATTAATTCATAAGAGATGATCACAGATCCACAAGAATATATTCGATATAGTCAATTAGATCCAAAGAGAATCAATGATCCAATAGTTGCTTTAACATCAATATTTATGATCAGAGCCCCAAAAATCCCTACACAAGATAGATCCATAATGACAGGAATTTTTCTTCTTAGAAAGAATCGATCTTTGTCGTGTAATCAAGACGAGATAAATATTAGCCAAAATAGGGCTGGAGAATCAGTCCTTAATTAGAAATTATTTTAATAGCCCTCCTTTCCCTGTGAATGATAAATCCTCGAAAGCATTAATCAAATAATACAAGGGAATTATTATGGTGCAATTCTCTCACTCGGGCTCCTACAGAAAATAGATCAATTATCCATAAAGATCACAGAGGAATTGAGTTAAAATCAAGTAAAAAATGCTGAGCCATCTTCTTCTTCAATAAAAATTCGATTAAAACAAGCTCTGATCTGTTCTCAAGGTATCGTAGTCTAAGAGCGTGGAATGAGCTTTGAAATGACAAATTATGCATAGAATTAGGAGTTCGAATGGAACCGATATAATAAAATGAACCAGCAGGGACTAAAATGTAATAAACGTTAGGTTTTCCTTTGAAAATGGTTCATGTAGGGACTTATCTTCAATTTCCCAAAGCCAGAGAGGTTCCCAGGAAATTTACCTCCCCCCCCCCCGCATGGCGGTATTTTTGTAATTTCTTAAACGCTGGAGGGTGCGGGCATAAAATGCCATCATGTACGTGTACCGAGCACGTGATGGACCTGTCTGCAGCTTTGAGAAGGTGCGGGGGTGCTTCGTAATATTTCCATATCACATGCCTCCTGCACGTGATTCGTGAGAGGCTAGGGCGGAAGGTTGGGGCAGACAAGGTTCCACGTGGTAAGGGTTGAGGCTTCGGGCAAGGCACGGTGGTCCTGAGCCTGGAGCTTCGTGCAGGCTATGTGAATTCTCCTGAGTCGTTATATGAACGCCGGGGGTTCCTCATCCAACGACAAATGTATGTCATTCCGGCTTTTCCTCCTCTGTCGAAGGGTGGCACGATTGGAACTCCGGTGAGCCCTTCCAGGCTCCTCCTATGGATGCTGGCGTCGGTGAAGGTCAGGGGAGCTCGTTGATGGGTCCGTAAAGGTGATGAGAAGGTGGTGAAGCTTGTAGAAGGGCTGAATCTTGCCGGCGACGAGGGCGGAGCGGCGAGGTGATTCGAGATTGGAGATGTTATCCTCTCTCTAACCACTCAAGAACTTTAGAGTCCTGCTGGAGATTAGGATAGCCGAGGTGAGTGTGTGCGTGCTTTTGGTGAGGCGAACGGGGGGTTGGGTGGACGGAGGAGTGGATACCAGATGGGGTCCTCCTCCTTGCAGAAGGGGGAAGATGGCCAGAGCGGAGGAGGTTTAGGAGAAAGGGATGAAGGCGATCACTCCAGCGTAGATCGTGGATGTCCGGTGATGCTTAAGGCAGTGCGAAAAGATGGGTGGAGTGTGGGTGTATGGAGGATTAATTAGGAGAAAACACAATGCAGGGGGAGGAATGAGTACCTGGAGATTCAAAGGGGATGAAGTGGATGCCTGGGAATGGAGGAGCGAGGCTCGACCTGGTCTTCTCTCAACGCGGTGGCTGCGCGGAGCTGAACAACGGCTCGAAGCAGCTGCGACAAGGGACTGAGGTCCCGTGAATCTTGTCGGAGGATTGAGGTAGCGCTCAAGAATCCTCTCGCCTCTGTCACAGCTCGAGGGTCAATCTATCTATCACTTCCTCTCATATGTTGGTGGATATGGATGAGAGAATGGTGTTGCGGCCTTTAGATTTATAGGGGGAGGGTAAAATCGACGAGGTTTGATGGAGAGGGTGTATTACATGTCGGTGACGGGTAACAGTCGAGGGGAGCGGAGGCGTTGCAGGGTGGGGGTGCATTGGAGGACAAAACGGATGAAGGAAGAAGAAATGGGTCACATGCTAGGCACGTGGCCCAGGGGAAGAGAGAGGAGAGAGGGAGTGGGGTGCTAGGTGGCACGTCCAAGGGTTGCCATGTGCCGCCCCAAAAAGTTTTCAAAAAATAAAGAGAAATAAAAAATGGAAAAATAGATGGAGACCTCAGATCAAAAAATTTCCTTCACAAAAGTTATTTGTCTCGACGATATCTACAACTTTCATGAAGGAACTGGGAGCAAAAGAGATCATCTGTACAAAGTGGTATTTTTGACGGTTCTCCATGTGTATAGAAAAATAGTTTTTGAGGGTTTTGTAATTTTTTTATGATGTTAAAAGAGATTTAAAAATCTATAAAAAAATACGATAAAATAAAAGACACTTAATTACACATTAATCTATTTTTTATTTTTAAAAATAAGAAAACAGGGAAATAAAATAGAAGTATGAAATAAGCGAATTTTGTACAAACACACAGAGGTCACTTGGATGTAGTTGTTTTCTTTGATTTCAGTCTTGATTTGGATTTGGATTTTTGTACTACTCGATGAAACATTCATCAAAGAACAGGATGAAGAAGATATAAAATCAAATGTGTTAATTATGTACATAAAATCTTAGGTCAAAAATCACAAAAAGATAAAATGTGCAAAAGAAGCCCAAAACCCAACTTTCACATATGAGCTCCGAATTTTATGAAATTAGTCTTGTTTTGAAGATAACTCAACCATGGTTGGTCCCAAGCCCGAGTAAATGAGGAGGGTTGTGTTAGGTAGCCGACAACCAGCGTAAAACAATCGGAGACAACTTCCTAAATAGTATTTTTTAGAAAAAAATATATTACTTAGGAAGTTGCCTCGTGATAGTCAGATCTTTTCAACATGGATTTAAGCAAACACTATATTTCATTGGGACATTCCCTACTTGCGACGCGTTGAATCGCCCGAATGCAATCAAAATTTGGCAAGGGCCGCTACATCGCAGCCTGGATGTAGTTCGAAATTTGCAAGGGTTCTCGCATGAGGAACGCATGCGGGTAATTAAGCTAGTTCCGCTGCATCATTGCCCGGATGTAGTCTAAAAAATTGTAAGGATTCTCGCATAATGGATGCATGCGAGTAAAGAAGTTAGTTCAAAAGAGATTGCAAAGGAAGTTGCGGATCGTTAGTTGGAATATTGGCACTTTAACTGGAAAATTGATGGAGATAGCAGATACGATGGAAATAAGTAAGATCCATATACTATGTCTTCAAGAGACTAAATGGGCTGGAGAGAAAGCAAGGGAGATCGAGAAGACAAGCTTTAAACTTTGGTATTCAGGTAAAGTTAAGGGCAGAAACAGTGTTGGAGTGATTGTTCATAAGGATTTGAAGGATTGTGTGGTTGAGGTGCAAAGATTCGAGGATCAGAGTATTTTACTAAAATTGGTGATTGAAGAAGAAATTCTGAATATCATCTCAGTGTATGCAACGCAAATTGGTTTAGACGAAAGGACTAAATAAGTTTTTTCGGAGGATCTAGATAAGATTTTACAAGGAATCCCACAAAGAGAAATGATTTCCATATGTGGAGATATTAATGGACATGTGGGAAAAGATGCTTCAGGGTATGCTAGTGTTCATGGAGTACATGGTTTTGGGGATAGGAATGAAGAGGGAAAAACCATTTTGGATTTTGTAACGACATACGATCTTTTCATAACAAACACTCTCTTCAAGAAGAGGGATGAGCATTTAATTACTTATAAGAGTGGCCCAACTAGAACACATATAGATTACTTTGCATTGATGAGAAGAGATCGGTTGTGTTGTAAACATTGAAAAGTAATCCTAGGAGAGAGTTTGACAGCCCAACATCGCTTGTTAGTCTTGTGTGTGCAAATAAAAGGGATGGTAAAGAAAAGGAGGATTCCTAAGATTGCTAGAACTAGATGGTGGAATCTTCCACTGAAGCAATCGAGCTTCAGGGAGAAGGTTTTAGAAGACTTATCTTGGGATTGTAGCGGAAGTGCAAATGAGATGTGGGAGGTAGTAGCATCTTGTATCCGAAAGGTAGCCAAAGAGATGTTAGGCGAGTCAAAGTGAGGAGCTACAGGTCAAAAGGAGGCTTGGTGGTGGAGAGAAGGGGTGCAAGAGAAGCTAAAAAGTAAAGGAGCATGCTTTAAAGCCATGTCAAAGGATAGAACAGAGGAAACTGTCACAAACTAAAAAATAGCGAAAAAGGAAGCAAAGAAGGCTGTAATCGAAGCTAAGTCAAAAGCTTATGAAGTTCTCTATAAAAATCTCAACTCTAAGGAGGGCCAAAAAGATATATTCAGGTTGGCCAAAGCAAGAGAAAGAAAGGCCAAAGACCTTTCTCAAGTGAGATGCATTAAGGACGAGGAAGGTCATGTGCTTGTTACTCAGAATGATATAGAGACTAGATGGGAGCAGTACTTCCATAAACTTTTTCATTGGGGAAGGAAATAGAGAGATCACTTTGGGTGATCCAGCTAGTAGTGAAAGTTACTTGAATCGTGCAAGCTATAGACAAATTCAAAGAAAGGAAGTAGAGGAGGCTTTGAAGGTTATGAGACCCAGGAAAGGTGTAGGATCAGATGACATCCACGTAGAAGTATGGAGATTTTTAGGTGAGTGTGGTTTGACTTGGCTTACGAATCTATTCAATCTTATTTGGAGAAGCAAGAAAATGCCTGAAGATTGGAGGAGGAGTGTCATGGTGCCTCTTTACAAGAATAAAGGAGACATTCAAAATTGTTCAAATTATAGAGGTATCAAGCTTATGAGTCACACTATGAAAAATTGGGAACGTGTGATCGAAAGAAGGTTGAGGCAAGTTTCCAAAGTAAAAGAAAACAAATTCGGATTCATCTCAGGTCACTCAACTATTGAAGCCATCCATTTGTTGAGGAGAACAATGGAGATTTATAGATCTAAAAGGAAGAACCTCCATATGATCTTTATTGATTTGGACAAGGCCTATGATTCTGTCCCATGAGAGATATTGTGGAGAGTTTTGGAGAAGAAACAAGTACATGTCCTATACATTAACCTCATAAAGGATATGTATGATAGGGCTTTATCTTGTGTAGGGACCCCGTCTGGGAAGACTGATTATTTTGACATCAACATTGGTTTACATCAAGGTTCAGTTTTGAGTAAATTTCTTTCTACTTTGATTATGGATGAGTTGACAAGCCACATTCAGGATGAGATACTTGGTGTATGTTATTTGTTGATGATATTGTGTTGATTGACGAGACTAGAGATGGAGTAAATGAGAAGCTTGAGGTCTGGAGACATGCATTGAAGACTAAAGGATTTCGTATAAGTAGGGATAAGAAGGAATATATGGAGTGTACCTTTGATGGAAGCAATGGTTAAGGAATCGAGGTGAAAATTGGTGATGATAACATTTGGAAGAGAGATTCTTTTAGATATCTGGAATCTATTTTGCAACATGATGGGGAAATTGATGGACATGTTACTAATAGAATAAATGCAGATTGGATAAAGTGGAGAGGAGCCTCTGTTGTTCTATTGATAAGAAAATTACTTTAAAAATTAACGGAAAGTTTTACAAAGCAACTGTGAGACTTGCTATGCTCTATGGATCTGAATGTTGGCCTGTGAACCATAGACATGTGCAGAGAGTGGTTGCAGCAGAAATGAAAATGATAAGGTGGATGTGTGGACACACACGTAATGATTAGATTCGGAATGATGCAATCAGAAAGAAAATTGGTGTAGCTCTGATCGAGGATAAGATGCGAGAAAACTTCTTAAGATGATTTGGTCATTTGCAAAGAAGATCATCTAATGCACCAGTCAGGAGATGCGAGTGTTGGGATGTTGAGTCGGCTAAGAGAGGGCGAGGACGGCCCAAGAAGTGTTGGAAAGAGACTATACGAAGGGATCTTAGTTTTTTGGATATAAGCTCGGGATTGACCCAAGATAGATTTGAATGGAGACGAAGAATTCATGTAGCTGAACCTACTTAATTGTGGGAAAAGGCTTTGTTGTTGTTATTGTAGTCTTGTTTTGAAGGTATTTGAAAATGGAGTACTTTAAAAGTGAGTAGACCAAAATCGGACACTGTATGAGGAAGATATGCGTGTTTTAGTCCGTCTGATGTGAAATTAGGTTTTGGGTTTATTTATCACTTATTTGAGTTAGCATTTTTTTTGTAATTTTTTTTATTCTTGTTAGTAATATCTACACAATAGAAGTGGTTTCAGGTCAATTGGAGTTGGGATTGATTAATTAAAAATAAGGAAAGTTAGTAGCTTTTCAGGTCAATTCACACTTGTATTTATTTTATGCAATTATACATGATGAAATACGGATATTATTTACACATGTATGAATGCTAATGATGCTATATTAATGATTAAATGCATATGGATTTTGGGGTAACATAGCCTTATTGACCAGTTTTAGCATGTTGAATCAGAGATTCATCAGGACCTTTTCACTGGGTCTATGTTCATATTGAGTTTAGACTCAACCCTTTTTGTTTAATTTTAATTACTCATATACATGAGTAGGAGGCGTAGAGGCTACCCGTAAATTGTCTCTTTAGGCAAGGTGGTTTCATCTTTGATCATATCGTGAATGTTTTCGTGAACTTTTGTATGCAAGAAGAAAAGACATTGCAATGCATGGAACATGATACATTGTAAGTAACATATATGTGTGCTTATATTTGTTATAGTTGAGATCTTACACATATACAAATGATAAATGTTGTTTGGAGCATCGATATTCGAATTGCGTCGTTTAGTGGTTATTATTATGAAGTGGTTGAAGATGTGATTGAATTTCATTTTTGATACAAAATGTTCAGATGCAAATTGGCATTTGGAAGATCCATAATATAAAGGAATCACTACCAAAAATTTCTTTAACGTTATAACCAATCTTAAGATTAATCGGATAATTAAACATTTCAATCATCTCGATTAACAACGTGGGCCGTGACATATTTTTAAGTACAAGTCAAAAGGTGTTTTTTTAATCCTAGATGAATCTCGATGCAATGTAATAGATATCAAGCTATAATTACAACTTATACCCAAAAGCAGCGCATCATTCTAAATTCATGCGACATATTACAAGTGTAAAGCCATGAACTTGGCATCCCTCGGATTCTATATAATAAGATCCGGCTCGTCAAAAGGAAACCAACAGAATCTGTTTCGTGTAAATCGGACTTCGTTTCGATTTGTTATGATTTTCATAAGAAAGAGAAGTAAGGAGTGTTAAGACGTCATTAACCCATAATGACTGTCATTAAGACTAATTAAGCATGATTAAAGAAACTAATGATGGATTGAAAACCGCTAATGATCATTAGCAAACACTAATCAATAGTTAGCCAAAGATAAGCATATGCTGCAAAAGTTAAATTGCGATTAGTGAAAGTTAATCACGATTAATGTTAATTAAGCATCATTAGAGAATCTAGAATCATCTGGAATGTTCTAACTTAAGCCCCAAGTTTGAGATAGGTTTTGGCCAAAACCATGGGCCAAAACCATGGGTCGCTAAACCATGATTAAGGTCTAAACCATGGTTTTCTAACCATGATTAGTGGTTTTCTGGAGCCTATAAATACCCCCCTACCCATTCATTCTCTACGATTTCCACTACCACCACCACCCAAGGGCTAGGGTTGAGAGGTCGGGTGGAGGAGTGGGAGGCAGGGAAGGAGCGCTAGCGAAGCGCTGCCGGGAGAACGAGGAGGAGAAAGGTATGATCCTCTCTTAGTTTGTTTCATAAGCTAGGATTTCAATTCATCCTCTTTTCTTCCAAGCTTTGTTCTTGATTCATCTTTCTTTCCGATTCATTTTCTGTTGTGGTTCGAGGAGAAATCCGTGTAACACCCTATTTAGGTGTGGGCGGCTATGCATGTCAGTGAACCCTGTGATTCGTCACACATTCACTCATCTAAGACGCGTGGTGTCTACCGATTCTCCATCGCTTATGTTTCTATTCTTTCAATTATGCTTTTATAGTTATTTTGATGGAGAAATCTGTGTAATACCCTACTTAGGTGCGGGCGGCTATGCACATCAGTGAACCCTGTGATTCGTCACACATTCACTCACCTAAGATGCGTGGTGTCTACCGATTCTTCATCTCTTGTTGTCTGAGTATATTCTTTCAGTTTTGCTGTTTTTTTCCTCACAATTGATTTTATAGAGGAAACGCTTTTCGTTTTTATTTTGAAATATGTCCCGATATAAGGGGAAACTCTGCCGAAATTTTCCGAGAAATATGTTCCGATACAAGGGGAAACTCTGCCGAAATTTCAAGAGAAAATATGATTCTTGGTGTTCTTCGTGTTCTTCATGTTCTTCGCGTTCTTCGTGTTCTTCGTTCGTTCTTCGCACGTTCTTAGCGTTTTTGATACGAAAATGAAATTCGATCGTTTCAGGAGCCTTAAATTATCTTTTCTGAAAACGAAACACGATAAAGCACTGCATATACAAGAGAGGGCTCGATTAGGTAACGAAATCCTTCCTTTTGCTGTTGGTTTTTCAAACGAGATTATTGAAATTCTTGATTTTATGTTTTGTGCTATAAAGAACCCTAATTTTGGCTATTTTTGAAAAAGTCTGAACAGTTGCTTTGTAATTCCTACTAAAATAAGGTTTAAGCATCAAATCGATGCGGTGGCTTTGAAAGTTAGGGTTTGGGAGTTAAAATAAGCATAAATACGAGTATATATGCATATGAATAATATATATGTGAGTCTATACTAAGTATTGTTGATTATGCAAATCGAAGACTTAACGAAAGAATTACATCATGGGAATTGATGTGGTTTGAGTTGGAGTCTGAAAAGGATCATGTGTCACGTTAAGGATGACTGGGAGTAGAACTACAGGTCGGGCATGCAACCTGTAGGTTTGTCGGAAGGAACCCGTATCGGCATTTCCCTACCTAGGTGGTACACGGTTGCCCTATTATGATAAGTGCGCATGAAATGAATGTTTTGCAATGCGTGATATTGGGAGCCAATATCTTCAGGTTGAACGACGGAAGATGTGGTCATGCCATGTGGAGGCACGGGTGGTTCAATAGCGGCTGGGTCACGATAATATGTATTTAAAGCCGCTAGGCTATATGATTAAATGTTAGCATGAGGTTTTAAGCAACCGAGTCTTCGAGGATGGTGTGCTCATTTGTTTTCCGGGCTGAGGGTTTGAGATCCTATTTAATAAAATAAAAGAAAATTGTCAGGGTAGTATTGGAGGATTGGTTGAGGCGACGTGCGCCGGCATAAGCTTACCAAGATCAACGCAATCTCCAATCCCGAAGTGTGCACAACTTCGGAGTCCTTATAGTGGTGAGGTAATTCCCCTGGACTAATCCCTGACGTGGAATAGAAAAGGAATAGGACTTAAATTAATGAGAAGGAATGAAACTTTTGTGATGACAAGTTTTGCAAAATTATATAATTTGTTTGCTTTTCTCTTCTTCGTTACTTAGCATTCGCTAATTTTATCATGTGATTTATGGAAAACCCAACAGGTGTCGGTGAGACATCGCAAGGACTTTAAAAATCCATCCAGCTTACATACTAGACATCCAACCCGCTACAATAGCATTACTTTTGTAAGGTAGTTAGAAATCTTTTGTGTATTTTCCTTTCAAGCTGATGTGCATGTAATTGGTTATAGTGGGACAATGTATCATCTGAACTTTATTTTGTGAATGGAAAAGTGTTGAAATACTTTCTTTCGAATATACTTTATTTGCAGTCTGTTTCTGAATGTTAGTTGTGATTGCTGAACGAATTATTGTTGAGTAACCAGATCCGGTTATGGGAGGATCCGACGGCCCAGAATTGGGGTCGCAACAACAAGCATGCTCTTCACATGCAATATTCTTGTGTTCGATAGCTCCATTTTGAGGTATTATTTTAGGTAATACAAATGCATGCATCTCCTTTTTTATACAGAACACACCATAATTCCTTCTCGAATCTCCACCATTATCACTCCTTATTGTAGTTATTGCGGATCTTTGTTTGTTCAGAATCCTTCTTCTAGCGCCGATAACTTTGGAAAAAATCAAATCTTCGCTTTAAGGAATAATACCCATGCAAATCACGAAAAGTCATTATTAATTATAAGGTAGTAATGACATCCACTCAATCTTTTGGATTTGACATGCACAAAAAGGGTCAAATGCAACTGTTCTAATGGGATATGGTTATGCTCACCACCTTTTCATGGTTTAAGGTGCTATTGTGTTGTTTTCATTGGGATATGGTTATGCTCACCACCTTTTCATGGTTTAAGGTGCTATTGTGTTGTTTTCATAGTTCATATGCAATGCAGGTTTCTTTCTTTTTGTAGGTTAGCTCAGGAAGGACTCTCTTTCTCCCTTGACCTTACTTTGCTCTTATGTAGCCTTTGCTCCTTGCCTCAATTGCAGACTTCGCACTTTGGCTCATGTATCTAAGAAAAATCCCTCTATTGCTTGGTTGCATTCCTAAGATATGGAATGCACACCACTGTCATTTCTCGGATACATTAGAGTGAATCCAACCTTTTTCAACTTATGATTGTGAACTTTCTCCCTTAGCTAAGGATTGGAACCTGGTTATGTGAACAACTTCCTTATGCCAAGGTATTCCACGCTCTAAGGTTCTATATCAAAGAATCCATCTTTAATTCGAGAGAGAATGAACAGAGCTTTCTGCTTCCCCCTCTAAACTTAGCTTTTGACATTTCAAGGCAAGACTCGCACATTCATTCGACCAGGGATGAAATCATGACCACATCGAGCTAACCCTCCCAAATGCTAACCACAAAGATGGCATGTCGTACAACTACATTGTGCATGTTTCCGATCAACCACTGCTATTTTTTGACATGGTAACTGATAACCTGGACACGAGCTTCCAAATCCATACTAAGAGCATGAACAATATCCCAATAATACATACTAACACAATGGGAAAAATATGGAACTGGGGGGATCACCCCTATGGTGGGTAAAAGGGTACATGACCAGGAAGTCGATTTCTTCGTGGCTATATTCAGGTGTCTGGCGGGCACCAAAGGTCGGAGAGAATATAGAGAATGATCAATGAGAATGGGAGAACCATACTATGGACACCAAGCAATAAGAAGATGGGATCGTGACAAAAGAAGTAGACTAACATGCACACCGAGAAAGGACACAAGATGTGTTTTTTGGGTTTTCTTATCTCATAGTAATAGTTGAAAACAAGAGTTTGATGCGAGAGGGCGTGCAATTAGTCAGCATGGATACGACTGAGACTAATGATAAGGGATCAAACCTAAGCGGATAAATTTCCAAGTGTTGTGTACCCCTTATCAACAATCAGCCATCTTCCCTTTGATTTGCTAAGCGAGCAATGATTTATTGACAAATGGATAGCCACTCTTTGAGGTAGTCGGTTCGGTATTGATGGGGGACGGAAGGAAGGGAAAGTGGTCTACCGCTTCACTAGGGGGACCTCACAGTTAAACGTCGGATGAGATGTCAGACTCCTTCCCTGTCCCATGGGCGGGACTTCCTCTTTCGATGGTCTATCAAGAACTCTGTAGTCATGTATGATCGACATCGTTGATGATGTTTCCAAGGGTATGTTGAGAGATGTATAGAATGTGACAGCTTTTTAGAGAATTCACAACTATTTGAATGACTGACCTTTTCTATCCCTCCCGGATTCCAAGATCAACGCATCTCTTATTCCTTTCTCATTCAAAAGGCAAAGCATTCGATGTCACCATCTATCTGAATGTCATTTCCACCTGCATCGCTCCTGCCTTACAAACAACTCGCTCGCCCTTTATAGCACTAGATAAGTAGCCACTGAGTTGGAAACTTACCCTCACTCATCCCCTCTTTAGACTTTTTCCCCAACTAGATCATATGCTTTTACCGATCCCTTGAAACCACTTGTGTTGAATTATATACGAAGGCTAAAAAAGTCTTTACTAATTTATAATTAGTTAACACAAGACATGTACCTCTTCACCTATTTTTACAGGTTCACTAATGGATATGGACGATCAACTCTCTCCAACTGAAGCCATCAGGATGACATTTCCCAGATAAATAAAGTAAGAGGCATACTTACCCTCTCGTATACTTGACCTAGTACTATCTAAATTCACACATTGCTCTCTTCCCCATTCTGTCTTGTTGTATAATTTCGTGCACTCCCAACCAGAAACTATATAAGGAAAGCCCATTTTTTTCACGACTCTTCCCCCCATCCCTTGTATGTAGATTATAGTTTGGTGATTGATCGTGGCCTTTGCATGTAGAATGACATGATGCAATCCAAAAGGTGTACATTGGAATAGAAGAGGCACATGTTCTTCTCATTTATTGACCAACCAATTCTCATACCCTCGAAAATAGCCATCATCCTTTCATTCACAAACATAGCGTGCACTGATAACCAGGGAAATCGAGGGTCGTACGGTTTCATAAAGCGAAACCGCAGTCGAAGTCTTGACCGCTCAAAAATCCCTAATTAATCAACAATGAACCCACAATAAAATATCAAATGTGGAGTCAAATTTATTTTTAACTCTACATAAAAGATGTATAGGTGAAAGTATGTAGAGAGTTCGAACACAGGGAGCAAGGCAGGATAGATCAACAAGTGTGTGTGTGTGTGTGTGTGAATGTGATGTGTTGTCTACACTAGGGAGCAATGCAAATGTTTTTGTGGGTTTTAATTTTTAATTAATTTTTTTATTTATTTTTTTAATTTTTAATTTTGTATTTTGATTTTTAATTTTCTGATTTTTTCTTTTTATATTTTATATTTTTTGTTTTTAGAAATAGAATATATAGATAATATAAGAAAAGAGGTAAAAGGGTATTTATAAAAATAGTGAAAAATGCTCAAAAATTAGGAAATAAAATCTTTTTGGTCTTTTTATAATTTTCTACTGTTTTTGTGATTTTTGGGTATTTTTCAAAATATTTTTGGTATTTTTAAAAGGCAAAATAAAGAAAACAGTGAATTAAGATTCTGGCCAAAATTAAAATGGGAAGGAAAAATATCAAACAGCAACAAAATTTTCCCAAGTTAATTTTAAAATAAAGATAATAAAATGGGGAACCTACAGGACTTGAGTTTTCATTTTTTTTGAGTTTTCTACGATTTTATAGATTTTTTTGAAGTTTTTGGATATTTTCTAATTTTTAAGATTTTTGTTTTGAAATTTTTAGTGGTTTTTGGACTGACACTAGAATACATTAAATACACAATAGGTGATTTTTTTGGAATTTTTCAAGTTGTTTTGCTAATTTTTATGGATTTTCTAAGGTAGACAGTAGCTAAAATACATGTTTTTTTATTTTTAATAAATATTAAAATGCAATAAAAATTAAATATAAAAGTATGGCGTGAACAAGCAAGTTAACAGGAGCTTAAAATGATTTTTATGAAATTTTTCGAATTAAAATGATGCTCTAAATAATTAGGGAAAGCAAGCAAAAATGTATGGCATGGCAGGGGTATATGTGCGAATATCAGAACATCCAGGGGCTTCTGCTCAATATTTCCACAAAATATATAATTGAATACAGTATTTAATAGATCAAATTTACATTTAAATAACCTCAGGGGCACGCCTGCAAATTACCCACCAGGGCGCGTGACTAGCACGCGCCTGGGAGGGACTTGTTTGCAATTAACAAAATCCTGGGGGGTTGACTTACAAATGTACCAAAAATATTACACGAGATCTAATAGTTCTTGGACTGATGACAAATAACAAAATGCCCGAGGGCCTCTATGCAAAATGGCCATGCACCTCACGTGCACGGGCACGTGAGATGACGTGGCTAAGGACCTGATTGGAAATAAGAGAAAGTGCGAGGGCCTCTACGCAAATATTAAAACGATATTTAACTGCAGATAAATGTTTATAGCCTAAATATTAAACACAAAAAATGCGCATGGGTTTAGACGCAAAATACCCATGCAAAGGCGGGAGCGGACGGCGGATGTTGATTCACTTAAACACGTGTCGTCGATCAGCGTCGCGATACCCCTTCACCCTAGGACGGCCTTGATTAGAACGCTGATGGAGATCAAACAGTGGAGGCTCTTGATGATCCAACGGACGCTGCTATCGTGGACGATCGGCCCTTGATCGGACGGCAGGGAGGTCAAGACGAAGAACAGGGATGAACTCACCGTGAAGCGAGTTCCCCGACCTTGATCTCAGCCCTCCGGCCTTCGATGACGCTTCAAAATTGTCGGTGACGAGCATGGGGGCTTCCTCAAGGTGATGGCGGCTTCAAAATGGACTGATGATGGCCGGAGCTCCGCTGCGGAGTTGGCGAAGGAGGACAGCCTCAGGAGCTTCGAGCTTGACGACAACAACCCCCTAGGTGGGGTATCTGAGCACCTGGAACCTGCAAAGACGTGAGGAGGTGCGCAGGTAAATTGCCACGTACCTCAAGATGGCGAAAAGATGCGGGAGGCGGCAAGGGAGATGCTCGCCGGAGCTCGCTCCGACGAGGTGGACGCGAATGCAAGTTGATGGATTTCGAGCAAAGTGGAGGATAGCTAGATGATCCTAATGCTACTGGAAAGCTAAAAACACAAGAGAAATACAAGAAAAAACACAAACCTCAAGGGAGAGATGGACCTCACGGTGGTGCGTCCGCCGGAGATGGGTTGGAACGCTCTTCGGGCCTTCACCGCACCTCGACGAGGACGCTGGGTCGACCCTCTGTCACCGGGGACTCACAGCGGAGGCTCGGAGGTCTTGGCTTCGGCCAAAAGATGGTTCAAAGGGAGAAGGAACGGCTAGGGTGGTATTTTGAACAAAGGTCGAGAGGGCTCGAAGACTGAGGTGCATCGGTCGATTCAACGACCCTAAGGTCGAAAAAACCTCTCGACGTGATTCACCGATGATCGAGGAACAACATCGTAGAAGACACCAGCATGAAATGAGCAACGGGTTGGCCTCGAAAAAAAGTGAGAACATGGGTCAAAAGTCAGGTTTGACAGAAGCTACAGGAGAGGGGTCAAAGAGTTGACCCGAGGTCAACTCTCAGGACCCCCTGGTTGGTCCACGTGGACCAACCAGGAAAAACCCTGGAAAAATATTTTATTAATTCATTTAAAAATAGTATTTGATTTTATTAATTTTAGGTTATTTAATAAAAAATATTTATTAATTTATAAATTATTTTATTATGATTTTTAATTATTTTTATGAGGTATAAAAATACAAGTTTCCTTTTATGCTCTTTATAGGTATATTACCTATATATTTTAGTATTTTATTTTTATTTTATATTTTAGTTTATTTAATAATGTTTATTATTTTATAAAATTATAAAATACTTTTATACACGTAATTATATTTTTATTTTATTTTTTCTGAATTGTTTTGTATATTTAATAAAATATAAGTATGTATTATATAGGTATACTTATAGGTATAATACCTGTGAATTTTATACACATGTATTTTATTTTGATTTTTTTTGAGGTTTTTATTCTGATTTTAATACACATGTATTTTATTTTGATTTTTTTGAGGTTTTTATTCTGATTTTAATACACATATATATTATAAGTAATATTTACATAATTATAAAAATATAAAAACACAAAAATAATGATTAAATGATAAATTGAATATTTTAATCTGTACAAGTATACAATAAGGGTCCAAAACTCAACTTTCAACCCGTAGCTCCGCTAAATGCGAAACCACCGCCATTAAATAGCTTATTTTATACTATATACATTAAAGGTGAGTTTGCTGCATTTGGATCTTTCATCTGTGAGATACGGGTCTGGGAAGTTGGGATTCTGGATTTTTATTCAGATCATAACTTTTTATCTGTACAATATTTTTTAGTGAAATAAATTTTGTATTTTTCTTTGTTTAATTATCTACAACTTTCATGTACAAAGTTTCTTTATTTGAGGTATAAAAAGTGGAACCAAAAATAGGTCCCAAAATGATTAAAGAATGAATAGAAAGAACATGTATTTTGCCTGTATTTTGACCCTTATCTCCCCCTACTTTATTCCTTGTCAACCTATTCATCAAGATGCCTAGGTCTCGGGGTTTCGGGTCATAAAATATTTACAATATTTTATTCTTTTTCTTTTCTTTTATTTATTCTATGATTTTGGCTTTAATTACAGTATTTTATACACTATTTACATGCACATGCATGGATGCTAAGATGATGTAATTAAGGGTATTTACACGCATTTTCTAGGGTTTTTGAGGCCAAAATGATAGAATAAAGATGATGAAATGTGGATTCATCATCCCCCTATACTTTACCTTTGCTAGTCCCTAGCAAATACTTATGCAATAAGTGCAGAAAGAAAAATAAAGAAAAGAAAAAGAAGAAAGTGGATTTAGTTTAATTATCAAACTTGTCTTCACAAAATCAAAGTTTGGAGCTTAAGTCGGACCTTTGGAATTTTAGTGCGGGTGGAACCTTAACGAGAACCGAATTTGAAATCCAACAGTCCCTGAGAATCCCAAAACTCTGCCCAAGTCTCCTCAATAGCCAGGTCAGAAATATCTCAATTCATACGCAAACCCTTACGACTATGAGTCCGAATCGTACAGTGTAAGTGATAGTGGCTCTCCCCAACTAGAATGGCAACGAAACTGACTTCTCCAGCATGACAACCCAATGATTCCCCAATCCAAAAACTCCATCCTCGAGGAGCGGGGTATTCCCTTCTAAGTTCAAGTGGCAACCAACTCAAGAGGAGGGGGTGAAGAGAAGAATGGACGGTAGCCAGTGTAGCTACCTATCCTAGGATGCAAGACCAGTGTAGTCAAGTCATCCAACTGCAGGCTCACATATTTGACTTTGGAACTCAAGATTGCTTATTGGCTTTACAACATTTTCACATACTTTGCAGGCATTTATTTTTGTACAGGCTTGAACTTCTTCTTTTTTTGAAATACTATTCACAGCAGCATTTACATAAGGAGTTTTTCCTCTTGAGCCAGTAGACTATCCCTCTTTTGAAGCTTTATTGCAACCCACAGTCTCCTGTCTTTAGACTTCCTCATCACTGGACGGGTTGGGGTGCACTTCCCTCCCTAGAGGAGGACAAGTGTTTCCACTTATGTGCGTCTCATACCGGCAAATCCAATCCCCTCACCACCCCAACTGAGTTGAGCCATGTGAAAGGTGCAGGTGTCCAAGTTAGGTCATTATCAACAAGAGTCGTGTGTGTGTTCCGAAATACTCTACTTAGGCAGTTAAGAATCCATTGAACCAAGTCTCTAGATCCTCAAAGAATTAAGTCAACTAGACCTGAAGTACCTCAAACCCAGTTCCAATAAGGTTCTTGTTATTAGGTAGATTTTAAGGTCCAATCAAGCTCCAATCTCCGGATTTTACTTAGACTTGTTCAACAATCAAACTCAATCCGAAAAATGCTCATGCTATGCAAATGATATGCAGAATGCAGAAAATATTTTTGTGTTGCAATTTTCAAAGATTTTGAACTTTTTATGGATTTTTGAAAATATGATGCATGATGATGCATATGCATTTTTTGTATTTTTCAAAAAGATTTTTCAAATGTTTTTGGATTTTAGTTTTGCAAATGTTTTTGGGATTTTTGAAAACAAAAAGATTTTGGATAAAAACTAGGTGAAAATATTTACACGGGAGTGCTTCTTATACTTACAAGAAGTGGATTTTAAGAATTTACAAGGGTAAGTGATCAATTTTATAGGTATAGATATAGTGGATTTTAGGTGAGATGTATGTATTCCTCAAACTTATTTGACACGGGTTTTTCAAACAATTTCGAAAACTATAGACCAAAATAATTTTTACAAACATTTTACAAACATGTACACACATTTAAAAATCATTTTGCAAAGGTTTTTCAAACAGTATATATAGATTTTTCAAAATATTTTTGCAACCATTTTTCAAACCATTTGCAAATCATTTTTCAAACATTTTATTTCACACAAAGAAAATGAATTTTCAAAACAAAATGTTTTTACAAAGGTTGAAAACATGTAACAAAACATTTTCAAAATAGTTTTCAATAAATGTTCACAAGGATTTTCGAACTATTTTTTCAAACATTTTGCAAAAAACATTTTCACCTGATTTATTAATCAGTAAATATAAAAAGAATTTTGAGGAATGACCACATCTTTTTATTAGGGGTTTTAATGAATTTTAAAGAATTGTTAGCCATATTTATTAAGAAAATACGAAAGTACGAGTTATGGCTAAAGTATATACGTAGTATATACGACCCCCCTATACTTAGCTTGAGTTATGTCCTCATAGATCGGAGAGAAAAGAGAAGACATAACTCATACTAAGTATAGGCAAGTCTAAATAATAAATAAATGAACCAATGAGAAGTTGATTGTCCCCCCTATACTTAGGATCAAATAATTCTAAGTATGGCAGACTGTACACGACGCAGGGAGGGTCAAGGGTGGGAATGAATCGATCGTACTCGGATTGTCTCCCCCTATTGTTAGGGTAAGATATCCCTAAGTATAGACAAGAAGAGGAGATAATGGAGAGGATCGAAAAGAATAGAAAGGCTCGGGGTGCACACCCCCCTATACTTAGGACAAAGTACATCCTAAGTATGGAAAACTGTCTACAAGGGGCGACACCTTTTCGGTAGATACAGAAGATAAAGGAGGAAAAGTAAGAAAAGAAGAAAATAAGAAGAGAGATCAAAAGATGGAAGAAGAGATCAGAGGATATACACATCACTCCACCTATACTTAGGGTAAAAGAAGCCCTAAGTATAGGCAACAACAGGAGTAATGAAACGGAACGACGAATGAACACTCGGCTCGTCCACCCCCCTATACTTAGGACAAGGTACGTCCTAAGCAAGGCAAATACGAGGAGTGGGTGGACGAGCAATACGGAAGATAGACAGAGATGAACAAAAGAGGATATACAACAGAGGTGGATGTACATATGGTCAAGAAGGTAGAAAGTAGACCTTCTTACGAGACCGCTGAGGGATAGATCTAGTGTGGTGCAAGTCGACATTGGGGTCCACAGTGGACAGAAGTCGATCAGGGTTGACAGAGTGAAAGCCCTCAGTGGAGTCAAATCAAAAAGGGACGAA
Organism: Ottelia alismoides; assembly: GCA_037367405.1. Lineage (NCBI taxonomy): Eukaryota > Viridiplantae > Streptophyta > Magnoliopsida > Alismatales > Hydrocharitaceae > Ottelia > Ottelia alismoides. The sequence continues at coordinate 189,546 of JAZKJV010006142.1, read as the reverse complement.
CTGGTCAATGGAAGTAGTATGGCTAGGTTCGCCCTTGGTGGTCCTATGGTGTGAAGGCACAGACGTGTGAGTGGAAGAAGTGTGGTCAAGTCTGGCCTTGGAAGTCTCACAGATATCGAAGTGGAATGGGACAAGCTCATCATCCTCGGAAGAAGTGTAATCGGAGTCGTCCTGCGAGGTCTCGTCCAGGTCAAAATCAAAAGGAACGAAATCATCAGTGGAAGTATACGAACTCTGTTCATCCTCAAGAGTCTCACCTGAATCATTGTCTTCAATAAGAGGCCTGAATCTATCAAAATAAATGGCAGCATCATAACTAACCTCAATCATCTTTACTTTTGAGTGACCAGGAACGGACTTATCAGTGGAAGTAGTCAAACTAGGTCCGTCTTGTCTAGTCTCGGTATCTGCCCTCCGCTCAATTGGATCAATCACGTAAATACTTTGGATTTCATCAACACATCGCCACACACTAGAAGGAGGAACCGCGAGGTCTATGCTTTCTGATTTCCTCCCCTTTCAGGGGATTCGTCGGGTCTCATCAATGGTCGTTAAGCAAACATCTCTAGTAGCATCAGATCGGTCACAGGCCTCGGAGTCAGCTAGAATCGGTGAAGGTGCATCAGGTGCAGGTCTCTGATCAACTGTGGGTGCGGTGATCAACACTTCACTCTCGTCGACAAGACGGAAGCGAATCTCTCCTGATCCGTAGTCAATAATGACCCTCGCAGAGGTGAGGAATGGTCATCCCAGGATGGTTGGAGACGGCTCCCCTGTGGAGGTCTCCATGGGCAACACGACAAAATCAACATGGTGGCTCGTGCCCTGAATAGAAATGACGGCGTTTTCAAGGATACCCTTCGGCCTCTTGATAGATCCATCAGCAAATTGAACGATCATCCTGGTTTTCTTGAGAGGCCCTAAGTGAAGAGACTGTACCAGCGAGAAGGGCAATATACTAATAGATGCACCGCCGTCCAGGAGAGTGTGATCACAAGTATAGTCAGAGATGGTGCAAGTGATGAAAGGGGTAGTTGTGTTCTTCTTTCTAGGAATGGGACGATGAGTGATGGCGTGGGCAGTGGCCATGGTCAGAATGTGACGCTCAGATCTGCTCCTCCGCTTTCTCTTCTTGGGAAGAGGAGTAGATAATTGGGTCATGGCCTGCTGAAGTGGGGCACGGATGATCTCATGAATGGTGGCCACCATTTCAGGTTCAGTCAACATTTTTTTGAATTTTTGGACTTCCTCCATACAAGGGAGGAAGTCGGAATCAGCATATGCACGAGGCATGCCAAGAGCAGCCTGTACAGCGGCATCCTCGGGGTCAAAGGTGGGACAAGATGTGAACGGATGTGTGGTTGAATGATCTGGCAGACGGGCCCTCTCCTCACGGTATGAATCAACCGAGTGTCTCCCAAACTCTTTTTGGATTTTTAATTTTTTTTCTCATTTTTTGTATTTTTGGCGATTGCAATCTCTTATGATTCTCCACAAGCAAAGTCGTATCCTCGACGAAAAGAGCACTATTCCGATATTCTCTCAAAGTGGAAAGATTATCCTTCATCAAATTGATGTGCTCTAGCATTAGGTTCATGACAACACTCATGGAAGTCGCGGGAGGTGACTCCAACAGGTCAAACTCGGGTGGATGTGAAGGTGGAGGTGGATGATATACAGGGGGAGGTGGAGGTGGGTAAAAGTTCGAGGTCTGATACTGTGGCTGAGGTGGGTATGTACAAAAATCAGAAAAAGTTGGAGGAGGATCCTCCTGGTAAAAGGGAGGTGGACCAGCTGGAGTGAACGAGGGATCCGCAAAGTCCGGATAAAAAGCGCTCTAGGGGTCCATCTCAAAATCAAAAGGAAATGATTCGGGGGAACACGACGGTCAAGTCAAGAGAGTGAAGAGGAAGGCGCAAGTGCGCAGAAGCGATCTAGGACACACACAAAACAATCACAAACAAAAATGAAAATAAATCAAACCCTCAAATCACCTACTCAACTCGGTAGAGACCGCAAAGAGCGGTTTTTTTATCTTGTATGTTTTAGAGCTAGGTGAGAAGTCCAAAAGTTGCACACACACTTAGGGACTGGAATGGGATTTGGGCACTAATCCTTAGCGTGTGCGCGAGCAAGTAAAAGCGAAGACAATGAGGGGATTACTCGCCCCAAGACAAGATTTTCTTTTTGGTGGATTTTAGGGCCAAGTAATATTAACAGTCCCAATTTTATGGATTATAACTTTTTTTTGGATTTTTAGTGAGAAATGCACACGCCTAACGAGGATTCAATTTTACTTAGCACCTAGGTTGGCAAAATCAGAGGGAGAGTCGGAAAAGCAATGCAAGCGGCAATCGATGATGAATGCTAAAGAGAAATGCTCACCTTGCCTCCAGCACTCTACATGCAAAGATGCTCAGCATAATTGAAACCTATCTATATGCAAATGCAAAGCCGATGGAATTTCCCTAAGTTTTAGAAATTGCTATTATCGTGAAGAACCACAAGTTGACCACGAATCCTCAATCCTAGAGTCTGGTCTAGGCTCACCCCTCCTCCTCTCGACAAATCGAGTTCAGGAGAAGCACTTGGCAGGGTGAGCTCGCGGCGCGACGGCTCGAAGATAGTGAATCAACTGTTTAAAATTTTGACTAAGTCCAAACGCGGCTATAGGTACATGCAAATATATTATGTGTTTGGCCTTAATCTATCACAAACAACTCCTAAAACTAGGGGATCAATCACACAAAGGAAATAAAATCAAAACCGAGAAAACAAAATAAAAAAATGCGATAAAAAGCCATGAAAACCGCGGCGAGCCCCCTGGTGTACAAACACCTGGAAATTAGGCTCGAGAGTTGATGAGCCGCCCGATGGACTAAGGTAAAGGAATCACTAAGGTCGTTGTGACCTCAGTAGCTCGGGACTCAGAGCTCAACAAGAAACAAAAATCGGACCACCAAATAAAGATAGAAACACGAAGAAAAACAAATAGCAACCCTAGCTATGGGATTGACCTGGTATAGCTCCCAGGGTCGATCTCAAGTAGCATGAGTTGGCCTTGCGACCTACAAAGTAGTCTAAAAACAAATAAAATATAAACAAATATTTTTTTGGTGGATTTTAATATTTTATATTTTTTTGGGATTTTTAATAATAAAGAAAATAAGAAAACAATATAAACAAGCAACTTCAAGCAATTATTTAAACACCCAAAAATAGTCCAAAAATTCCAACAAAAATATTTTTAGTTTTATATATTTTTTATTATTTTTGGTGAATTTTTGAGAATTTTATGATTTTTATGGAATTTTCTAAAAATAAAAGAAAGCAAAAATCAGGGAAAATTGTTCAGTCAGGCTTGGAGGACCAAATTAAAATATAAAATGGTCCTAAAATAGCCTGGAGGTATTTTTCATGTAAAGTAGAAATAAAAAGGGAAAAAAGAAAAAGAGTTTATTAATTTTTGGATTTTCTATGATTTTTTAGAATTTTTATGGGTTTTTAAGAGTTTTTCAATTTTCATAGTTTTTATAAATCTAAAAATAGCCAAAATGGAGAAAATCAAAAACACACAAAACTTAATTTTTTGTAATTTTTAAAGAGGTGTTAATATTTTTTTAGGAATTTTTAATCTGAACAGGCAGAAAAATGAAGGTTTTCGAATTTTTAAAAATACTAAAATGGCTCAAAAATGTACCCAAAAATTGGTGAAAATTTTACATAGTGGCAGGAGCCACGTGTCCAATTTTCACTCAATTTGGATTAATTTTGATATTTTATTAAAATCAAAAACACACAAATAGTGCAGAGGGACCTAGTTGCAATGAAAGTATAGTCCAGGGGCCAAAGAGTAACAAAATCAGAAACTGGTGGGGGTCCTCGTGCAAAATTTCCAATATCTCACGCGCCAGGCACGTGTACTGAGCACGGAAGGACCAATATGCAATAAAAATACTTCTAGGGATTTATTAGCAACAGGTGCTAAAAGTCCAGGGAAGATATTACAAAATGCCCAAAAGATTCAGCACATGTCCAATAAAAACACTCACAGGGGCATAAGTGCAAATATTTTTCATTCATTAACACATCAAAACTACAGCCCAAATATTGCAAATTCACCAACAAATCACGTGACGACGCACGTGTCTCACATACACAGGGATGAAAAAGCAAATAACATAAAGGTCCAAGTCCTAAATGCAATTTAACTAAAATAAAATGAACTATATAAAATATTTATAGGACTAAGTGATAAAAACAAAACAGAAGGGGGCCTAAGTGAAATTTACCCCTTATTATCCGAGGGCTGGAGGCGTGCCACATGGCTGATCGGGCGGTGGAAATGCGCTACGCCTCAACAAAGGGCCATGGTTGTGATCGGACGGTGGAAGGCTTGCCATGTGGAGGATCAAACGGCTGAGGTACGCTGTAGCTAACCCCATCGGGAAGGACGGTCCAGATTCAGCCTCAGATGATCGAACAGTGATCTGCTGCTCCTCAAGTGGACGGTGGGGATCTAAACTGGAGCACAAGACTGAATGGACGGCTGAGGAAGGTCCTCCAAGAACATGTGGCCGGCGAACTTTGCTGGCCCGATACTCACGCTGGATGCCTCCCCCGCTACTGCTAAGGTGCGGAATGGATCCGCCTTGACGTCCCGCAGCTGATGCGCCTCTCCGATGAGGCAAGCGACCACCGGAGTGGCCCGGCGACGGCGGTGACCTGGAGCTCCTGTGCTCGAACGTGAAGACCCCTAGATGGGTCTCTTCGGACCTGAAAAGCAACGCAGCAAGCTCCTGGGTCGAGGGCAAAATGCCTCGACCCGGTTAGGGGTGGTGTGGTGGTCGGATGAGGCGAGATGGTCGTTCTCCGACGAAGCGTCAGCGGTGAAGATCGAAGTCCCTGCTCCGGGGCGAGTCAGGGGGTGTGAGTGGGTGCAGAAGGTGCGGAGAAGTCTCGTGTGTGTGAGGGTCGAGTCCGATGATCGAGAGGGTGACTGAGATGGTCGGAATCGGCGAACGACGGCGAACGGAGGAATTGGGCAAAAATGAAAATTGGCGAAAACTAAGAGGAATTAGGCTTACCGGATGGTTGGAGTCGACTGTGGATGAGCTCCTAGAGCTCTGGTCTTCACCTCGAGGGTCGTCAAGGGCCCGAGGCTCGGGCGCAGCTCTGGGCAGCGCACGGCGGCGAGAAGCTACCGGATCAGTGGCGGAGCGGTCCTCTCCTCTCTTCGACACTTGCCTCGCTCAGCTGTCACTCTGGGGAGTCTAGTGGAGGTCACAGGAAGAAGGGGCAGCACCAAAGATGAGTGGAATGGTGCGGCGGAGCTAGGGTTAAATATGGCTAGGGGTCCGAGAAGAAGGGGTCGGGCATGGATATCGGAGCTCGGACCCTGAGGAAAGACCATCGGGCGTGGATCTCGGATGCAAGAGGAAGGATTAGGACCCGGGGTTAAGGGGTGTGGCGATCGGATCGAGTGGGAAGAATTAGGAGAAAACGGGTCGTGCGAGCATGATCCGGCTTTGGTGGTCCTGGGGGAGAGATGACCGGGGGTCAACATCCCCCGTGGACCAATCAGAGCGCGACATTTATTAAATATTTAGAAATTAAATAAAAAATAGTAAATGGTCGATTTTGGAAAAAGTTAAAACATGAAAAATGTTTACTTATTTATAAACTATTTTTTTGTGATTTTTATTTATTTTTTGAAATAAAAATTAGGTACGTACAATATAGTATTAAGATATACAGGTATATACAATATTGTATTTTTTATTTTAATTTTTAATTGTTTATTTTTGTACATTTTATTCCAATTTTATATTTTATTTATTTAGAAAATAAAATTTGGAATAATTTGGTATTTTTATTTTATTTTTAGTAATTATTTACAGGGGTTCAATAAAGAATTTTATTTATATACATATATGGTATATATACAATGAAGGCTTTGATTTTTATTTTTATTTCTTTTTTTTATTTTTATTTTTATGATTTTTATTCTATTTATTTACATTATGTAATATGGAATATGTACAATTTTTATGGGATTTTTGTTTATTTATTTATAGAGAGAAATAAATATATAAGTGATTCTATGTACATGGTGAATATAGACAATGAGGGATGAATTTTATTTCTTTTTATTTTTCTTATTTTTATTTTAATTTTATATTCTCAAATAAATACAAATAAATACAAACCCATTTCTATTTTAAATAAGAGGAAAATATTTTTATTTATTTATAGGTCTATGTACACATATGAGCTTCCTTATCTCTCTCTACTTGGGTTTTTATGCGGTCAGGCCCCTGCTGAGCCCTCCCTTGGGATTAGGTCGCTCAATATTTATTCTAAATATCTCCCTCTTTTTTCTTGTATTTCTTTATTCTTTTATTTATGCAAAAAAACATGCTAATTATTCATAATTACACAATGCATGCTGAATGACAATTATTGATATTTACATACATCTACATGTGTTTTGCATAGGTTTTGTAGCTAAAATAAAAGAATAAAGAGTGGTGAATGGGTATTCATCACCCCCCTATACTTAACTTTGCTAGTCCCTTAGCAAACACTTATTTGAAAAAGAAGTGAAAAAGAAAAAAAAGAAAAAGAAAAGGAGGAGAAAATGCATGGATTAATGCTGATAATTAAACTTGTCTTCATTAAATGAAATATGGAGCTCGATCAGATCTTTGGATTATTAATGTGTCGGAACCTTATTTAGACTTAAGTTTAAAACTCAACAGCCTCTAAGATCCACTAATCTATAGTCAGGACTCCTCAATAATCCAGATCAGAACAAGTCTACATATACAAACCCTGAAGACTATGAATCTTTCCTTGTACAGTGTATGTGAGGTATAGCTCTCCACCTCAGAAGTAGTAACTTGACAACCCTCCCCAACAAGGTAACTCTATGACCCTAGTATGGCCACTCTTTCCTCGAGGAGCGAGGTATTCCCTTCTAAGTTCAAGTTCAACCGGCTCAAGAAGAGGGGGAAGAAGAGAATGGATCATGGCCAGTGTAGCCATGTATCCTTGGGAGCTCAACCAGTGTAGCTAAGTCTCCCTGCTGCAAGCTACATAAGATGGAACTATGAGTCTCAAGCTTTTCTTATTTGCACTATATACATACTCCGGTGGGATTATCATTTTCTCTCAGACCCACCACTTTTTTGGAGTTATTTTCTTTTTGCATTTTTTTTCAAGTACATCTATACATCATATTTACACGGTGCAGCATACGTACATAAGGAGTTTTTCCTCTTGAGCCAGTAAACTATCCCTCTTTTGAAGCATTATTGCAACCCACAACTCCTGTCGTTAGACCTCATGGCAACCAGACCAAGTTGAGACGCACTTCCTTCACTAAAAGAAGAAGAGAGGTTCCGCCTAGAAGTATTACCCTCATATGCTACCCCAAGTCAAGGAAGACTGCCTCCTCACCACCTCATCCGTAGAGAGCTCGGTATAAAGTGCGGGTTCAAGTAAAGCCATTGTCTATATGAGTCATGTGTGTGTTGTTAAGTGCTCTACTAAGGATCATTGAGATGACATGTGATCATAGCCTAGTGGACTCAAAGAATTAAGTCACCATGGACCTGAAATGCCTTTTTAACCCTAAGCCTTATAAGGTTCCTCTTAGAATTAGGTGGATTAAGATCTTAATCAAGCTCCATTTTCCAATTTAATTCCAGGTTAGTTTAAATGTCAACTATAATCCAGGAAAAACTATACATATATATACAAGGATGCTATTTACACAATATTTACAAACATGCAAAATTTTTGAAAAATGTTTTAAAATCATGAATGTATGCATGAATGCAAGTTTTGCAAAATATTTACACAAATTTACACAATGTTTTGCAAACTTTTGATTTTCAAAACATTTTGGAAAAATTTTGTACTATATACATAATTTTTATATACACATATTTACACACTATTTACAAAAAAGTTTTTGAAAACATATTTACAAAAATAATTTGTACAATAGCTATGTATGTGCAATAAAAGAATGATTATTTGCAGGGAAAATTTTTTATTTTTATGGATTTTTTGGGTTTTTAGCCATTTTTATTTATTAACACAGTTTTTAGCCATTTTTATTTATTAACACACTCACACAAAGTACGAGTTATGGCTAAAGTATATATGGAATATATACACACCCCCCTATACTTAGCTCGAACGATGTCCTCAGAGTCAAGAGCGATGCAGAAGACATAACTCGTGCTTAGTATAGGGAAGTGAAAAGGAAGGCTATATACAAAGACAAATCAAAGAATAGAAAATCAAGAGGACCTCGGCTTTTCCCCCTATACTTAGGATCAAATAATCCTAAGTATAGCAGGTTGTACACAAAGGGAAAACCGAGTGAAGAACGTACATGGTCTACCACCCTCTATACTTAGGGTAAAATATCCCTAAGTATAGGCAGCAAAAACATGGGTAAAAATGAATCAAAAGAATACCCGAGAGTCCTACATCCCCCCTATACTTAGGGTAAAGTACACCCTAAGTATAGCATAATCAAAAGATGAGAAAAGGGATGTGGGGCTAAAGAATGGAATGATATGGACAACTGGATCTATACAGGTCGGAAGAACAGTAATAATCAGGCGTGAGATGCAATAGATGTGAGTCAAGAGACCACATCTCACGCAAAGTGAATAGGGGCAACATCAACGACCCGCGGCTCATGATCAAGATATGGCTTGAGCCGCTGGCCGTTCACTCGAAAGGTACTCTCAGAAGACAACTCAGATATGTCAATACTCCCATTGTCGTGTACCTTTCTCACCAAATACGGTCCCTTCCATTTGCTCTGTAGCTTTCCTCGAAATAGACGAAGCCTAGCATCAAACAGCCATACTCTCTGTCCAGGCTCAAAATGCTTGTGGCTGATATGAGAATCATGCCACTCCTTCACTCTCTCCTTGTACTGTAGGCTGTTTGAGAAGGCGGTATCACGAAGCTCCTCCAAGGCTGCTAACTCTGCCCTCCTCTGATCTCCTACACTATCTGGATCCAAAAGTATATCTGTGACAGCCCAAAGTGACATGTGTCTCAACTCAACAGGTAAATGGCACAGCTTGCCATAAACGAGGCGAAAGGGAGATGTGCCCAAAGGTGCCTTGAAAGACGTCCGATATGCCCACAAGACCGAGTCCAAAAGCTGTGACCAATCCTTTCGGTCAGGGCGGACGACTTTCTGCAATATAGTCTTGATCTCCCTGTTCGACACCTTGGCAAGACCATTCGTCTGAGGATGGTATGGAGTGGCAACTCGATGGTCTATGCCGAACTCGCTAGCAAGGGCCTTCACCTGGTCGTTGACGAAATGAGACCCCCCGTCAACACTCGAGGTACCCCGAACCGTGAAATGATATGCTTCCTCAAAAATCTGCAAACAGTCCTCGCATCTGCAGTTCGGGCGGGGATGGACTCAACCCAATGACTAACATAATCCACGGCCAACAGAATGTACTCGAATCCCTGACTCTTAGGGAATGGACCCATGAAATCGATGCCCCATGCGTCAAAAACCTCACAGAAGTGAATGGGCTGCATCGGCATCATATCACGTTGTCCACAAGTGCCCATTCTCTGACAGTCAGTACACCTCTTCACGAACTCATCAGAGTCCTTGAAGAGGGTAGGCCACCATAGGCTGGATTGGAGCACTTTCTGTGTTGTTCTCCTCCCAGAGTGATGTCCTCCTGCCTCAAGCTTGTGGCAGTAAGTGAGGACGCTGTGGTGCTCCTCCTGAGGAATGCACCTACGCCAGACGCTATCCCCTCCTTCATGGTAAAGGATGGGATCCTCCTAGTGGTAGGACTTGGCCTTCGCGAGGAAGGTCTCAAGTCTCTGCCTGGGCCAATCCTGTGGAACTTTCTTAGCAACAAGAAAGTTCACAATATCGGCATACCACGGGAGAGAGGCGATAGCAAGGATCGCCTCATCTGGGAAGGTCTCACATATAGGCTCAGTCTGCTCAGAATCCTCAAGATGCTCTAATCGGGAGAGATGATCCGCCACCACATTCTTTACTCCAAGCTTATCCTTAATCTCTATGTCAAACTCCTGGAGTAGAAGGATTCATCTGGTCAATCTGGCTTTGGCATCCTTCTTTGCCATGAGGTACCTGATGGCGGTATGATCAGTGTATAAGGTCACTTTAGATCCAATAATGTACGATATGAACTTATACAGGGCAAAAACTACGGCTAGCATCTCCTTCTCAGTGACTGTGTAGTTCCACTGCGTGGCATCCAATGTACGGCTAGCGTAGTGAATGGCAAATGGGACCCCATCCCTCCTCTATCCTAGCACGGCCCCTACGGCAAAATCGGAGGCATCCGTCATGATCTCGAATGGGAGAGACCAATCAGGTGGCTGAAGGACAGGAGCCTCAATAACACATCTCTTGAGAGTCTCGAACGACGAAAGACACTTGTCATCGACAAAGAACTCGGTGTCTTTCGTCAGCAGATCAGTCAACGGTCGAGGGCAATCCTACTGAAATCATGAATGAAGCGCCGGTAGAATCCGACGTGCCCCAGAAAAGACCGTAATTGCCGCAAGTTGGACGGCGGTGCGAGTTTTCTAATGACATCTACCTTGGTCGGATCAACCTCCATGCCCCTGTTGGAGATGATATGGCCAAGCACTGTCCCCTGAGTCACCATGAAGTGACTCTTCTCCCAAGACAGCACAAGGTGAACCTCAATGCATCGCTGAAGGACTCGGTCTAGGCAGTCAAGACAGGAGTCAAATCCGTCGCCGTATACCGAGAAATCATCCATGAAGACCTCCAAGCACTCCCCCACCATGTCCGAAAAGATAGACAGCATGCATCTCTGAAAAGTCGCAGGGGCATTGCATAGCCCGAATGGCATGCTTCTGAAAGCATATGTGCCGAATGGACAGGTGAAGGTAGTCTTGTCCTGGTCCTCGGGAGCGATGGCCACCTGGTTGTAGTCGGAGTACCCATCCAAAAAACAGTAATGGCTCTTCCCCGCCAATCTCTCAATGATCTGATCTATAAAGGGCAGGGGGAAATGATCCTTCTTGGTGGCCTGGTTGAGTCGTCTGTAATCTACGCAGACCCGCCAAGAAGTGGGTACCCGGGTAGCGATCTCCTCTCCAGACTCGCTGACAACTGTAGTGATGCCTGTCTTCTTGGGCACCACATGCAACGGACTGACCCACTTGGAGTCGGAGACGGGGTTGATAAAATCGGCGCTCCACCATTTTGAAATCTCCTTCATGACAACCTCTCTCAGATTCGGGTTCAGCCGCCGCTGGAACTCACGCGACGGCTTCGCCTCCTCCTCGAGATAGATATGGTGGGAGCACAGGGCCGGACTTATCCCCTGGAGATCGTCTACGCTCCATCCTATCTCCTTGCGGTTCTTTTCAAGAACCCCCATCAGACGGGATTCATGCTCTCCAGTTAAATCGGCGGAGATAATGACTGGGTACATCTCATGCTCACCCGCAAGGAACCTATACTTCAGCAACGCAGGAAGTGGCTTCAGCTCTGGACAACTGGGTGCTGGTGGATCTGGCCTCTGAAAACTCTGAGTGAACGCTGCCAAATTTGCATGGGAGAACTGAAACTCTCGATCACACTCTGAATCTGGAGAAGGCTGCCCTGCTGGACTGTCTCTGCTCTGCTCGGCATCTACCTCCTCCCTGGCTGTAGGCTCAGTGGAAGTCAGATCTGGTATGAAATCCTCAAAATATGCCCAATCAAAATCTGACTCCGAGGGATCTGTATCATCCATGGTGGCCTCAGTACCACCGTATCACAAAACAAATCTGTCTCGCGGTCTCGAACCCGCTCTACTACCTCAAAAGTATCTTAGACCAGGAATGCGCTCTCCAAGCTCTCCTCTGCTAGCGTCTTTGCATCAGCAGACTCTAAAGGTGAGAGGATGGCCTATGCATATGGATCTGCCCATACTGCCTCATCATTTGTAATCACGAAGTCGCAGTCCTGGTGGATGTCTGGCCCTGCATCTATCATCTGCTCTGTATCGGAAGTGGTCTATGAGCATGTTGTATCTCTGGCTCTGATGTCCTCGACCGTCTCTATGTGTACACTTTCACCCTCGACGCGAAAGTATACCTTCCCGCTATCATGGTCGGTCACTGCCTTGGTTGTGGCCAAGAACGGGCGACCGAGAATGATGGGGGTATCGGTCACTGACTCAGGGATCTCCATGTCCAACACTACGAAGTCCACGGGGAATTGCAGGCTCTGAATCGTGACGACAACATCCCTCAGCAACCCCTTCGGCCTCTTGACAGATCGATCAGCAAACTGAAGGACTGTCCTGCTATGTCGTAGAGTGCCCAACTCGAAGCGGTCGAGAAGGGCTGCCGGAAGTAGGTTGATCGATGAACCGCTGTCTAATAGAGTGCGGTCGAACCTCTGCTCTCTGATGTGGCATCTGACATATGGGGCCCCTGAATCTGGCCTCTTGGCCGGCAGACGGTTCTGAATCGCAAAACAAGTAGCTCTAGTCAGCACATGGATCTCGGACTGGTGGTTCCTCCTCTTCCTCCTAACTGTGGTCCTATCTCTGAGCGATCTCTGAAGTAGAGGGATGTGCTGCAAAGCCTCCTGAAGAGTCAGCTGAATGTGGAAACGGTCGATCATCTACTGGCTGAACTCTTCCTGCTGCCTCTTTTTTGGATTTTCTATTTTCTTCCCCTTTCCCATGTGAAGAGCTCTAGGGAAGGGGATCACAGGGTCCTTCTCAGATGAAGGACTAGGAGAGGGTCTATGCTGCTCGATGGCAGGATCCACACATACATCAAGCACCACAGGTGGACCAGAAGAAAACAAACCCTTTCCTTTATTGCCAGAAGTGTCCTGAGATACATGCACAGAAGGAAAAACTACAGGACTCACAGAAGTGACAATGGTGGCATCAACACCACCCTCGGCTGGTAGACGTGCGGCATCAGCACCGCACTCTGGCTCGGCAACATCGGTGGCCTCAGTACCACCTCCTCCATCTGGTGAGACGACGGCATCAGTACCGTCGGTGGGATCAGCATCCATGGTGGCATCAGTACCACCGTCATCATCTCTAGCGGCATCAGCACCGCTCTCCTCCTCGCCTAGCGTTCTGGAAGTGTCATCGGGGTGTCGCTCAGACGAGGCGCCGCCTGTTGGCATCCTACCGCTCCTAAGTGTGACAAAATCAGTATCAAACAAATATGCAGACATATCTCCAAATGTATCACTAGGAGTGGCATGCTCTGTGAAATCTACCTGCTCAGACTTCCTCTTGAGGTTGTTCGGATTGGGCTCGATCTGGGCAGGGATGGCGGCCTTCCCTCTCACTATCTCCCGCATCTCCTGGCGGAACTCATCCATCTCCCGTTTGAAAGTAGCCTGCTGATCGGTAAGGAGGCGGGCTATGTCATCCAAGGCGGGGCTCTCATAGGATGGCCCATGAGAACCTGACAGGTGGCCTTGATGGTAGTGAGGCTGCTACTGCTGCTGGTGCTGCGGGTGAGAGGGGTATGACTGGGGATGATACTGCGGCTGAGGCTGATCATGCCTCCACGATTGTCCCTGCTGATAGGGACGAGGACCATACTGCTGTGACTGCTGCTGCTGCTGTTGGTGCTGGTATACTGGGGGATGCTGCTGCTGGTGATCTCTCGGATGGCTGTACTGGCCACCCTGTCCTGACGGTTGCTGCTGGGAGCTGGAACCTCTGGCCGACCAACGGAATCCGGGATGGTCTCGTCGGATGCCGGGCTGGAGTCGGTCGTACCAAATCCCGTTGACATCCATCAACGGCTCTGACTCGTAAGGGGCTAGCGGGAGTACTACCAGAGGCTGATCCGGCTGGTATACCACCATCTGCGTGTCTGGAGATGGCAGTGACTGGTAAGTGGGCTGCGGCTGATGGTATGGCTCCGCCTGTACAAGGTGAACCTTTCTAGGCTTCTGGTGGCTGGAGCGTTGGGACGAGCTGCTGCTGCTACTCGGATCGCCTCGTGCCTGAAGACGGGGCTGGGAAGCCGTCTGTGCCTCCTGGAGACACATGAGCTGTGTCTTCAGGTCACTCAGAGTCTGTGCCATCTGCTCCATCTGCGTGATGCCCTGGCACTGCTTCTTCTCAATGATCCCCATCCGATCCAGCTTCTCACTGATGATACCCATGTCGGCGGGTATGGACTCGGCCTGTGTTGCTGCCGCTGACGAAGTGGATGGACCGGCGTCAATCCGTGCTATCCTCTGGTACTGCACGGTCTGTGGCTGGGGTCGTCCCTGTATGTAGAGTCTAGTCTGGGACATCACCATATAGTTCTTGGCCATCTCCTCGTAGATGGTCCAGAACTGATCGTGATCCTTGGTGATATAAGACCCGCCACAAGAAGCATTTACCAGGCCCTGTAGCTCTGGTGTCAGCCCGCTGAAGAAGCTCTGAACTAAGTTCGGCTTCGAGATGTCATGGTGCATGCATCTGTCTGTCAACTCTCTGAACCTCTCCCATGCCTCGTGGAATTGCTCATTGGGGAGCATGGAGAAGTTAATGATTAGGGCCCTCGCGGCATTCGTCCTCCCGAGTGGGTAGTACTTGTTCAAGTACTCGGTGTGGAGCTGCTCCCATGTGTAGACAAACTTCCCCAGATGTTTCAGCCAGGTGGCTGCTCTATCTGCTAGTGAGAAGGGGAAGGAAATCATGCAGATGGTATCCTGGTCCACCTGTCTGTCGTGGACTGTGCTGCAGATCATCAAGAACTCCTGAAGGTGGAGATGGGGCTCCTCTGTGGCGAGCCCATGGAACCGGGGGAGAAGCTGCAAAGTGTTCGGGGGGAACTTGAAGTCCCCCATGATGGCTGGAAGAATGACCCAATGATGCGTCAAAGTCGATCCGGGGTTGTGTAACTCCCGCATCGGTCTCGGTGGCTCTGCGACTGCTGCTGCAGCTGCTGCGGCGGCTGTCGCATCATCGGGTATCCTCGACCCGTCTCCTGGGTCGCGCTGGGCTCGGTCGGCTCTCATCTGCTCCATCTCGCGCCTCATCTCTATCATAAAAGCTCCCTGATCCCTCAACTGCTGCTGAACTGTCTCGAGGGAGGCGATCAGGGTGGAGTTGATCGCACCCTGGTCCAAGATGAAAGTCTGCTCTGGCTGGGGTCCTCGGGTGTGATCGTCACTGCTGTCGGCCATGGTCTCTGCAAAAGCAAAGGACCCAAACTCAGGTGCCGATAAATCATCTGATAGTAGTCTCTCATCTGGCACTGGTATCTCGGAACTGGTAGAAGGGTGGTCGAGGGGGAATAGGGCGGAGTAGAACTCAGGTTCAGAGAGCGGGTCTCGGCTCTCGCGAACCAACCTAGATGAGCGGGCAGAAGTGATGGGAAGCGGTGCATCCAGAGGCTGCCTAAGGGACCTTCTGCCCATCATCTTGATCTGGTGAGTCGGGCGGATGGGATCTGGAAACAACAATAATCACAAGCAAACCCCTGATTCACCTACGCAACGCGAGCTGAAGACTGTAAAGGTTCGGTCAATTGTCTTATCAATTTTTATTAGGTGATCAAGTCAAGATACCAGAACGATTAACCTGACCTGTTAGGAATCCAATCCGCCAACCAGACTGTCCCGTATAAAAGGTCGGTAGTCTGATCGTGGCTCGGATATGGTTCAAGCCTAGTGTGCGGGTCACTCTCTCGCGCATGCAAACCAGACAAGGAGGGGGTTTCTCTCCCCAAGACAAGTTTTTTGGTGTGGTGTCTTTTAGGGTCAAATAGAGTTAGCAGTCCCAAATATTATGATTCAAATTTTTAGGTATTTTTCAAATAATCAAACAAATCGCCTAACGAATTTTTCGGTTCTCCTGGTTATTTAAGTCCAAAAAATCGGGGGGGGGGGGGGGGGAAGTCGAAAAAGCCGATGCACGAGAAAGAGAAATCAATGATGCATGCAGAGTAAGAAATGCGTACCTGACTCCAGCAGTCTACATGCAAGAATGATCCGTGCAAAATTTTAAGACAGAAATAAAACTACCTAAATGATGCAGGCGGAAAACCGAGCCCTAAGCAAGCAGTTCTACTCGAAAGAACGGCTAGTCGACCACCAACCTTCAATCCAAGAGTCCGGTCTAGGCTCACCCCTCCTCCTCTCGACAAATCGAGTTCAGGAGCATCGCTTGGTAGGGCGGGCTCGCGGCGCGTAGGCTCGAAGGTAGTGGATCGACTATTTTTTAGATTTTTATTATTGGTCCAATTAATCGATCTATAGGTACAGGCAAAGTTATAAATGTGTGTGGACCTACTTATTTGCGTCACATTCAAGCAAAAATCCTAAGTCTAGGGGCTGAAAAATCGCGAGAAATCGAATAAGCAGAAAATAAAAGAAAACCGCGATAAAAGCCGCGAAAAACCGAGGGGTCCTCCGAGCACACTGGTGCTCGACGAAACAGACCCCGAGAGTCTAAGTGTCCTGCTGAGTGTCCTATCCCTATATTATTACAACAGTTCAAATATTGCAAGAAATAAAAACTACTCTAAGTCTAAACTACGCACGCACTCGGTTGCCTCCTCGCACTCTCCTGCAGCTCCGTGTAGAAGGGAGCCACCTCCGATTGCCGCGGTTGCACCAGCTCCTCGAAAGTAGCTGCCTCGGTCCTCGTGCCCTCGCAAGCAAGCAACAAAGTGTCAAAATAGATAAAATAAAGCAAATAAAGCAAATAAAAGAAAACAGGGTATATATGCAAAAATAGAAATAAAAATAAACAAGCAAAACAAAAAAATAGAAGAAAATAAAATAAAATGAAATGAAATGAAAAACAAGGACAAACAAAAAGCCGCGAAAAGCCGCGGACAAAGGAAAAGCCGCGGAAAGCCACGAAAAAGAAAACAAAACAAAAATCAATGAAAATAGACTACTAAGCCGTGCTCCCCGACAACGGCGCCATTCTAATGAGCCGCCCGATGGACTAAGGTAAAGGAATCACTAAGGTTGTTGTGACCTCAGTCGCTCGGGACTCAGAGCTCAACAAGAAACAAAAATCGGACCACCAAATAAAGATAGAAACATGAAGAAAAACAAATAGCAGTCCTAGCTATGGGATTGACTTGGTATACGTCCCAGTGTCGATCTCAAGGAGCACGAGTTGGCCTTGCGTCCTACGAAGTAGTCTAAAAACAAATAAAATATAAACAAATATTTTTTGGTGGATTTTAATATTTTTATATTTTTTTGGGATTTTTAATAATAAAGAAAATAAGAAAACAATATAAATAAGCAACTTAAAGCAATTATTTAAACACCCAAAAATAGTCCAAAAATTCCAACAAAAATAATTTTAGGTTTTATATATTATTACTGTTTTTGATTATTTTTTGAGAATTTTATGATTTTTATGGAATTTTCTAAAAGTAAAAGAAAGCAAAAATCAGGGAAAACTGTCTAGTCAGGCTTCGAGGACCAAATTAAAATATAAAATGGTCCTAAAATAGCCTGGAGGTATTTTTCATGTAAAGTAGAAATAAAAAAGAAAAATCAGAAAAAGAGTTTATTAATTTTTGGATTTTCTATGATTTTTTAGAATTTTTATGGGTTTTTAAGAGTTTTTCAATTTTCATAGTTTTTATAAATCTAAATAGCTAAAAATGGACAAAAAATCAAAAGCACACAAACAGACAAAACTTAATTTTTTGTAATTTTTAAAGAGGTTTTAGTATTTTTTTATGAATTTTTAATCTGAACAGGAAGAAAAATGAAGGTTTTCGAATTTTTAAAAATACTAAAAGGGTCAAAAATGTACCCAAAAATTGGTGAAAATTTTACATAGTGGCAGGAGCCACGTGTCCAATTTGCACTCAATTTGGATTAATTTTGATATTTTATTAAAATAAAAAACACACAAACAGTGCATAGGGACCTAGTTGCAATGAAAGTATAGTCCAGGGGCCAAAGAGTAACAAAATCAGAAACTGGGGGGGTCCTCGTGCAAAATTTCCAATATCTCACGCGCCAGGCACGTGTATTGGGCACGGAAGGACCAATATGCAATAAAAATACTTCCAGAGACTTATTAGCAACAGGTGCTAAAAGTCCAAGGAAGATATTGCAAAATGCCCAAAAGATTCAGCACATGTCCAATAAAAACACTCACAAGGGCATAAGTGCAAATGTCAAGAAATATTTTTCATTCATTAACACATCAGAACTACAGCCCAAATATTGCAAATTCACCAACAAATCACGTGACGACGCACGTGTCTCACATACACAGGGATGAAAAAGAAAATAACATAAAGGTCCAGGTCCTAAATGCAATTTAACCAAAATAAAATGAACTATATAAAATATTTACAGGACTAAGTGAAAAAAACAAAACAAAAGGGGGCCTAAGTGAAATTTACCCCTAATTATCCGAGGGTTGGAGGCGCGCCACGTGGCTGATCGGGCGGTGGAGATGCGCTGCGCCTCAACAAAGGGCCATGGTTGTGATCGGACGGTGGAAGGCTTGCCATGTGGAGGATCAAACGGCTGAGGTACGCTGTGGCTAACCCTTCATTGGGAAGGACAGTCCAGATTCGGCCTCAGAAGATCGAACGGTGATCTGCTGCTCCTCAAGTAGACGGCGGGGATCTAAACTGGAGCACAAGGCTGAATGGACGGCTGAGGAAGGTCCTCCAAGAACAGGTGGCCGGCGAACTTCGCTGGCCCGATACTCGCACTGGATGCCTCCTCCGCTGCTGCTAAGGTGCGGAATGGATCCGCCTTGACGTCCCGCAGCTGATGCGCCTCTCCGATGAGGCCGGCGACCACCGGAGTGGCCCGGCGACGGCGGTGGCCTGGAGCTCCTGTGCTCGAATGTGAAGACCCCCAGATGGGTCTCTTCGAACCTGAAAAGCAGCGCTCAAGCTCCTGGGTCGAGGGCAAAATGCCTCGACCCGGTTAGGGGTGGTGTGGTGGTCGGATGAGGCGAGATGGTCAATCTCCGGTGAAGCGTCGGCGGTAAAGATCGAAGTCCCTGCTCCGGGGCGAGTCAGGGGGTGTGAGTGGGTGCAGAAGGTGCGGAGAAGTCTCATGGGTGTGAGGGTCGAGTCTGATGATCGAGAGGATGACTGAGATGGTCGGAATCGGCGAACGATGGCGAACGGAGGAATTGGGCGAAAATGAAAATTGGCAAAAACTAAGAGGAATTAGGCTTACCGGATGGTTGGAGTCGACTGTGGATGAGCTCCTAGAGCTCTAGTCTTCGCCTCGAGGGTCGTCGAGGGACCGAGTCTCGGGCGCAGCTCTGGGCAGCGCACGGGGGCGAGAAGCTACCGGATCAGTGGCGGAGCGGTCCTCTCCTCTCTTCGACACTTGCCTCGCTCAACTGTCACTCTAGGGAGTCTAGTGGAGGTCACAGGAAGAAGGGGCAGCACCAAAGATGAGTGGAATGGTGCGGCGGAGCTGGGGTTAAATATGGCTAGGGGTCCGAGAAGAAGGGGTCGGGCATGGATATCGGAGCTCGGACCCCGAGGAAAGACCACCGGGCGTGGATCTCGGATGCAAGAGGAAGGATTAGGACCCGAGGTTAAGGGGTGTGGCGATCGGATCGAGTGGGAAGAATTAGGAGAAAACGGGTCGGGCGAGCATGATCCGGCTCTTGTGGTCCTAGGGGGAGAGTTGACCGGGGGTCAACATCCCCCGTGGACCAATCAGAGTGTGCCATTTATTAAATATTTAGAAATTAAATAAAAAATAGTAAATGGCCGAATTTGGAAAAGTTAAAACATGAAAAATATTTATTTATTTATAAACTATTTTTTTATGATTTTTATTCATTTTTTTGAAATAAAAATTAGGTATGTACAATATAGTATTAATATATATAGGTATATACAATATTGTATTTTTTATTTTAATTTTTAATTGTTTATTTTTGTACATTTTATTCCAATTTTATATTTTATTTATTTAGAAAATAAAATTTGGAATAATTTGGTATTTTTATTTTATTTTTAGTAATTATTTACAGGGGTTCAATAAAGAATTTTATTTATATACATATATGGTATATATACAATGAAGGCTTTGATTTTTATTTTTATTTCTTTTTATTTTATTTTTATTTTCATGATTTTTATTTTATTTATTTACATTATGTAATATGGAATATGTACAATTTTTATGGGATTTTTTTTATTTATTTATAGAGAGAAAAAATATATAAGTGATTCTATGTACATGGTGAATATAGACAATGAGGGATGAATTTTATTTCTTTTTATTTTTCTTATTTTTATTTTAATTTATATTCACAAATAAATACAAATAAATACAAACCCATTTCTATTTTAAATAAGAGGAAAATATTTTTATTTATTTGTAGGTCTATGTACACATATGAGCTTCCTTATCTCTCTCTACTTGGGTTTTTATGTGGTCAGGCCTCTGCTGAGCCCTCCCTTGGAATTAGGTCGCTCAATATTTATTCTAAATATCTCCCTTTTTTCTTTTATTTCTTTATTCTTTTATTTATGTACAAAAACATGCTAATTATTCATAATTACACAATGCATGTTGAATGACAACTATTGATATTTACATACATCTACATGTGTTTTGCATAGGTTTTGTAGCTAAGTGATGAATGGGTATTCGTCAAGAGTTTAAATGTCCAGTGTACCTGTATTATTACAAATAAATAGTTTCTCTCTTACTACAAATTACAAAAATTAAATGCAATAAAATAAATGCTCAAGAATGGTCTTCAAAATTCCCTCCAAGTCCGCCTTGGTGCGAAGCTAAAGCCGCCTCATGTGGGTGCACGGGCACTCCTAGAAAAGAGTGCCTCCCTCAATCTGCGTACCTCGCACGAAATCCAAATAAGGAGAGTGGTTAGACAATTCAATAGAGATATCAAAAATAATGAAAATAAAAATAAAAGCCGCGAAATGTGGACAAATAATCACAACACAACAAAAACAAGATCTACACGCTGTTGCTCCCCGGCAACGGCGCTATTTGATAACCAGGGAAATCGAGGGTCGTACGGTTTCACAATGCGAAACCGCAGTCGGAGTCTTGACCGCTCAAAAATCCCTAATTAATCAACAATGAACCCACAATAAAATATCAAATAATGACAAACAAAAGTGGAGTCAAATTTATTTTTAACTCTACATAAAAAATGTATAGGTGCAAGTATGTAGAGAGTTCGAACACAGGGAGCAAGGCAGGATAGATCAATAAGTGTGTGTGTGTGTGTGTGTGTGTGTGAATGTGATGTGTTGTCTACACTAGGGTGCAATGCAAATGTTTTTGTGGGTTTTAATTTTTAATTAATTTTTTATTTCATTTTTAATTTTTAATTTTGTATTTTGATTTTTAATTTTCTGATTTTTTTCTTTTTTATATTTTATATTTTTTGTTTTTAGCAATAGAATATATAGATAATATAAGAAATGAGGTAAAAGAGTATTTATAAAAAGAGTGAAAATGCTCAAAAATTAGGAAATAAAATCTTTTTGGTCTTTTTATAATTTTCTACTGTTTTTGTGATTTTTGGGTATTTTTCAAAATATTTTTGGTATTTTTAAAAGGCAAAAAAAAGAAAACAGTGAATTAAGATTCTGGCCGAATTTAAAATGGGAAGGAAAAATATCAAACAGCAATAAAATTTTCCCAAGTTAATTTTAAAATAAAGATAATAAAATGGGGAACCTACAGGACTTGAGTTTTCATTTTTTTGGAGTTTTCTACGATTTTATAGATTTTTTTGAAGTTTTGGGTATTTTCTAATTTTTAAGGTTTTGGTTTTGAAATTTTTAGTGGTTTTTGGAGTGACACTAGAATACAATAAAATACACAGTAGATGATTTTTTTGGAATTTTTCAAGGTGTTTTGCTATTTTTTATGGATTTTCTAAGGTAGACAGTAGCTGAAATACATGTTTTTGATTTTTAATAAATATTAAAATGCAATAAAAATAAAATACAAAAGTATGGCGTGAACAAGCAAGTTAACAGGAGCTTAAAATGATTTTTATGGAATTTTTGGAATTAAAATGATGCTCTAAATAATTAGGGAAAGCAAGCAAAAATGTATGGCCTGACAGGGGTATATGTGCGAATATCAGAACATCCAGGGGCCTCTGCGCAATATTTCCACAAAATATATAACTGAATAAAGTATTTAATAGACCAAATTTACATTTAAATAACTGCGGGGGAACGCCTACAAATTACCCACCAGGGCGCGTGACTAGCACGCGCCTGGGAGGGACTTGTTTGCAATTAACAAAATCCTGGGGGGGTTGACTTACAAATGTACCAAAAATATTACACGAGATCTAATAGTTCTTGGACTGATGATAAATAACAAAATGCCCAAGGGTCTCTATGCAAAATGGCCACGCACCTCACGTGCACGGGCTCGTGAGATGACGTGGTTGAGGACCTGATTGGAAATAAGAGAAAGTGCGGGGGCCTCTACGCAAATATTACAATGATATTTAACTGCAGATTAAATGTTTATAGCCAAAATATTAAACACAAAAAATGCGTGAGGGTTTAGACGCAAAATACCCATGCAAAGAAGGGAGCGGACGGCGGATGTTGATTCACATAAACACGTGTCATCGATCCGCACCGCGATACCCCCTTCGCCCTTGGACGGCCTTGATTAGAACGCTAATGGAGATCGAACGGTGGAGGCTCTTAATGATCCAATGGGCGCTGCTATCCTAGACGATCGGCCCTTGGTCGGACGACAGGGAGGCCAAGACGAAGAACAGGGATGAACTCGCCGTGAAGCGAGTTCCCCCGACCTTGATCTCAGCCCTCCGGCCTTCGATGACGCTTCAAAATGGCCGGTGACGAGCCTGGGGGCTTCCTCAAGGTGATGGCGGCTTCAAAATGGCATGATGATGGCCGGAGCTCCGCTGCGGAGTTGGCGAAGGAGGACAACCCCTGGAGCTTCGAGCTTGACGACAACAACCCCCCAGGTGGGGTATCTGAGCACCTGGAACCTGCAAATATGTGAGGAGGTGCGCGGGAAAATTGCCACGCACCTCGAGATGGCGAAAAGATGCGGAAGGCGGCGAGGGAGATGCTTGCCGGAGATCGCTCCGGCGAGGTGGACGCGAATGCAAGTTGATGGATTTCGAGCGAAGTGGAGGATAGCTAGATGATCCTAATGCTACTGGAAAGCTAAAAACGCAAGAGAAATACAAGAAAAACACAAACCTAAAGGTATATACCCGAGATGGACCTCACGGTGGTGCGGCCGCCGGAGATGGGTTGGAACGCTCTTCGGGCCTTCACCGCACCTCGACGAGGACGCTAGGTCGACCCTCTGTCACCAGGGACTCACAGCGGAGGCTCAGAGGTCTTGGCTTCGGCCAAAAGATGGTTCAAAGGGAGAAGGAATGACCGGGGTGGTATTTTGAACAAAGGTCGAGAGGGCTCGAATACCGAGGTGCATCGGTCGATTCAACGACCCTAAGGTCGAAAAAACCTCTCGTTGTGATTCACCGATGATCGAGGAACAACATCATAGAAGACACAAGCATGAAATGAGCAATGGGTTGGCCTCAAAAAAAGCGAGAACATGGGTCAAAAGTCAGGTCTGACAGAAGCTACAGGAGAGGGGTCAGAGAGTTAACCTGAGGTCAACTCTCATGACCCCCCGGTTGGTCCACGTGGACCAACCAGGAAAAACCCTGGAAAAAAATTTATTAATTCATTTAAAAATAGTATTTGATTTTATTAATTTTAGGTTATTCAATAAAAATGTTTATTAATTTATAAATTATTTTATTATGATTTTTAATTATTTTTATGAGGTTTAAAAATATAAGTTTCCTTTTATGCCCTTTATAGGTATATTACCTATATATTTTAGTATTTTATTTTTATTTTGTATTTTTAGTTTACTTAATTTTATGTTTATTATTTTATAAAATTATAAAATACTTTTATACACGTAATTATATTTTTATTTTATTTTTCTGAATTGTTTTGTATATTTAATAAAAATATAAAGTATGTATTGTATAGGTATATTTATAGGTATAATACTTGTGTATTTTATACACATGTATTTTATTTTGATTTTTCTTGAGGTTTTTATTCTGATTTTAATACACATATATATATTATAAGTAATATTTACATAATTATAAAATATAAAAACACAAAATAATGAATAAATAATAAATTGAATATTTTAATCTGTACAAGTATACAATAAGGGTCCAAAACTCAACTTTCAAACCGTAGCTCCGCCAAATGCGAAACCACAGCCATTAAATAGCTTATTTTATACTATATACAATTAAAGGTGAGTTTGCTGCATTTGGATCTTTCATCTGTGAGATACGGGTCTGGGAAGTTGGGATTCTGGATTTTTATTCAGATCATAACTTTTTATCTATATAATATTTTTCAGTGAAATAAATTTTGTATTTTTCTTTGTTTAATTATCTACAACTTTCATGTACAAAGTTTCTTTATTTGAGGTATAAAAAGTGGAACCAAAAATAGGCCCCAAAATGAATAAAGAATTAATAGAAAGAACATGTATTTTGCTTGTATTTTGACCCTTATCTCCCCCTACTTTATTCCTTGTCGACCTATTCATCAAGATGCCTAGGTCTCGGGGTTTCGGGTCATAAAATATTTACAATATTTTATACTTTTTCTTTTCTTTTATTTATTCTATGATTTTGGCTTTAATTACAATATTTTATACACTATTTACATGCACATGCATGGATGCTAAGATGATGTAATTAAGGGTATTTACACACATTTGCTAGGGTTTTTGAGGCCAAAATGATAGAATAAAGATGATGAAATGTGGATTCATCATGCACTTGTCTACTTGACCACACTCCATTCACACTCTTCCTATCGAAGGCACTCCTTCCTCTTTTGGGACGCAATCCTCCTCCACTAGGAAGACTTGCGAAGGGGGTTAGAGTATAAACTTGACCATGAAATAGCTTTCTTTTTCAAACCAACTCCTGGATTTTGCACTAGACCACTGCAACCTCTGGAGAAATGCACACAAAGATGATCTTGGAACGTTACGCGAAACATTCATAAGAAAACTCCAATGTCAGGCTGCCAATTGATGCTTGTGGGAAGGCCCATTTAGGCAACTTCCCTGCAAGTTAGTTTCGGGAATTCCCAAATGAAGGTTATGTGAAAAATCATAAGCACGTCACAGAAGCATGAAGTTCGCATCATATGCGATCGAGAGCGACTAGTCATATTAGTTGCTCGGGGCAGCGGAATTCAAATTTTTCATGTGATGAAACGGCATGGTCCAAGAACACTATTCGGATCATTTCATCAATATTACAACACTAAAATTAGGTTTACCTCTTGAAATGTGCTTGTGATCGTATCTCTAAACAAAGAGACATCTTGTCTCAAGATCCGATTCGACGTAGATCACACCTGTGAGCGCGAGGATGAATCGCATGCTTCCCGCAATCCATGCTGATGAATCTAGCAATGAATCTCCTGATTTTGACTCACCAAATCCAACATCTTCACAAGCAAAAAGCATCGAAGAATGCGGAGATCCACGGGCATTCAAGGTGGTGGTACAATGTGCGTAGTGACGACGACGACTTTTTCTCCAATACATTTTGAACGGTCACAAGTGATAGAGAAAGAGAGAGGACATGAGAGAGATAGAGAGTGAGTGAGTTCCTCGAGGGAATGTGTGTAAGCACAAACGGCTAGGGCTGCCCCTCCTTTTTATACTAATTAGATGTTGACGGATCTCAATCCATGTGCTCGTACAAATACTATGGTTGATATCGATCTGTGCTTTCAATCAATGGGCATGATTTAGTTGCATTTTAGTTTGCAATAATAATTTTGTTGACTTTAAATTAAATTAAATATATTGAAATCGGTCAACATGTTTCAATTTATATCAAATCAACAAAGATGGAATTGATTGGAATGAGTGGAGACTCATTCCATATATAGGTGGACGACCACCAAGTTTAGAGCACTCAACATGCCCCCCGGTATGGAAGGAGACTTTTTTCATTCCAATTTATTGAGATCTTATTTATCAACAAATTTTCCACATAATTATGCACCAAAATAATTCCAAATTATTTTGTGACAATTTCAATCGTGCCATTGAAAAAATGTGAATCATATTCACACATCCAAAATAAACTGTAGTTGCAATTGCAATTAAATGTCCATTGTGAATCCAATTCACATAACTATTACTTCGTAAATGCCACTTACAATTAGCTCTCTCTGATATATTATAAATCTCATTTATAATATCCACGAATAATATGGATAATGTTATCCACATTATTCATATCTTTGTTAATTAAATCATATTTAATCATTTTGATTGTTCATTCTCATGTGCCCAAATAATATGAATCACACTCATATTATTCATAATAAATAAATCACATTTTATCGTCTATTTTGCTCAATGTTCATATAAAATATCAACAATGGAATTATTCTTGAACTCTCTCAAGAATAACGCTCTTTCTCTGCGGATACTCGGAGATAAGGATATGGTGATTGTACGTTCCATGTATAGTGACTTGGGCATTGAAATCATATCTTAAATCCATATCAAGTGGACCTCTCAAAAATGCTTGATTAAGTCAGAGCCGTAAATGTAATATTCTTATTGCATCTGAATCATATTCATATCAATGTCCAACATTTGGATTAAGATCAGATTACTTCTCTATTGAGAGGAGTCACTAAAATCCAAACATGCTTCATCACTCCCTCAGATTGGAAGTGGCATGGTTATACAATCGTTTATGGTTACATCATCCTCAAGCATTCTAATACTCGTACATCTTGTATATTGGAAGGTCTAGAATAAACCCGAAGTTTTAGATCCCATTTAGGTTATCTTTTTCAGGGTTTCGTCATTAAGTTTCTCATTTGATCATTGGGAGCTGGTATCGATCATACACTTTCCAAAATCATATATATTACATAGGTATTGATCATATACTTTCCAAAAGCAAATGTCAAATCTACAAATTCACCCAAGCTTCCAAAGCGAGACGACCGTGCATGGAATTTGATCCCAATATCTCATGAGAGAGTCCATGTCTCCCAGTTCAGTAATGAACATGTATGATCTCTTTGAGAGATCGTATTACTCGTATACCCTTGCATGCACATCAGTTCGCCGGTGTATAGATCTTGATTAGATCATCAACTTACTGGTCTGCCAAATGTATATACTCAAACATACATTAACACATTTGTATCCAGTTAGAGGATGTGTGCCTGTATCGTGATAATATACGACACGGGTCTTGGTTATCCGATCTCGTTAAGTCAACTCTTTGACCTAACTTATCTAACACCTGTCAATCTCTATTCCCATGCCTAGGACTTGTATCAAGAGATCGATTGCATATCAATCTATAGAGAAGAATTTCCGTCTTCCTCTCAAGATGGAGATCCTCTCTTAACAATCACTTGACAGTGCTTGATGGGTCCTCAATCAAACTCTTTAGATATAATCTAAGCATTGCCTCTATGATTCCACATTTGAACCAATAGTTGTATGACCATTAAGATGGTCACGGTACATAATTCTAATTGTACGAAGGGACCTATTGTGAAAATTAGCTATTCTTTATTTCAGATCAGGGAATGATTTGCAATAACATTTATTGCATAATGGCTCATTGTGGGTTCTCATGTCCAACACTAGATACTAATGGCTTTTCCATATAATGGAAAGGTCAGTGTGGACAATATTTATTTATGGCATGATATGTGTATTGGCGATACCCCTCTCATAGTGCGAAAGGGGTAAGATGAGAGGTTGCCATAACGACCTTAAGTGGTCTTCCCTTTGAGGGTGGTAAAAAGCAGTTCTTATCCCTCTTTGGTCTGATTGCACCCTCCGATAACGACTGAGATTATAGAACCACTATTTACACGAGGAGTTGATGAATCTCTGATTCTCACTCTTTATTCTTTTATTTTAGCTATTTATCTTGGCAAGGCATCATGTAAATAGGTGTAAACACAATAAGTTAGCATTCTGCATGCATATGTTAACAGTGTATATTTAGCATATATTTGTGCAAAAATAAAAGAATAAAGGAAAAGAAAAAGGAGGGAGGTATTTAGAATAAATACAGAGTGACCCGAACCCAAAGAGAGGGTCAAACCTTGACGTGATCGCCAAACAAAACAAGTAGAGAGAGATAGGGCCTACTCTATAGTGTACAAATTACTTATATTTATAAATAACTATTCTGGATAAAAATAAAAATAAAATATTCTTTTTACCTCCTTGTATATAGTCCTAAAAATAAAACAAAAATAAAATAAAAACAAGAATAAAATCCTTCTTACTTGTAGAAAATACATGTATATAGATAGCATCCCCTAGTTATTTCAAAATCATACATCACTCATAAAAAATTAAAAAGTATTTTATACTCCTAAAAATACATTGAAAATAAATAAAATACAAAATTGGGGTATCTGATAAATAAAATTACTTGTATAAAATACATAGGTATATTATACATGTTTATAATACTTTATATTGTATATAGATTAATTTATTTTTCATAAAATAGTTAAAAATTACAGAAAAATAGTTTGAAAAATAACAAACATTTTTTATTTTATATACTTTTTATTTTGAAGGCATTTACTATTTTTATTGATTTTAGAAATATTTTGTAAATTCCTTTTTATGATTGCCCGGGACGAGTGTAGACCTCCGATCAACGCCCTCTTCCTGGCTTGACCCGACCCGACCCCTCTCGTCGGAGCCAGTTCTCCCCTTTTCGCCGATCGGGTCGAGTCTCCTTCTGATCCGAATCTTCGCCCGTGCCTCCTACCGAGATCCAGCACCTTCACGGATCCCTAGGAAGGCACGGATTTTCCTAAGGTTGCGCGCCTTCGCCCGATTCTCTCACACCCCTTGGGAGCATATATGTCATCTCCTTCGACCTCCTAGCATCATAGCTCATTCCTTGCCCCTTCCTTCACCCTTAGACATCCCTAGCTGAGTGACAGCAGCTGGGAGATGCCTCTGGAAAGGAGTTTGGTGGCCTGAATCAGTAGCTCACCCTTCGTGGTCGGAGATCCACCGCGAGCAGTCTCCTTGCCTTCCACAGCAAGGTTGAGGTAATTACCCTCTCAACCATCTTCGCCTGGAGCTCAGGAACTCGTTCCAATCTTCAGGTATCCCTCACATCCCCTTTATTTCTTCGTTCGATTACTCCTTTCATTTTGCACCGCCGCAGGTTCATTTGCTCCGCCCCGATCGTCGGATCTTCATCTCACCTCCACACTTGTATCGATCGAATCCCCTACTAACGCTCATATTCACACCGCACCCTGATCATCCCTAGGCTTAACCTCCTGATCGTGATTAGGGTCGTGACCCCCCTTCTTTCATCTTCACCGGGAGTCAAATTACATACACCCTTGTTTCTCCGAGTTTCGCCAAGCAATAACCCTCGTCGGAGCTACGCCTCCGAGTGGAGCACCCATTGCAGGTCCAGGATCGTGCGGAAGACCCTCATTCGACCCTCGACTGCTCAGGTGGAGCAACTCCAGACGCACTTCACCGCTACGCCCATCTGCATGTTCTCCTTCGCATTAGAGCTCGCCATCAGACGCGGAATACCTTCACGACACCTCAGACCTCCTGGGTGAGTTCATAGGCCTGGTAGATCTCCTCCAACTGTCGATCGAAGTTCACCGGGAGGGTGTTCTTCCTCCATTCACGTCTGTCGTTGGATATCCATGCCCCTACCAGATTACATCACTACCGTCCGACAGAAAGCTGCCACCGCCATTAGATCAGAGCTGCAACGCCAGATCAAGCTGCACGTCCGCGATAGAGTCCGCATCGTCAGATCAGCAGGTGGCAGCCATCAGAGTCGTACGTCCACGACCTCTTCCGCGTGCGCCACGTGCCCTGGCACAGGTATATTTCGCTTTTACCCTCACACTTTCATGTGTAGCTATTTAGTCCATTAAATAAATTTGTAGTTTAATTAGTTTACAGTTTGGACCTCAAACTTTTAATATTTGCATTTTAGTCCCGCTCCACTGACCTCACGTGTTGTCTCACGTGCTTGTATGGTGTATTTGCATGTTATGCCCATGTACTTTTGACTGTTACGCTTTGAATAGGAACTTTTGGATATTTGCAGTTATACCCATGTGCGTGGTTTATTGACATGTGCGTGAATTAATTGGACAAATTGCAAGTAGTGTCCTGAGATTTTAATGTCTGTTACAATTTGGCCCTAAAACTTTTTTGTATTAGGTCCCTATGTGTTGTGTGTGTTGTTTTTAATCAAATAATTAATAAATTAACTCCAAAAATTCCATAAAATTACAGTTAGCTCTTGCTAACACGTAATATTTATGATAATTTTTGTGACTCAATTTAATTTTATTTGATATTTTCTAAAAATCAAAAACCTTTAAAAAGTGTTCTGTCTATTTTATAAAATCCCAAAAATTATAAAAATGGTCTTGAAAATTCCATAAAAGTTTCCATGTGCTTGTTTTTGTGTGTTTTCATTTCAATACCATTTTTGTCTGAAAATCCTTTATAAAAACCCTAAAAATTACAAAAGGCCCAAAAACTTACAAAAATCATTAAAATTTCTAGAAAAAAAAATAAAAAAAATAGGTTTTCTGTTGTTATAGTTATATATTATTATTTGCTTTTTCATAAAAATCACAACCAGGACTTTAAGGCATTTTTACTATTTTAAACTTGCCTTTTAGTCCATGATGTACATTATTTCCCTATATTAATTTTGTTTTATTTTTATTAAATCATATAAAAATCAGAAAATACCATAAAATCACCAAAAACATCTGTTATTTGAAAACATAAAAACTTTTTTATTTCTAATTTTTGAGCATTTTGTGTCTTAATAAAAATTGTTGAAGCTTGTTTGTTCTTTCTATTTATCTTGTTGGTTTTCTCATTTTTGAAAATATAGAAAAATTGAATTAAAAACCATAAAAATATGCCTTTATTTTCTTATTAGGACTACTTCACAAGTTTCACTCGTGCTCCTTGTGTTCGACCCTGGTCGCTATACCAGGTTAAATAAATAGCGGAGACCGCTAACATTGATTTTCATGCTTACTTGTTTTATTTGTGTGGTATTAATTTTCTTATTGATTGTGCTTTGCGGTTTGGGTCGTAACGACTTCTCGAGATTTATCCGATACCTTAACTCGAGCCGCGAGGTGTCGTCATCAGAACGACGTCGTTGCCGAGGAGCACGGCTTAGTAGTCGCTTTTCAGCCTTTTTCTTTTCCTTTTTCTTTTTATTCTTTATTTTTATCTCTAATTGTTATAACTTCTTTCTGACCCGTTTCTGTTTCACTTTTTATGCGAGGAACCGCCCGAGGATGCTTTGGAGGAGACTCGTACCCGAAGAGAAGGATGAGTAGGAGCAGGGAATAGTTATAGTTTGTAGAGTAGTAGTAGAATAGTTTTTCTTTTAATGGACTTCTCATTATTATTATTATTATTATTGTAATAATACAGGACCTCAGACTCTTTCTTGGACCTGGCATATCAGGGTCTGTTTCGCAGAGCAGCAGTGTGCTCCAGGGACCTCACTGCGGGTTTTCACCGATTTTATTTTATTCGCATTTTATTTCTTTGATTCTTGAAGAATTTGGCCCCTAGATTTAGAAATTTCTTTGATTGCAACGGAAATACTTAAGGTTCAATCCCTAATATCTTGACTACACCTATAGTTCGTAATTGGACCTAATTAAAAATCATAACAAAAGTTAACATGATTGATTGAGAGGTCGCGTGCCGCTAGAGGCTGTATACATCGTGTGGAGGATCCGTTGTGCGGACACCGATCGGCATCAGAGACCGGACTCCGACCTCTCTATCTAGTCAGTTAACTATTGTTCTTCGCGATTTTAGAAATTGCTCGTCTAAGGTTGTTTTTTTCTTGCATCATTTAGATTAGTTTAAATTATATCTTTAAATTTATGCGTGGATCACCCTGCATGTAGAGTGTTGGAGTGAGGTACGCCTTCCTTACTTTGCATGCATCATCGTGTTTGATCGCGGATCAGTTTTTTCGACTTCTGCCCCCTATTTTTTTGGACTTTAAATAATCAGGAGATAGAAAATTTTGTTAGGCATTTGTTTGATTATTGAAAAAGACCTTAAAAAGAGATAATCATAAAATTTGGACTGCTAAACAACTATATGACACTTCATTTAAAAATATGTCTTGGGAGAGTAATCCCCTCATTGTTTGGTTTGCTTGCACGAGAGAGTGACACGCACATTAGGCTAGAGCCACACCTGAACTCTCGTTAGACTATTGGTCTTGAGGTTAGTCACTCTCCAATGAGGATCGCTCCGGTCTCCGGTAAAGCGGGTTGTGATATCCTTAACAGAACGAGTTGATCGGGTAGCCGGTAAACGTTCCGCAACTTGTTTTGGCTGGGAAAGATCTAGCTTTGGAATTGGGCTAGTCTTCTAGGAGCATCGGGTACCTAACAGCTCGCTTAATTGCCCTACTAGACTAAATTATCACGTAAATAGATTTGACAAGATAAACGACCAAACCTTTACGATTATTAGCTCTGCATTCTGTAGGTGAATTGGGGTTTGATTGTCGATCTTGTTTGTTTCCAGATCGCATCCGCCTTTATTCCAGATCACGATGATGGGCCGGAGGTCCCTTAGGCAGCCTTTGGCTGCACCGCTTTCGAGCACTCCGCTCCACTCATCTAGGCAGGTTCGAGAGAGCCTAGACCAGCTCTCTGAACCCGAGTTCGATTCCACCCTGTTCCCCCTCGACCACCCTTCTTCCAGTCCTGAGGTGCCCGAGCAGAGACAAGCACAGATATTTGTTCATTTGGCGGCACCTAAGTTAGTGCCTTTTGCCTTTGCAGAGACCCAAGAGATGGCTAGTAGTGAAGAGCGCACCGATGGATAGCCCCAGAGTACCACGTATGTTCTAGACCAAGGTGACATCAACAACACATTATTAGCCTCCCTAGAGATGATGCAGAGGCAGATTAGAGACTAGGGAGTCTTCATGGTAGAGGTGCACCGGGAACTGAACTAGATGCGAGCTGACAGAGAGGAGCAGCGAGAGCATGTAGTGGAGAGATTCCAGAGGGTGGAGGAGGAGACGGAGGACATCCAGAGGAGCCACAGGAGCTCGTCTGACCAGCTAGGCCGATGATGGAGTTGCACAACCCTGGTGCAACTCTTACACACCGTTGGATTCAGCTTCCGACGATTCTGGGAGATTTCAAGCTCCATCCTCAGACTATTCAGCTTTTGCCCAAGTTCCATGGGCTTGCCACCGAAGAGCCGCATCTACACCTCTAGGAGTTTGAGATGATATGCAGCATTATCCACGACAGATTCATGGATGAGGATACCATCATGATGATGTCATTTCCATTCTCCCCAGTAGACAGAGCAGTCTACTGGCTGAAGCATTTGGGGAGATATGTCAATTCATAGGAACAGCTCCTGACCGAGTACTTGAATAAGTACTATCTACTCGGCCGGACAAACGTAGTGTGAGCCCTGATCAACAACTTCTCCATGATCCCCAACGAGCAATTCCATGAGGTGTGGGATCGATTCCGTACGCTCATTGACCGGTGTCTACATCACGACATTTCCAAGCCCAACTTAGTACAGAGCTTCTTTTGTGGGCTGACACCGGAGCTGTAAGGGCTAGTGAATGATTCTTGTGGTGGCTCCTATTTTGCCAAGGACGAGGGCCAAGTCTGGACCATCTATGAGGAGATGGTCGAGAACTAGACAGTGATGTCCCAGACCCGGCTTTACACTCAAGGGAAGCCCTCGCCCCAGACCGTGTCCTATCAGAGGATAGTACGGGTTGATGCAGGTCCATCCACCTCTTCTTCTTCAGCAGTCGCAGCACAGGCAGAGTCGTCGGCCGCTGATATGGGCATTATCAGCGAGAAGTTGGATCGCATCGAGACAATCGAGAAGAAGCAGAGCCAGAGTATGACTCAGATAGACCAGTTGGCACAGATCCTGAGTGACCAGAAGACCCAGATCATGTGTCTCCAGGAGGCACGGACTGCTTCTCAACCCCATCTCACGTCACGAGCTAATCCTAGCAACAACGGCTCGACCCAACACTCCGTCCAGTACAGACATGTTCACTACATCGAGGCGGAGCTGTTCCAGCAGTTGTAGCACTAGTACCCTCAGCCACCACCATCTCAGGACACTCAGATTGTAGTGTATTAGCAGGACCATCCACTAGCAGTTCTTCCTCCACCTCTATATGAGCAGGAGCCATTTATGGAAGTCAACGGGATTTGGTACGACCGACAGCAGCCTGGGATCTGCCGAGATCGTCTCAGATTCAGGTGGTCGACTGGAGGTGCTTCATCCCAACAGTAGCCTCCAGCTCAGGGTGGACAGTTAGGCCAGCCACATCAGGAGCCCTAGTTCCCTCACCAGCCACACCAGCAGCCCTAGTTCCTTCACCAGCCACACCAGCAGCCATCCCACCAATACCAGTCAGGTCCTCGTCCCTACTAGCAGGGACATCAATAGAGGTAGCACCAGCAATAGCTTCATCAGTATTCTCAGCCTCCCCCCTCACTAGTTCCAGCAGCAACCTCACTTTTAGAGAGGCAACCCATACGGTTCTCATGGGCCAACCTATGAGAACCCATCCCTTGATGATCTAGCCTGCTTACTCTCAGACCAGCATGCTTCCTTTAGGCGGGAGATGGATGAGTATCGCCAGGAGATGAGGGAGATCATCAAAGGAAAGGCCACCATACCCACTCAAATTGAGCCCAACTCGAATAACCTCAAAAGGAAATCTGAGCAGGTACAGTTCACAGAGACCACCACTCCTAGTGATTTTATTGGGTGACATTGCTTCGTATACATTTGATGTTGATTTTGTGTCACTTAGGAGCAGTAGGATGCCAGCCGGCGGCGCCTCGTTTGAGCGACGACACCACGATGATGCAGGAGCACCAGACGAGAAGGATATCGGTACTGATGCCGCTAAGGATTATGATGACGGCGGTGTTGATGCCACCAAGGATGTTGATCCAGTCGACGATACTGAGTCCATCGTTTCTCCATACGCAGAGGGTGGTACTGACGCCACCAGATTCCCAGATGCTGAGCTAGAGTACGTTGCTGATGCCGCAACTTCCGATGTCGTGTGTGGTACAGAGGCCACCCCTTCTATTCCAGTTGTGTCACCTCAAGTTTTTGTATCTCAGGACTATTTGAAAGAGAAAAAAAATAATAAAGGAAAGGTTTCTTCATTTTCGAGTCAATATATGATGCATGATGATATTTGTATGGATTCCATGCCTTCTCAGCATCAGGAACCTCTCCCTAACCCTCTATCTGAGGAGGGCCTAGCCATCCCCTTCCCTCAAGCACTTCGATTGGCGAAGGGGAATAAAACAGAAAATCCAAAAAAAGATCAGCAGTTAGAGTTCAGCCAGCGGATGAATGATAGATTCCATATCCAGTTGATTCTACAGGAAGAACTTGAGCACGTCCCTCTCTTCCAGAAGAATTTGAGAGAGAAGACCACTATCCATAGGAAAAAGAGGAACCATCGGGCAGAAATCCATGTGCTAACCCGTACCACCAACTTCGGTATCCAGAACCGTTTGCCAGCCAAGAGGCTAGATGCAGGAGCTCCCTACGTTAGATGCCACATTCATGAGCAGAGATTCGATCGAACTTTATTAGACAACGGCTCTTCCATCAACCTCCTTCCGACAGCCTTACTCGACCGATTCGAGTTTGGCCCTCTTTGACAGAGTAGGACAGTCCTTCAGTTTGCTGATAGATCTGTCAAGAGGCCGAAGGGGTTATTGAAGGACGTAGTCGTCACAATTCAGGGCCTGAAATTCCCCGTGGACTTCGTTGTGTTGGACATGGAGATCTGATGAATCTGCATTTCATCGTTTTTATTCATTTATTTTAGCTTAAAACCTCTTATAAAACACATGTATATAACACTGACTCCATATTCTTACTAACTTGCATTTGTGTGTAAATATTGTACACTTCTTACCATTTTAACCTAAAAAATATAAATAAATAAAGGAAAAATAAAGAAAATAAAAAAGGGAAAGGAAGACTGTATATATGTAATAGATACAGGCTGACCCGAACCCCGAGAGAAGGTCAAGACTTGACCTGATCGACCAGGAATAAAGTAGGGGAGATAGGGTCTTTATTCAGAAAATTCAAAAAAAAATTTGTGTTGTGTATATTTGTATACTTCACTATTTTATTTGTACATAGATTGACCTCAAACAAAATATTTTTCAAAACAAAAGTTGTAAATAAAATTTTTCCTAATTAATAAAAATAATTGCACAATCAAATCATGTACAGAATAAAAGCAACCGCACTTGGAAAAAGCCACTAAACGATAATTGAAAGACCAATTCCGGCTCC
The DNA here is from genome assembly GCA_037367405.1 of Ottelia alismoides. Taxonomy (NCBI): domain Eukaryota; kingdom Viridiplantae; phylum Streptophyta; class Magnoliopsida; order Alismatales; family Hydrocharitaceae; genus Ottelia; species Ottelia alismoides. Next base: position 153,026 of record JAZKJV010006142.1, on the reverse strand, counting down.
ATATGAACTCAAATTGAACCAAACTCACTTCCATTGTATTCTAAATTAAATTATCTTTAAAATGACTGTGATTTCATAATTTTAGAGTTACGGTTGAAAAGTTGGTTTTCTGTGGTGGTTTGTGCAATTTTCCCATGTATTTTGTACATATTGTATTTGTAGATATTTTTAAATATTTTTTACTAATTATTTAAAATAAAAATAAAAAAAATAAAAATTTTAAAATAAAAAAACTAATTTGCTTATTTACCCATGTATATAATGTCATATATGTAAATAACATATGTATATAGTTATTTTTCTTCACTAACTACCACAAAAAATAAAAAAATTTAACATTTATTTTTCAAATAAATAAAGTGATGAAAATACAAAAAATAGTTAGTTTTTGTAAATATTTATCTTGCTAATTTATCTCATTTCAATTTTCTTCTCTCTTATCTCTTATCTTCATCCAAAAATTCAAATTTCAAACTCCATTATCTTTTCTATTTATATGGCTCCTTCATCATTTTCAACTTGATCAATCTTTGGTGAGAAGAGCCTTTTCTCCGAGAGCTATCTTGTCGCAGAGAGATGTCTGGCCTCCGAGCCGTCCAGTGACGGCGAGTCGAGCTTCGTCGAGGTGATTAAGGTATTTTCCGCTCCTAAGGTGAGATCCACATTTTCTCTTATTTTTATCCTAGATTAATCATAGTTTTATTTTCTCATATTTGTTCTTCGTTGTCATTTTTTATCTAGATCTTAGAATCCACCATCATGATTTAATATGCCACTGACTCGATTTTTCATTTCACATATCGATCTATTCACATTCTTTTCTACCTCCCACGATCTCTCGACTCCGGCCATGCACGGTGGCCGGAGACTCGGATCCATTCCTCATTTTTCACCGGATCCCCGCTCACGCATTCCGTTTTGATTTTGAGGATCGAGTCATCATGCTTGCATCCTAAGTTGTTAATAAATAAAAAATTTAATTAAAAAACAAAAAATATATCTATTCTTTCTTTCTAACATTTGTTATCTGTTCTTTCTTTCTAACATTTGTTCTACAGGACAAATAAAATAAAAAATTATAAAAAAATCACTTCTGTTAATAATAAATGATAAAAAAAGCTTTTTATTTATAATTTCTAATTTACAAAAAGAAAAAAAACATCCACACGCGGCCCTCCTGCCGTGCCGCCTCCACGACCGCGCGCATCCCTCGGTCGACCGACCGCCGTCAACCTCCGACATCCGCCCTCCATCCTGGGCAGAATGCCACCTGAAGATCGCTGTCGCCATCGCCCGCAAGAGCCGTTCATCGTGACGGAGCAACACCACCTGCTCGAGCCAACAACTGCGAACCTCGCGACGGTCGCACGCGAGACTCCGTCACCTCTACCGCGACTCCGCCTGGGAGCCACACCACCGGTCTAGCCGCCGTCACCCTTTACAGCACCGCAGAACCTTCATAAGAGCTGCTCCAGCCCACCGAGCACCGTCGACACCACCAGCCGCCCAGCCCTTCCCAGTCGTCTCCATCGCGCCCCTCCGCGCGCGAACCATTGGCAAGCGTTCGCCACCTCTTGCCCCCCCCCCTCGCGTGAGCCACCGCCGTTCTCCAGCACCCGCATCCTCGCCGACCTGCCATCACAGCCACTTGGAGCGGGTGTCCGCCCATCTTCGCCACAACCGCCTTGGAAGAGAAGAGAGGGGTGTCGCCGCCCTTGCTTGGTATTTTGTTTTGAAGAAACGAGGAAAGAGACAGGGAACCCTAGGGATTAAAAAAATGTACAACTATCATAAAAGTCCCCGGAAGTTCTGCATATTGCAAAGAAGACCCGCAAAGCTTAATTTGGGGAAATTACATCTGAGCCCCTAAAAGATTTTACAATTGCAAAGAGGTCCCTGTCGGAGCCCTATCACGCGTGTTACACATCTCTCTTGGGAAAATTGTCATTTTTCTCCTGCAAATTTATTTCTGTTATATGTTGGTGAACAACTTTGAATATTTGCAGTTTAGTCCCTGACTTCCAGACATTTATTTTACTTGCTTTTCTTATTAAAAATAATGTTTTCTTTGGTCAATAAAATTCCCAAAAAATTATGATATGCTTATCACGTGCTTATCTTTCTAGCATAATTTTTTTATTGCATTTTATCATTATTTGTTATTAATTAAAAATAAAAAACAATGTCTTTTTCTCTTCTCGAAATTCAAAAATTCATAAAAAATGAATATTGCTCCAAAAATTCCCAAAAATTAGAATAGTTTTATTTCCTTATCTTTTAATTTCTGTCCAAATTTCATGGATCAATTCCTTTTGAATCCCAAAAAAATGAAAAATACTGGAAATTTTAGAAAATCATAAAAAAATCTACAAAAATCCAAAAATCGTGATTTTAGTCCATGTTTGTAGATATTTTTTGTATTTCATCATAAAAATAATTGCCAGGTTTTTTGGTACTTAAAACATTTTTAAGTTGCAAATTACTCTAGGTTGTGCACTGTTTCTCATTTTTATCACTGTTTGATTTCAAAAAAAACAAAAACATTTGAAAATTCTATAAAAATTGCCAAAAATATTTCAAAGTCTTCAAAACACAAAAATATTTTCTTTGAATTTTTCTGAGTATTTTTGATATAATTAAAAAATCCAAAAAGATTTGTTGTGTGTAGTTCTTATCTTATGCATATTGTTCTTTATTTGAAATTAAAAAAATACAAAATTAAAAATCACTAAAATTTGAAAATCAGAAATAAAAAATAAAAATAAAAAAATAGTAAAAAATTAAAAAGTAAAAAATCCACAAAGACCAAGGATAGTTTGCCTTTGAGATTCCTACTTTTCTCTTAATTGATTTTTTGTCAATTATTTGAATAACCCTTGGGAATTGTAGCCTCTCTAAGTTCGATCTTGTCCGCTATACAGGTAAATAAATAGCAAAAATTTCTATTGCTCCATATACTTTCTATAATTATTTTGCAGTGAGAGAACAAGAAAAAAATTGCTTGTTTGTCGCGGGATTTTTGGGGTCAACGACACTTTCATATATCACTTAAACCAAACCTCGAAGATCATGCGGCAATAAGATCCCTGAATCTATGATTGATACCCTCATCATTCTAGAATGACCATTCTTGGTCACATCCAAGGCGGTGTCCGACCATGATAGTGGGAAGGTATACTTTCACGTCGAGGGCGAGAGTATACAAATAGAGACGATCGACGAGACCAGAGCGCGGGACTCAGCTTGCTCAGAGCAGTTCAACGATACAGAGCAGACGACAGAGCTAGAGCGATACGTTTACAAGGAGTGTGACTTTGTGATCACTGATGATGAAGCTGCTTGGTCCGATCCCATTTTATGAGCCCTTCTCTCACCTTCAGATGCTGCAGATCCACAGTTTCCAATAGAGGAGAGTTCGGAGAGCACAATCTTGGTCGAGGACACTTTGGAGGCTGACGATCACGTTCAGGATATCGAAGCAGATTTTGTGTCATGTGATTCCGATTTAGATCCCTCGAATTCGGACATAGATTGGGCAAAGTTTGATGATCTATTACCTTGTCTGATTTCCACAGAGCCAACAACTAGGATGGAGACAGTGCCAGCACCGAGTACAGATACACTAGCAGTGCAGTCTTCACCGTTTTTGCATGATCAGTGAGAGTTCTCTTATTCAGATCTGGTTGCATTAACTCAGACTTTTTAGAGGCCAGATTTTCCAGCTCCCAGTTGTCCTGAATTGAAGTCTTTGCCGCAGTCGCTGAAGTATAGATTCCTTGCGAGTGAGCATGAGATGCACCCAGTCATTATCTCAATAGAATTATCTGGAGAACAAGAATCTCGTTTGATGGAGGTTCTTGAAAGGAACCGCAAGGCGATAGGATGGAGTGCAGCTGATCTCCAGGGAATAAGTTCGGCCCTGTGCTCCCACCATATCTATCTTGAGGAGGACGCGAAGCTATCGCGTGAGTTCCAGCGACGACTGAACCCGAATCTTCGAGAGACGGTCATGAAGGAAATATCAAAATGGTGGAGCGCCGATTTTATCTACCCCATCTCTGACTCCAAGTGGGTTAGTCCATTACATGTGGTGCACAAGAAGACGGGCATCACTACAGTTGTGATCGAGTCTGGAGAGGAGATAGCTACCCGGGTACACACTTCTTGGAGGGTCTGTGTGGACTACAGACGATTGAATCAGGCCACCGAGAAGGATCATTTCCCACTGCCTTTTATTGATCAGATTATAGATAGGCTAGCTGAGAAGAGTCGCTATTGTTTTCTTGACGGGTATTCCGGCTACAATCAAGTGACCATAGCGCACGAAGATCAAGAGAAAACGACATTCACCTGTCCGTTTGGGACTTATGCTTTCAGGCGGATGCCCTTTGGTCTATGTAACTCCCCGGCAACATTCCAAAGGTGTATGTTGTCCATTTTCTCAGACATGGTGGGTGACTATTTAGAGGTCTTCGTGGATGACTTTTCAGTCTACGGCGACGGGTTTGATGCTTGTCTTAACTACATAGACCGCATTCTTCAGCGTTGCATAGAGGTTCATCTTGTCTTTTCTTGGGAGAAGAGTAACTTCATGGTGAGTCAGGGGATGGTGCTTGGTCATATCATATTCAACAGGGGCATGGAGGTCGATCCGGCCAAGGTGGATATCATCAGGAAACTCAATCCACCGTCCAACTTGTAACAGTTACGGTCTTTTCTGGGGCATGTCAGTTTCTATCGATGTTTTATTTATGACTTCAGCAGGATTGCCTGACCGTGGACTGATCTACTAACAAAAGACACCGAACTCGTTGTGTCTTGCATCATTTGAGGCTCTCAAAAGCTTTGTTGTTGAGGCTCATGTCCTTCAACCGCCTGATTGGTCTCTCCCATTCGAGATCATGACGGATGCCTCTGATTTTGTCGTAGGGGCTGTACTAAGACAGAGGAGGGATGGAGTACCATTTGTCATTCACTACGCTAGTTGTATATTGGATGTCGTGCATCGGAACTATACTGTCACAAAGAAAGAGATGCTAGACGTAGTCTTCGCCTTGGACAAATTTCGATCATATATTCTGGGATCCAAAGTGACTATCTTTACTGATCATACCGCCATCAGGTACCTCATGGAAAAGAAGGATGCCATAGCGAGACTAACTATATGGATCCTTCTACTCCGAGAATTTGATATTGAGATTAAGGATAAACCTGGAGTCAAGAATGTGGTGGCGGGATCATCTCTTCCGTTAAAAAATCTTAAGGAATCTGAGCAGACTGATCCTATTACAAAGACCTTCCCAGATGAGGTGATCCTTGATATTGCCTTTCTCCCATGGTATGCCGACATTGTGAACTATCTTGTTGTCGAGAAAGTTCCACAAGTTGGCCCAGGCAGCGACTTGAGACTTTCCTTGTGAAGGCCAAGTCCTACCACTGGGAGGATCCCATCCTTTATCATGAAGGAGGGGATAGCGTCTGGCATCGGTACATTCGTCAAGAGGAGCACCACAGCGTCCTCACATACTACCACAAGCCTGAGGCAGGAGGACATCATTATGGGAGGAGAACATCACAGAAAGTGCTTCAATCTGGCCTATGGTGGCCTACCCTCTTCAAGGATTCTGATGAAATCATGAAGAGGTGTACTGACTGTCAGAGGATGGGCACTTGTGGACAACATGATATAATGTCGATGTAGCCCATTCACTTCTGTGAGGTTTTTGGTGCATGAGTGACGGGTCGCTAGATACGTTGATTAATTCGGTCACGTTGTAGCACGTGTACTTAGCGATTCGGTCAGAACCGAGAGAAGATCTCCGTGAAGAGTGTCTCGGCTTAATTTATATCCCGGGCAAGTCCGGGGTCGAACTCAGGGAGGCAAAGGAACAACTTTGGGGTTAATTCGAAAATTAAGTTTTAGATTTCAGTGCGGTATTTTTTTAAGATTTTTCTAATGCAAAAATAAATACCAAATGCAAATGCGGGTGAATTAAGACACTAAGAAAACACAAACAAGGCCAAATTAATTTTAATGTCAAATTAACCCAATTCAGCCAAATTATATTTTTCCTAGAATTCTAATCCAGTGATGAAGACAAAACACATTTTTTTGTAATTTTAGGGGTTAAAATGCAATAACTAAAAATGTACACTTTTTAAGGGTCTTTTTGCAATTTCTCACACAAACAGTAAGAAAAAATTATGAAAAATTTACTGAAATGAAAACATGATGCAAGGAAGCTACAGTAATATTTTTGGATTTTTTTGACAAAGTATGAATTTTTTATGAATTTTTTAGTGAAAATAGAGTGATAGTGAGTAATTAATTTCTATTAAATCCACGTTATCAAATTAATCAACTTGCAAATTATCTCAAGTAGATATTTTTATGAAGAATCCAGGAGAGTTGAAATTTTGCAAAAAGAATATACGGGGATTTAATTAAAAATCAAAAACTAAAATCACTCTACAATTTATTTAAGGCACAAAACAACTCCATTTTGAATGAAATGTGGACAGTATGTTAAGCACTCATCAAAGCATCAAATATAATTTTTGTGGAATTTTTAGAGCAACCGTGTGTTAGATATTAATTTAATAGCACAGAATGGGTAAACTATGTAAAATTTCAGTTAATCAATTTTGGTTAATTACCCATATCTCACAAAAATACAAATAAATAATCAGATAGTAGACAATAAGTTGCTCAACATAATAACATTCTTTCTTGAATAAAATGATGCTCAACAGATGTCCAAATTAATCCACAAAGACAGGGGTGTTCTTGCAAAGTCAGAAAATAAGAATACAACTTGAACTTATGCACAGGGACTAAACTGCAATTCCAAAAACTAGAGAAATAACAAATGTAATTTTTACAAATAAAAAAAATTGAAAAGCACCTTCTTCCTCCCTGCTTACCCGATGGAAGAACCCAAATGTGGCGTGGTCGGCGGCGGATTTAGGCGGAGGAGGGGCGGCTCAGCCGCGCGACCACGCACGGAGGAGGCGGCGCCGGCGGCGCGGTGAGGATCGGCGTGGAAGGAGGGGCTGGTCGCGGTCGTCGGCTGGGGTTTCGAAGGCGGTTGCTGACGCTGGCGGCCGTGGTTGCCGCCTTTGGAGGCCGTTGGCGCGGCGGAAGCTGCTGGGGAGCGCGGCAGAGTAGGTAGCGGCGTTGCCGCTGGCTGGAAAGCCGCCGGCGGTCGGCGGTGGAAAGGAGGGGCGGCGGCGGTGGGTTCTCCCACCGCTGCTGCTTGCTGCGGTTCTTTGTTTTTTTTAATTTTTTTTAATTTTTTTTTTGCTTGTAATAAAAGACTTTTTTTTGTTTTAAAATTTTTATTATATTTTTTTAATAATTTTTTTTAAAACAGGAAACAAATGTGAATATATACAAAATGGGAAGAAGACGAATTGGTGATGGTGATGATAGGAAAAAAAATGGTGTGATGTGGGTGGTAATGAAATAACCTTTTTTGTTTTAAAATTTTTTTATTTTTTTAATTTTGTTTAAAACAGGGAATGAACATGGTGAGAAAAGAAAAAAAATGATGATGGTAATAAGATGGAGTAGAAACAAATGGAGGATGGGGGTGATATGATGTGCTAAAAAAATTAAAAAAAATGACAAGATGATAAAATTACCTACGATGAACGCGGATGCCTATGGAGTGCTCTCGTGAGCACGGTCTTCGCTCGAATCGCCGGCGTGCGATGAGCTCGAGCAGCGCGCGGTTGCGGCTGCGATGTTGGCCAAAAAAAACCAACGGATCACACCAGAGAGAGGGTCGTCGTCGCTCGACCGTGGTTGCGTCGCTGTCACCGATTCAACTCAGGGAACTAGGCTCTCCTCACATAAAGATGGATCAAAGGCAAAAATGAGGAGAATGGCATGTATATAAAGAAGAAGAAAAATGGAAGTTAGAATTAAGATGGAGTGGGATGGAGGTTAATAAAATGGTGGAGTTGAATTAGAAGTTAGAAAATATGGTGGAGTAATGGAGTTGAATTGGTGGTTATTGTAGAGAATGTAAAATAAAATAAATAAATAAATAAAATAAAGTTGTCTACTTTAATTACAATAGAATAAAAAAGAATAAAATAGATAGTGGACAAATACAAGGGAAGATAAACAACATGTACACATTTTTTTACTTTTCTAATATGTAATTTTTTTGTCTTTTTAATAGTAGCTATGTACAATAGGAGAATACAATAAAATAGTACAATCAAAATACAACACCATAATGATTTTTTTTTTATTTTTAGTAATTAAGAAAGATAAAATAAAAAATGAAGAAAGAAAGAATATATACATAATATACAATGTACATCTAGGTCCCAAAACCCAACTTTTGCAAACGAGCTCCGATTTTAATGAAACTACTTCCGTTGGATAGATAATTTTCTAACTTGAACTTTAAAAGTGAGTTTGGTGAATTTGGAGTTCATACGGAGCGGGAATTTAGCTTGGAAGTTGGTCTTTACGGCTTTTTCCTATTGGGATCTAGGAGCAGTTATTTGAGATGAAATTTATTTGTATTTTTGTATTTTTATATACACTTTTATAAACAAGTTAGAGAAAGAATTAGGTAAAAAGGAGTTGAAATGAAATTATTAAAAATATATGAAGTTTTAGGCTATTTACAAGTATGAAACTCCTTATTTTTGCGGCTTTTTATGTGTAATTTATTTTGTACAATTTAATATACAATAATTAGTGTATTTTATTTACAAGAGTCATTTTGTTAATTTATTGATTTTATGGACATTTATTTGGGATTTTACTCGGGGATTTTGCTAAGATCAAGATATTGCGATGATGAATCGTGGATTCATCACCCCCCTATACTTAAACTTTGCTAGTCCTCGAGCAAATAAAGAATGAATAAGTTGGGTTAACCCCTGACTGTGCATGTGAATACAAGACTTGATCCGTTCAAGAACTCTCGGTTTTAGAGATCCTAAGATTCTAAGCTGAACCAAGCTCTAGTCAAAAGGTACCCAATTCCCCTAATCATCAGACTCTCTTTGTATACATATATAGTAGGGATATGACTTTAAGTGTTGACCGCAGTTACAAGAGTAGAGTCACAACGTCACCCAAGGTTCCAGTCCAAGAGACTCTCCTATGGACCCGATCCTCAACACTAGGGAATAAATCATTTCTTGCATCCAATCCACCGTCTCTTTAGTTGTCAGACTTGAAAGTGTAGATGGAAGGCCAGTTGATGAAGGGCATAGGATTGTGTCATTTCTTCTCTCCCTCTCATTGGAACAAGGATCCTCTCAAGTGCCTTATTACGCAACACATTTTTTTGGTGTTGATCAGTGCGTCCGTCAAGAGAAGTTGGAGCCGTCTGCACTTGTTTTCCTGGGAGTACACCGGGGTGTGCCTTTTTTGAGTACCTATCGTACCTTCTACACCCAGACTTGTAGCATTTACGATGCAGAGCCCTTTTTTGGTGCAAGCCCGACTCCTGGTCCTAATAGCGGTGGTCCAAGTGGACACTTTGAAATGGTTGGGAGCGCTCGCCTTTGGTGGAAGCTCTTTTGATAATTGACTTTGTGGAATGAGAGCTTTTCTTTGACATTTCATTGCTTTGTAGTATTTTTGGCTAGCTCCACTGCTTTTACCAAGAGTTGGCGCACACTGATCAACATTTTTTTTATTTTATCACACCCTGGCACCTAGGTAAATATCAAGAGATAGTACAAGAACCATGTTCTCATACTGCCTAAAGATGCTGACACTCAGGTTTCATGAAGCCTTCTTTGATTTTATCCCATCCTCTAGCATCATTAAATCAAGTCCAAACTCAAATCCCTCATCCCAGTTCCTCAAGTGAAATTTCAACTCATCTCATCATAACTGCAGTCGTGTATGTGAGGTGCAGATCATATTCTTAAGGTAGAGACTAAGCATGCAATATAGCACACACATCTTTCAAACTAGGGAAATGTGAATAATTAAGTCAAGGACCCTAATGACTAAGGCTGGTTAACTCAAAATCTCAAGACCTCGTAAACCAAGTGTTCTTGAACATCACTAGTCTTGTGTGAAAGTGAATTGTGTCAGGGATTAAACCAACTTATTAGTTAGTTTTTTTTTAGTTTTTTAGTTTTTTTTATGAATGTTTTTTTTGTTGTTGTTGTTTTATTTTTTATTATTATTTTTTTAGAAAAAGTTTTTTTTGTTTTTTTTTTGACAAACAAAGGCAAAGAAGTTTTTTTTTTGAAAAAGATAGGTGAATAAGAGAAGACTTTTTTTTTGAAAAAGTTTTTTTTAGCAAAAGAGGATTTTTTTTTGAAAAGTTTTTTTAAGCAAATTTTTTTAGGAAAAAGTTTTTTTTTACTTTTGTTGTTTTTTTTAACCCACCCCATAATTATTGTATAGTATATACAAAAATACGTGAAAGTACGAGGTATGGGTAACGTATATATGTAATATATACACGCCCCCCTATACTTAGCTTGTGCTGTGTCCTCATGGCACTAGGTGACAAAAAGACATAGCTCGTACTAAGCGTAGGAAAGCTAAAATAATAGAAAGTATAGAAGTCGATCCGCCCCCTCTATACTTAGGCTCTGGACAGCCTAAGTGTAGAAGAAGAGCAAAAATGGGGCGGACGAGGTCAAGAGGAGAAATGATGAGTAAATACACATGGCGGGCATCGGTCCCCCCTATACTTAGGCTTTGGTCAGCCTAAGTATAGGACAAGAGTAAGTGTGAGAACCGACGTGATTTCGAGAATATACAACGAAGGGAGAATATGTACAAGAGTGATGGAATCTTCTAAGATGTTGAATCTTGATGCTGCATCTTCATGAAGAGTAATAAGATGTATCTGCTCTGTGCTCACTCTGTATGAAGTTGATGACCTCGACTTGGACTAACTGCTCATTGGAATCAACAAAATGCTTCAACAGTTGTCCATTCACCACATGAGATTGTGCACCATCTGTGAGATTAGCTATCTCTACACTTCCATTCTCGTGCACTTTCTTAACCACAAAGGGACCCGTCCATTTAGATTTGAGCTTCCCATGAAACATCTTCAACCTGGCATTGAACAACCATACCTTTTGTCCAGGGACAAAGTCTTTGCACCTAATGTGCTGATCATGCCATCTCTTTACTTTGTCCTTATAAATCAAACTGTTGTCATATGCCCTATTTCGGATTTCCACGAGCTCGTTCAAGTTCAAGTCTCGACAAAGTTTCCCTAGGTGACAACTCCAATTAATCTTCTTAATTGCCCATTCGGATTTATGAATCAATTCTGCGGGCAAATGGCATGGCTTGCCATAGATCATTCTAAATGGTGAAGTACCCAATGGTGTCTTGTAGGCTGTCCTATACGCCCACAGAACTTGGTCCAAAAGCTGAGACCAGTTCTTCCTATCGGGACGAACCAATTTCTGTAAAATACTCTTCACCTCTCTGTTCGAAACTTCTGCCATGCCGTTGGACTGTGGGTGGTAAGGACTAGTAACTCTATGCTCAAATCCATAGTCCTTAGCTAAAGATCTCATATCTCGGTTCACAAAATGGCTACCCCCATCAGATATCAAAACTTTTGGCACCCCGAACCTAGCAATAATATGGTCTCTCACAAACTTACAGACAGTCTTGCTGTCTGCGGTTCGGGTTGGGATAGCCTCCACCCACCTAGATAAATAATCAACCGCCAATAAAATGTACTCATGCCCTTGGCTGTTGGGAAAGGGACCCATAAAATCTATGCCCCATGCATCAAAAACATCACAAATAATCATCGGTTGCATGGGCATCTCATCTCTCTGTCCAACTGTCCCTCCCATCCTTTGACAGATCGGGCACGACCGTACAAAATCAATAGCATCTCTAAACAAGGTCGGCCAATACAATCCACATTGAAGTACTTTGTGAGCGGTTCGCTTTCCCGAATGGTGTCCTCCAGCCTCAAGTGAATGACAATATGTGAGGACACTATGTTATTCCTCCTGAGGAATACACCTTCTCCAAACACAATCCGGTCCTTCGAAGAAAAGGAAAGGATCGTCCCAGTGGTATCTCCTCGAATCCGACTTCAGTCAATCAATGCTGCTCCTAGTCCAACCATGGGGAACCTGCTTGGAGACAAGATAGTTCACCATGTTGGCATACCACGGGAGGGAGTCAATAACACAAATTGACTCATCTGGGAAGGTCTCTCTAATCCGCTCATGATCAGGAGAATCCTTAAGTTCAATCCGAGAAAGGTGATCAGCCACAACATTCTTCACTCCAGGTTTATCTTTTATCTCCAAATCAAATTCCTGGAGGGGTAAAATCCAAATAAGAAGACGCGCCTTCGCGTCCTTCTTTTCCATTAAGTATCGAATGGTTGTGTGATCAGTATAAATTGTCACCTTAGAGCCCAAAATATATGATCTGAACTTCTCGAGGGCCCATACTACTGCGAGCATTTCCTTTTCAGTCACTGTATAATTTTTTTGTGTAGGATCTAAAACTTTGCTCGCATAGTGAATCGCAAACGGAATCCCCTCTCGCCGTTGTCATAACACAGCTCCTATAGCGAAATCTGAAGCGTCGGTCATGATCTCAAAGGGGAGAGACCAGTCAGGAGCTTGTAGGATAGGCGAGGTACAAATCTTCCTTTTCAAGAGCTCAAAGGCCTCCAGACACCTGCGATCTACAACGAACTCTATGCCTTTCCCTAAGAGCTCAGTCAGTGGGCGGGCGATCTTTGAAAAATCTTGAATGAATCTCCTATAGAATCCAACATGCCCTAAGAATGACCGCACTAACTACACGTTGGTAGGTGGATCGAGTTTCTTGATCACCTCCACCTTGGCAGGGTCAACCTCCATTCCCCTTTTGGAGATGACATGTCCCAACACGATACCCTCCGTCACCATAAAGTGACTCTTCTCCCAGGAGAGTACCAGATTCACCTCTCTACACCTCGTGAGGACTCGGTCTAAGTGCGCTAAACATGTATCAAAAGAATCACCATGGACCGAGAAGTCATCCATGAACACTTCCAGGAAATCTCCCACCATCTCGGCAAATATGGCTATCATGCACCGCTGAAATGTGCCCGGGGCATTGCAGAGCCCGAATGGCATGCGCCTGAAAGCATAAGTGCCGAATGGACATGTGAATGTGGTCTTTTCCTGGTCCTCAGGGGCTATGGCCACCTGGTTGTAGCCTGAGTACCCGTCAAGAAAACAGAAGAACTCTTTCCCTGCGAGTCTCTCCAAGATCTGATCAATAAAAGGCAAGGGAAAGTGATCTTTCTTGGTCGCAGCATTCAGGCGCCTGTAGTCGACACAGACGCGCCACGACGTGGGTACTCGTGTCGCGATCTCTACCCCCTCCTCGTTGGTGACCATCTGAATTCCCGACTTCTTCGGGACAACATGAAGTGGGGCCACCCACTTGGAGTCAGAAATAGGGTATATAAACCCTGCTTTGCACCATTTCTCAATTTCATTCTTCTCTACTTCCCGTAGATTGGGGTTAAGTCTCCTCTGAAACTCACGGGAAGGTCTCACGTTATCCTCAATAAAAATGTGGTGCGAGCAGAGAGCGGGGTTGATACCCACGAGATCCGACACTGTCCAGCCTATTGCTTTGTGGTTCCTCTCTAAGACCTCTAACAACCTAGACTCATGTTCTAAAGTCAAGTCTGAGCTAATGATTACAGGATATCTCTCTTTGGGTCCCGCAAGAAAGGCATACTTAAGTGTAGGAGGTAGTGATTTCAGTTCTGGCAATGTGGTATCATCAAGCAGATCTGGTTGAACTGAATCTGAATCTGATTCCGTGCTGCATGAAGGTGGGCTAAGCTGAGTAGTACTCGCCACCAAATCAGAAGTATCGGGAGTCGGATCGTCAAAAGTATCCAAACAATCGGCAAAAGCCACGTCCGACTCGTCATCTATGTCCCATGATTGTTCCGAAGAGGATGGAACTGACAGATCCAGATGGATCTCTAAGTCATCATGAGAATAGGTTGATGCATCTCTAGTAAGATCAGACAACACCTGGCAAACTGCATCATGCACTATATCCTCTCCAGATGAAAGGGTCTCGCTCTGTCCTGAAGGAATCTGTCCCCAAATCCCAACTGTGCTAATCATACTGCAATCTGCCTCTGAAGATGAGTACTCCGTGCTACTCTCTGAATCGGGTCGCTGACACTTGGTTTGCTTCATCTCAAGGTTCACTTCTCCACCTGGAGAACGGAACTTCATCATTCCCGTACCATAGTCGAAAGCTGCGCCTGCGGTCCTAAGGAAGGGTCGCCCGAGAATGATCTGAGATTCTCTCCAATGATTGGGGGTCTCCATGTCCAAGACTGTGAAGTCCACCTGATAGTTCTGTCCCTCAATCGAGATAACGACATTCTTCACTTCTCCCTTAGGTCTCTTCATTGAACGATCTGCGAATTGGAGTAAAGCTCTAGATTTGCGAAGTGGTCCCAACTCCAATTTCTGATATAAGGCTAAGGGAAGTAAGTTGATCGAAGAACCGTTATCTAAGAGTGTGCGTGCAAATGCAATGTCGTCAATACGACTCTCCACATAGTGAGCACCCATGTCTCTCTTTTTCTTTGGCAAAGTCTGATTCTTGAGACAATAGGTTGTGGCTACCGATAAGACATGTGTCTTTACATTTCGGTTATCTTTCTTCCTGCTAACCCTTGTAGGTGTGCATCTCACCTTAAGGTATTTTTGGAAGGCAGGATGGTTAGCCACATATTCATCAAATGGCACCTTCACAGTGATGTTTTCTTTACAAAACCGTGCCATATCGGGGTCATCTTTCTGAATCTTTTTGATGCGCTTTCCTGTCGTAAGAGCACGGGGGAAAGGGATTGAAGCTAAGGAAACAGAGGATGAAGAATCTGAATCATGAACAGAAAGATCATTCTTTGCATTAACGGAAACAGAGTTCTTCATACAAGAATCTTTTTGATGCAACATGGACTCAAAGCCTAAACTATCTACTATAGGTTGTGGAATAGAAGCTGGAGTGGTATCCGCCACAACCGGAGATGCAAGGTCCTCCGTAGATTCAGAAGAATATCCATGCTGACGATGCTGCATACGTGCTCTCCTCCTCCTCTCGACTCCCTGAGTAGAAATCCTCGAATGGTGCTGATGGGGCTTTGGGGCCGAAAACTATGACGAACTTACCGCCGTTCTTTAACAAATGGATAGAGTGGAGGATCTTGATGCCTCTCCTCCTCGTCCCCTGAAGACTCCTCAGGTAGAGCTCCAGAGATGCCCCTTCTCGTGTCCCTCGCCCGGTCAGGTACGACCACGGTCCTTCCGCTCCTGAGTGACATGTGGTTAGCCTCGTCACACGAAAGAATCTCATGTTCAGATTTAGGAGATGCTGAATAGTATACCTGACCAAAGTGTTGCTGAGAACTAGAACGGTTCAGGCTAGTGGGGTTAGCCTGAACTTGGGCTGGAATCGAGGTAGAGGGTGCAGTCTGCTCGTCTCGCCATCTTGACAGGCGGTTGACATCCACCCGTAAGTCCTGAACCTCGTTCCTGTAGGAACGTAGCTCGTCGAGTATCTGCTGCTGAATATCAACGGGACTAGACGATGAAGGAAGTGGATAAGACTGGGAAGAAGAACGGGAAGACTGGCCCTGCTGGCCAGTGTACTGCCTCTGCTGCTGCTGCTGGGATTGCAGGCCCTGCTGGCCCGTCTGGTAATGGCCCTGTCAGCCATACTGCTGGTACTGCTGCCTCTGCTGCTGGGGTGGATGGAATCCAGGGCTCTGCTGTGACGGAGGTGGTGCAGAGGTGAATGTGGTATTGTGAAAGGTTGGGGGACGCTGATAGGTCTGTCGGTCTCCCGTACTTCCCTGCCCGGCAGGGTCCTGAGTATACCATATCCCATTCACCTCCCAAACTGGTGGAGGCTCCTCCTGGACTGTCTCTGCTACTGGAGGTGGCTGCTGGAAAGAGTGGGTGTAGGATTGGTCCTGCTCCCACGGCTGGGGTTGCCCTGACACCAAATGCTCCTGAACATGGTGAACTCGGTATACGGGAGCAGAGGGTGCAGTCACGACGGGTATCCTTATCTTAGATACCTTCTCAGTCAACTCCTCCTTCTATTTTGGAAGTTTGGAGACGCTCCGGTCTAACTCATCAATCCTCCTGTCGATCTTCTCGACTACAGTAAGCTTGTCAGCAAGAAGTCCCATGCTAGGGATCACGTCCTGAGAAAGATCGACTACAGCTGATTTTCCCCCTCCAAATGAGAGTGAACTGGGGGATGTTGTATAGGCCCTACTGGCCATCTGTGAGCGGCTAGTTTCAGCCATCTGCTCGAATACCCTCCAGACGGTATCCGCTCCTCGTGATGTATAGCTGCCTCCACAGGCAGCGCTCACTAAACCCTGCATCTCAGGGTTGAGACCAGTGAAGAAGGATTGGGCCAAGATGTTGTCATCTAGTCTATGACAAGGACACTTTTGCAGGATGTCCTTGAATCTTTCCCAAGCATCACAGAAGGCTTCATTGGGTAATTAGGAAAAACTCGTAATTCGCGTCCTCATCATGTTAGTTCTACTCAACGGGTAGAACTTCTTTAGGAATAGGTCCTTGAACTGGGCATAAGTGGTGACGATGATTCCAAGATTCTTCACCCAGTAATCGGCTTTTCCACCCAAGGCAAATGGAAGGGCTTTGAGCCTAATATAATCCTGACTAACATTATTATGTTTGAGGTTAGCACAGATGAGCTCAAAGTCCCTTAGGAATGCATATGGTTCCTCAGAAGCATTCCCATCGAAGTGTGGCAACAGGTTCAGAAAATGCGGCTTCAATTCAAAATCAACCTCGGGTTCGGCCGGACTCAAGTAGTTATGAATTTGATATTGTCCAGGGTTATAAGCCGCATCCATTGGTAGTTGGACCCCAACATTTAACTGTCCCAACTGAGCTCTCAGTAATGCTTGTTGCTGCTCAGATGCAGCTAATCGGGCAAGTATACTTCTCATTGGGTCTTCATGGTTCTCTTCTTCCTCTTCTTTCTTCTTTGGCATTTTACTCGAATCTTCTTTATGTCCTGAATCAGCAATGTTTTCTTGATTAGAAGAGGATTTATGAATCATGATATTCTCACCAAGGCGATGGTCTTCCTCGGTGAGGTGGGAAGAGAGAAATGGAATGGTTTGAGAGTAACCATCCCGAGAGTGAGTGATCCTGGGCTCAAGAGGGTCATGAGTCCAGGTTGGTCCAAGTTGCGCTTGGACCTTTGAAGACGTACTTTTTGAATGGTTCAACGAGAGATTCGCAAAGTCCGAATAAATATCCCCCCAATCAGTCATCTTCGATGTCAAAAGAACTGATTAGATCACGATAATCAATGAGGCGCTAATTCTACGGTGCACGTAAATGTGCGGAGTGAACTCACACAATACAAACGCAATTCAAACCCCCAATTTCACCAACTCAACACATGATGGCCGTAAGGGTTCGGCCGATTTATCTGGTCAATTTTAGTTGGTGAGAATACAATATTGAAAAGATTAACGAGCTGTTAGATGCCCGTATTTTCCTACAGACTGGCCTGGTTCTTACGACTAGTTTGACCTACTTTCAGCCAGTATAGGAGTAAGTACGGACCGTAAAAATACGGCTACCCGTTCCTTGAGGACTAATGCGTCCTCTAAACCTCCCACTCTGCTAAGGAAGTCCGGACCGTTTACCGGCTACCCGTAAATCCTCACTGAAAAGTAGCTAATCGCCTAAAAATAAAGAACCAGTAGTAAGTAAGAAATCCAGACTTGGCTCTATCCTAGGGTCATCTCTCTCCCTCACTTGCAATAAAAACAAACAATGAGGGCTTTATGCACCCGAGAACAAGGGTTCTTTTTATTCCAATTAATTAAATCGACCTGCTCAATTCAGTCCCAATTTTAGAGTTAGGTTATCACTTGAATTTTATATGAACACACAAGCACGTCTACCGTTCAGTCCCAATTTCCTTTTGACCTTAAGTTGTAAAACAAGAGGGGAATCGGAAATCAAAATGCAAACGAGAAACTATGATGCATGCTCAGAAGGAGGTATACTTACAGTGAATCCCAGCACTCTTCATGCGTTATGCAAAACTGAATTTGTAAATATTACACTAAATGCATGCAGATCGAGAAAACCGCACCTAAACAATATACTATTAGCGGGGAAGAATTGATTGGATTTGAGCTAAGTAGTACGTGTCTATGTGCGTCTCATTATGAATCTTATAAGATATGTGAATCTTCTAAGATAAGTGTGGCCTAAATTACTATGGGCACAAATAAATTTGAATCTAAACTACCGTGTGCCTAATCCTTAATTTCGCCACTCAAGTCAAGCCCCACCCTCGCCGGAGAGTGAAACAGGCTCGACACACCACAAATAATGTCTAAGTCTTTTTACATGCGCGAGCTCTCAAACAAGAGCCGCTATAAATGAGCAATATAAATAATTACAACAATTTACAAAAAATTCTCTCGAAGATAAACTAGTTCTCCTCGCACTTCAACAGTCAACTCGCGTCGCGTCCGTCAACCTCCGATGCACTCCAAGTCCACCGGGCCCTCGCAAGGAAAATGAAATTTATATTAGAGAGATAAACAACAAAATATATACAAGAATATGAAGACAAATAATTGAAAGGAAATGGATTAATTACAAGTGGGCTCGGGGGTCAGACTACCCGAGTAAATGGAAAACTAAATCCAAATTTTTAAATTAGTCCCTAAGTCGTTTGCCTCCCCGGCAACGGCGCCATCTGACAGGTCGCTAGATACGTTGATTAATTCGGTCACGTTGTAGCACGTGTACTTAGCGATTCGGTCAGAACCGAGAGAAGATCTCCGTGAAGAGTGTCTCGGCTTAATTTATATCCCGGGCAAGTCCGGGGTCGAACTCAGGGAGGCAAAGGAACAACTTTGGGGTTAATACGAAAATTGAGTTTTAGATTTCAGTGCGGTATTTTTTTTAGATTTTTTTAATGCAAAAAGAAATACCAAATGCAAATGCGGGTGAATTAAGACACTAAGAAAACACAAACAAGGACAAATTAATTTTAATGTCAAATTAACCCAATTCAGCCAAATTATATTTTTCCTAGAATTCTAATCCAGTGATGAAGACGAAACACATTTTTTTGTAATTTTAGGGGTTAAGATGCAATAACTAAAAATGTACACTTTTTAAGGGTCTTTTTGCAATTTCTCACACAAACAGTAAGAAAAAATTATGAAAATTTTACTGAAATGAAAACATGATGCAAGGAAGCTACAGTAATATTTTTGGAATTTTTTGACAAAGTATGAATTTTTTATGAATTT
Organism: Ottelia alismoides; assembly: GCA_037367405.1. NCBI lineage: Eukaryota > Viridiplantae > Streptophyta > Magnoliopsida > Alismatales > Hydrocharitaceae > Ottelia > Ottelia alismoides. The sequence goes on along the minus strand of JAZKJV010006142.1, from coordinate 133,671 downwards.
TTTAGTGAAAACAGAGTGATAGTGAGTAATTAATTTCTATTAAATCCACGTTATCAAATTAATCAACTTGCAATTATCTCAAGTAGATATTTTTATGAAGAATCCAGGAGAGTTGAAATTTTGCAAAAAGAATATACGGGGATTTAATTAAAAATCAAAAACTAAAATCACTCTACAATTTATTTAAGGCACAAAACAACTCCATTTTGAATGAAATTTGGACAGTATGTTAAGCACTCATCAAAGCATCAAATATAATTTTTGTGGAATTTTTAGAGCAACCATGTGTTAGATATTAATTTAATAGCACAGAATGGGTAAACTATGTAAAATTTCAGTTAATCAATTTTGGTTAATTACCCATATCTCACAAAAATATAAATAAATAATCAGATAGTAGACAATAAGTTGCTCAACATAATAACATTTTTTCTTGAATAAAATGATGCTCAACAGATGTCCAAATTAATCCACAAAGATAGGGGTGTTCTTGCAAAGTCAGAAAATAAGAATACAACTTGAACTTATGCACAGGGACTAAACTGCAATTCCAAAAACTAGAGAAATAACAAATGTAAGTTTTACAAATAAAAAAAAATTGAAAAGCACCTTCTTCCTCCCTGCTTACCCGATGGAAGAACCCAAATGTGGCGTGGTCGGCGGCGGATTTAGGCGGAGGAGGGGCGGCTCAGCCGCGCGACCACGCACGGAGGAGGCAGCGCCGACGGCGCGGTGAGGATCGGCGTGGAAGGAGGGGCTGGCCGCGGTCGTCGGCTGGGGTTTCGAAGGCGGTTGTTGACGCTGGCGGTCGTGGTTGCCGCCTTTGGAGGCCGTTGGCGCGGCGGAAGCTGCTGGGGAGCGCGGCGGAGTAGGTAGCGGTGTTGCCGCTGGCTGGAAAGCCGCTGGCGGTCGGCGGTGGAAAGGAGGGGCGGCGGCGGTGGGTTCTCCCACTGCTGCTGCTTGCTGCGGTTCTTTGTTTTTTTTAATTTTTTTTTGCTTGTAATAAAAGACTTTTTTTGTTTTAAAATTTTTATTATATTTTTTTAATAATTTTTTTTAAAACAGGAAACATATGTGAATATATACAAAATGGGAAGAAGACGAATTGGTGATGGTGATGATAGGAAAAAAATGGTGTGATGTGGGTGGTAATGAAATAACCTTTTTTTGTTTTAAAATTTTATTTTTTTTTTTAATTTTGTTTAAAACAGGGAATGAACATGATGAGAAAAGAAAAAAAATGATGATGGTAATAAGATGGAGTAGAAACAAATGTAGGATGGGGGTGATATGATGTGCTAAAAAAAATTAAAAAAAAATGACAAGATGATAAAATTACCTACGATGAACGCGGATGCCTATGGAGTGCTCTCGTGAGCACGGTCTTCGCTCGAATCGCCGGCGTGCGATGAGCTCGAGCAGCGCGCGGTTGCGGCTGCGATGTTGGCCAAAAAAAACCAACGGATCACACCGGAGAGAGGGCCGTCGTCGCTCGACCGTGGTTGCGTCGCTGTCACCGATTCAACTCAGGGAACTAGGCTCTCCTCACATAAAGATGGATCAAATGCAAAAATGAGGATAATGGCATGTATATAAAGAAGAAGAAAAATGGAAGTTAGAATTAAGATGGAGTGGGATGGAGGTTAATAAAATGGTGGAGTTGAATTAGAAGTTAGAAAATATGGTGGAGTAATGGAGTTGAATTGGTGGTTATTGTAGAGAATGTAAAATAAAATAAATAAACAAATAAAATAAAGTTGTCTACTTTAATTACAATAGAATAAAAAAGAATAAAATAGATAGTGGATAATTTACAAAGGAAGACAAACAACATGTACACATTTTTTTACTTTTCTAATATGTAATTTTTTTGTCTTTTTAATAGTAGCTATGTACAATAGGAGAATACAATAAAATAGTACAATCAAAATACAACACCATAATGATTTTTTTTATTTTTAGTAATTAAGAAAGATAAAATAAAAAATGAAGAAAGAAAGAATATATACATAATATACAATGTACATCTAGGTCCCAAAACCCAACTTTTGCAAACGAGCTCCGATTTTAATGAAACCACTTCCGTTGGATAGATAATTTTCTAACTTGAACTTTAAAGTGAGTTTGGTGAATTTGGAGTTCATACGGAGCGGGAATTTAGCTTGGAAGTTGGTCTTTACGGCCTTTTCCTATTGGGATCTAGGAGCAGTTATTTGAGATGAAATTTATTTTGTATTTTTGTATTTTTATATACACTTTTATAAACAAGTTAGAGAAAGAATTAGGTAAAAAGGAGTTGAAATGAAATTATTAAAAATATATGAAGTTTTAGGCTATTTACAAGTATGAAACTCCTTATTTTTGCGGCTTTTTATGTGTAATTTATTTTGTACAATCTAATATACAATAATTAGTGTATTTTATTTACAAGAGTCATTTTGTTAATTTATTGATTTTATGGACATTTATTTGGGATTTTACTCGAGGATTTTGCTAAGATCAAGATATTGCGATGATGAATCGCGGATTCATCAATGAGGCATTGATATCATGGGTCCATTCCCTGAAAGTCAGGGATTTGAGTACATTCTGTTGGTTGTCGATTATGTGAGTCGTTGGGTTGAAGCCATACCTGCCCGAACCGCAGATGCTAAGTCTGTTTGCAAATTTTTGAGGAAAAATATCATTTCATGGTTTGGGGTGCTTAGAGTATTGATATTTGACAGGGGGTCTCACTTTATTAACGACAAGGTAAAGGTTCTTGCTAACGAGTTCAGCATAGACCATCGAGTTGCCACTCGATATCATCCTCAGACCAATGGTCTTGCTGAAGTATTGAACAGGGAGATAAATACGATATCGTAGAAGGTAATCCGCCCAGACCGAAAGGATTGGTCACAGCTTTTGGACTCGGTCTTATGGGCATATCAGACTTCCTTTAAGACTCCTTTAGGTACTTCTCCCTTTTGTCTCGTTTATGGCAAGCCCAGCCATTTACCTGTTGAGATTAAGCATAAGTCATTTTGGGTTATCACCAATATATTATTGGATCCAAATAGTATAAGTGATCAAAGGAAGGCAGAATTGGCAGCCCTAGAGGATCTTAGAGATACAACCTTGACAAACAGCCTACAATATAAGGAGAGAGTAAAGATATGGCATGATTCTCATATAACCATATGCAGTTTGAGCCAGATCAGAGAGTATGGTTGATTGATGACTATTTCCAGGGAAGTTGCAGAGTAAGTGGAAGGGACCATACCTGGTCTGAAAGGTGCATGACAATGGTAGTATCGACATATCTGAAGTGTCATCTGAGTCCACCTTTCGTGTTAATGGTCAGCACCTCAAACCCTATCTAGTTCATGAGCCGTTGAACATGCGTGCTTTTAGGAAATGGCTAATCAACCCACGGACCCCCTTGTTCCAGGGACCAAGATGTACTCCAAGCAATTCCAGCAATTTCTCTTGATTCATTTGATCAAAGCAACGGACTACGTCAGCTTTAATAAGATAGTCGAGGGCTGGCCAAGCAATCATTGCGGCAAATGCCTTCCCACAACCTCGACGAGCTTGATTCCAACCCTAGAGAGCATCTTCACACCAAGCAGGGTCAACTATGTCCGCCCAGTCTTCTTCGACGCATCCCCCTTCAGTCCCAACACGTGCAGGCAGAGCGAAAGCTCTCGAGCAGGTCTAAGACTATATTCGGCCTCATTTAATATCATATCTAGGCGTCTCTTCCCCGGGGTTCTCCTTCTGCTTTTCTGCTTTTATCCTTTGAGACGGGAGGCTTTCCTTGACGTCGTCCCTATTCATTTTGCATGAGATGTGGTCTTTGACTCACATCATTTGCATCTCATGCCTGATTATCATTATTTTTCAGTCTTGTATAGATCCATATGTTCATATCTTCTCATTCTTTAGTCTAACACCCCATCTTCATCTTGTGATTATGTTATACTTAGGGTGTACTTTACCCTAAGTATGGGGGGGGTCAGATTTTCGATTATTCTTTTGATTCTTTTTACCTCTGTTTTGCTGCCTATACTTAGGGAGATCATACCCTAAGTATAGGGGAGGTAGACCCTGTACATTCTCTCACTCGGTTTTCCCTTTGTGTATGGTCTGCTATACTTAGGATTACTTGATCCTAAGTATAGGGGGAACCACCGAGCTCTGTTCATGTTATTCTTGTATTCGTCATTGTAGTATAGCCTTTCGTTTCACTTCCCTATACTAAGCACGAGTTATGTCTTCTTCATCGCTCTTTATTCACTCTGAGGACATCGTTCGAGCTAAGTATAGGGGGTGTCGTATATATTGTATATATACTTTAGCCTAACTCATAGTTTGTGTGAGTGTGTTAATAAGTAAAATGGCTAAAAATCACTTATTAAAAATCACAAAAATTTCAATATTTTCTGTGTACATAAAATTCTTTCTTGCACATACATAGCTATTTATAAAAATTAATTTTGTACAAATATTTGTAAAAATATTTTTCTTGTGAAAAGATTGTAAATATTTGTGTATTCAAACTATGTATATAGTACACAATTTTTGTAAAATATTTGAAAAATAAAAGTTTGCAAAAACCCATGTGTAAATGTTTGTAAATAGTTTGCCAAACTTCTGCATCCATGCATGCATTCAAACATTTTCAAAATTTTGCACATTTTCAAAAACTTTGAATAAAGAGTTTTTTGTAAATATTTTTATATTCTTCTGAATCATAGTTGATATTTAAACCAATTTGGAATTAAATTGGAAAATAGAGCTTGGTTAAGACCTTAATCCACCTAATTCTAAGAGGAACCTTATAGGATTTGGGGTTAAGACTTTCCAGGTCCATTAGTGACTTAATTCTTTGAGTCCACTAGGCTATGTTCACATGTCTTCTTGATGAGCCTATGTAGAATACTTAGGCCATGTTCGGTTCAAGGGGGGAGCTTACCCCACTTACCCCATTTTTTATCTCTCCTATGTGGGTCCCACTTTTACCTTTTTTAATATATTAAATAAATCAATTCTTTTTTATCAATTCCATCAAAAAATAATATATTATACCATCATATCATATAAAATTATAAACTACTCCACTTCTACTCACTTTTCCAAACTTCAATACAATCACATCACAATAACTACTCACTTTTCCAAAATTCAATACAATCATATCACAACAAACCCACACCTAGTTTAACCCTCTATCCAAATACCAAAACATAAAAACGGGTTACCCCTGACCAGTTTAACCCACCTTAACCCGCATACCAAACTCACCCTTAACAACACACACGTGACTCTCACAGATAATGGCTTTACTAGGATCACCACTTTACACTCAATTCCACACGGATGAGGTGGTGAGGAGGCTGTTTCCTTTGGCTTGGGGTAGCATACGAGGGTAGTACTTCTAGGCGGAACCTCTCGTCTTCCTCTACGGAGGGAAGTGCGTCTCAACTTGATCTGGCAGTGTTGAGGTCTAAAGACAAGAGTTGTGGGTTGCAATAATGCTTCAAAAGAGGGATAGTCTGCTAGCTCGAGAAGAAGAAGTCCTTATGTATATATGTTGCACCATGTAGATATGTTGTACATATGCACATAAAAAAATGCATGCAAAAGAAAGAAAACTAAAAAAAAAGTAGCGGGCCTGATAGAAAATGAAATGCCTATCGGAGTGTATATAGCCAAATAAAGCAAATCTTGTGTTACACCTTCTCATTTCAGGAAGCTTGCAGTGGGAGACTTAGCTACACTGGTTGGGTTCCCAGGGATACGTGGCTACACTGTCCACGGTCCATTCTCTTCTTACCCCCTCTTCTTGAGCCGGTTGAACTTGAACTTAGAAGGGGATACCCCGCTCCTCGAGAAAAGAGCTGTTGGACTAGGGCATTAGAGCTACCTTATTGAGGGAGGTTGTTGCCTTGTCATTTCTGAGGTGGGGAGCTACATATCACTTACACGGTACAAGAAACGATTCATGGTCATTAGAGTTTGTGTATGTAGACTTGTTATGATATGGATTATCGAGGAGTCTTGACCATAGATTGGTGGAACTTAGAGGCTGTTGAGTCTTAAACCTAGGTCTAAATAAGGTTCCGACAAACTAATAATCCAAAGGTCTGACTGAGCTCCATACTTCGATTTAATGAAGACAAGTTTAATAATCAACCTTGATTCTCCTTCTTTTTCTTTTCCTTTTCTTTTCCCCTTCTTTTTCAAATAAGTGTTTGCTAAGGGACTAGCAAAGGTAAAGTATGGGGGGTGATGAATCTTTGATTCTCACTATTTATTCTTTTATTTTAGCTATTTATTTTGGCAAAGCATCATGTAAAAAAGTGAATACAATAAGTTAGCATTCTCCATGCATATGTTAACAGTGTATATTTAGCATGTATTTGTGCAAAAATAAAAGAATAAAGGAAAAGAAAAAGGAGGGAGGTCTTAGAATAAATACGGAGTGACCCGAACCCCAAGAGAAGGTCAAACCTTGACCTGATCGCCAAACAAAACAAGTAGAGAGAGATAGGGCCTACTCTATATTGTGCATATTACTTATATATGTAAATAACTATTCTGGATAAAAATAAAAAATAAAATAATCTTTTTACCTCCTTGTATATACTCCTAAAAATAAAACAAACATAAAATAAAAATCAGGAAAATAAAATAAAAACAAGAATCAAATCCTTCTTACTTGTACAAAATACATGCATATAGATAACATCCCCTACTTATTTCAAAATTGTACATCACTCATAAAAATAAAATAAAAATTTTTATACTCCTAAAAATATGTTGAATATAAATGAAATACAAAATTAGGGTATTTGATAAAATAATAAAAATAAAAATACTTGTATAAAATACATAGGTATATTATACATGTTTATAATACTTTATACTGTATACAGATTAATTTATTTTCATAAAAATAGTTTGAAAAATAACAAACATTTTTTATTTTATATACTTTTTATTTTGAAGGCATTTACTATTTTTTATTGATTTTAGAAATATTTTGCAAATTCCTTTTTTTCTAATTGGCGGGACCAGGGGTTGACCTCCGGTCAACGCCCTCTTCCAGGCTTGACCCGACCGACCCCTCTCGCCGGAGCTAGTTCTCCCCTTTTTCCCGGTCGGGTCGAGCCTCCTTCTGATCCGAATCTTCACCCGCGCCTCCTCCCGAGATCCAGCACCTTCGCGGATCCCTAGGAAGGCGCCGATCTTCCTAGGGTTGCGCGCCTTCGTCCGATTCTCTCACACCCTTGGGAAGCCTATATATCATCTCTTTCGACCTCCTGGTGTCGTAGCTCGTTCCTCGCCCCTTCCTCCACCCTTAGACATCCCTAGCTGAGTGACAACAGCTGGGAGACGCCTCTGGAGAGTAGTTTGGTGGCCTGAATCAATAAGTCACTCTTCGTGGCCGGAGATCCGCCGCGAGTAGCCTCCCCGCCTTCCGCAACAAGGTTGAGGCCATTACCTCGTCGACCATCTTCACCTGGAGCTCAGGAACTCATTCCAATCTTCAGGTATCCCTCATATCCCCTTTATTTCTTCGTTCGATTCACTCATTCCATTTTGCACCGCTGCACGTTCATTTGCTCCGCCCCGATCGTCGGAACTTCATCTCACCTCTACACCCGTATCGATCGAATCCCCTACGAACGCACATCTTCGCACCGCACCTTGATCATCCCTAGGCTTGACCTCCTGGTCGGGATTGGGGTCGTGATCCCCTTCTTTCACCTTCGCCAGGATTTAAATGCCATCCACCCTCATTTCTCTGACTTTCGCCAAGGAATAGCCCTCGCCAGAGCTATGCCTCCGAGCAGAGCACCCATTGCAGGTCCAGGATCATGCGGAAGACCCTCACTCGGCCCTCGACTACTCAGACGGAGTAGCTCCAGACGTACTTCATCGCTACGCCCATCCAACCATTCTCCTTCGCATCGGAGCTCGCCATCAGACGCGGAATACCTTCACGACACTCCATACCTCCAAGGTGAGCTCATCGGCCCAGTGGATCTTCTCCATTCACCGATAGAAGTTCACCGGAAGGGTGTTCCTCCTCCATCTTTGTCTGCCATTGGATATCGATGCCCCCGCCAGATTACGCCACCGTCGTCCGACAGAAAGCTGCTGCGGCCGTTAGATCGGAGCTGCAGCTCCAGATCCAACCACACATCCGCGACAGAGTTTGCATCGTCAGATCAGCATGTGGCAGCCATCAAAGCCGTACGTCCACGACCTCTTCCGCGTGCGCCACGTGCCCTAGCATGGGTATATTTCGCTTTTGCCCTCGCACTTTCATGTGTAGCTATTTAGTCCATTAAATATATTTGTAGTTTAATTAGTTTACAGTTTGGACCTCGAACTTTTCATATTTGCATTTTAGTCCTGCTCCATGATGAATCCACATTTCATCATCTTTATTCTATCATTTTGGCCTCAAAAACCCTAGCAAATGCATGTAAATGTCATTAATTCCAGCATCTTAGCATTCAAGCATGTGCATGTAAATAGTATATAAAATATTGTATTTAAAGCCAAAATTATAGAATAAATAAAAGAAAAAGAATAAAATATTGTAAATATTTTATCACCCGAAACTCCGAGACCTGGGCATCTCGATGACTAGGTCGACAAGGAATAAAGTAGGGGGAGATAAGGGCCATAATACAATTAAATCCCCTTTTGTTTTTGTTCATTCTTTATTCATTTTGGGACCTATTTTGGTTCCACTTTTTATACCTCAAATTAATAAACTTTGAACATGAAAGTTGTAGATAATTAAATATAGAAAAATACAAAATTGATTTCACTTACAAATAATGTACATATAAAAAGTTAAGATCTGGATAAAATCCTAGAATCCCAACTTCCGAGACCTGTATCTCCCTAATAAAAACTCCAAATGCATCAAACTCACCATTAATTGTATATAATTCAAAATAACCTATTTAACGGCAGTGGTTTCGCATTTGGCGGAGCTACGGTTTGAAAGTTGAGTTTTGGACCCCTATTGTATACTTGTACATATTAAAATATTCATTTTATTATTTATTCATTATTTTTATAATTTTATATTTTATAATTTTGTAAATATTATTTATAATTTATTTGTATATTAAAATCAGAATAGAAACACAAAATAAACATAAAATAAAATACTTGAATAGAATATACATAGGTATAATACTTGTATCTATACCTACATAAATGATACTCCTATTTTATTAAATATATAAAACACTCCAGAAAAAAATAAAAATATATTTAAGTACATAAAAATATTTAATAAATTTATAAAATAATAAACCAAAATAAATAAATAAATAACACAAAATAAAAATAAATTAATAAAATATATAGATATATATACCTATATAACCCAAAAGGGTAACTTGTAAAATTATACCTCATAAAAATAATTAAAATTCATAATAAAATAATTTATAAAATAATAAACATTTTTTATTTAATAACCTAAAGTTAAATAAATTGTTTACTGTTTTTAAATTAATTTTTAAAGTATTTTCTGGAGGTTTTTCCTGGTTGGTCCACGTGGACCAACCAGGTGGTCTAGACTGTTGACCGAGGTTAACAGTTTGACCTTCCTCCCGTGCCTCTGTCAGAACGTGGTTTTCCTCGATTTCGTGGATTTTTGGAGACCTCATCTTTCATTATTTGGGGTCGAGTCCTTCTGGGATTTTTCTCCTCGATCATCAGGCTTACTCGCCCAACGTTTATCTCGAGTATTGGATCATTGCGTCGCCCGATATACCTCGACCTTTGGAGCACCAGAACCACATGGTCAAACCCTTTATAGTGCATCATCCTCTTCCATTCGAAATTCGAACCCCTCATTCTAGGTTTAGCTCCCATCTCTTGCGCCCCGGAGCTCTAGGAAGGTGACAGCTTCCTGTAGAGGTCGTCAGGCAGGTCGAGCAAAAGCCCGAGGAGGCTCCAATCACCTCCGCCATTCTCGCCGGCGTTGAGGTATATCCCTCTAGCTCCGGCCATCGAGGCAGTTCTTTCTCCTCTTCTTTTTTTTGCGTTTTCTCCTCCTTAGCCTTAGGAATATTTCCCCCAAAAAACCTTTCGATTTCGCCATTCGATTCGCCCTTCACGTCCACCTCACCGGAGCGCACCTCCGGCCACTCTTCATTTCGCCGCTATTTGCCGCCATTCCACCACCGCGGGACCCAGGCACTTTTCCCTGGGTCCTCTCATACTTTTCTGCAGGTCAAAGCCTTTCGACAAGGACCTGGAGCTTGTTTTGCTCACTCGCCGGAGATCCACGGAGCCCAAAGCTCTGCCGCCTTCTAGCGCGTGCCTCGGCCGTCGTCGAGGAGTTTTGAAGCCTCCAGCACCTAGAGGAGGACCGTAGGAAGTCGTTGGCCATTTTTGAAGCTTGAAGGACTCCGGAGAGGCTCGATCTGGCCGGGAGAACTTCGCCACGCCGGAGTTCCTCCCGGTTCTTCGTCCTGCCTCGCCCGACGTTGGATCTCAGCCATCTTCCAGTTCGTACAACAACTGTTAGATCTCCCCCGCACAACCACCGTCGGATCGAGTCGTGGGATCTAATCACCGCCGTCAAAGCCGAAGCGTCATCGACCGTCCGATCATCGACACGTGGCAAGTGGATGTGTATCAGCCGTCGGATCGCGCACGAGGCTTTAGGAGTAAGTATTTTGCACTTTAACCCCTATCATTTTTGTAATTTTTACTTAGTCCATAAACATTCGTCTGTAGTTTAATTATTTTTGTAATATTTGCATCTAGGCCCCTGAACTTTGATTAATTACATTTCGGTCCAGTCCACGTCACCTCACGTAATCTGTGCACGTGGGGTGGTGGTGATTTTGCAAGGACCCCCTCGCGGGTTTAGTTATTTATTTTTAGTCCAGGAACTTTTATATTACATGTAATATTTTTGGATAAATTGCATAGCAGTCCCTGGGAGTTTTGTATTTTGCACTTAGGTCCCTCCCAGGCACGTGCTAGTCACGCGCGGGGGTGGGTATTTTGCAGTTGAGCCCTTGCGGCTTTGGGTATTTGTAATTAATCCAAGAACTCCATTTATTAGTTGTATATTTTGCGTGAAAATGCACTTTGGCCCCTGGATGCTTGCTTGTTTGCATTTATGCCCTTGCTAGTAGTGTAGTTTCTTGATGTTGTATCTATTTATTTCATGCATATACAAAATGCTAAAAATCACCAAAAAATTAGCTTAAGCTCCTGTTGCATTGCTCATTCACATTATATTTTTGTATTGCATTTTTATTGCATTTTCATATTTATTAAAAATAAAAATATGCATTTTTGTTATTGTTTGCATTAGAAAATACCAAAAAAATATCAAAACTTCTTGAAAAATTCCAAAAAAATCACTTAGGTCTATTTTAGTGTATTTTAGCTTCAGGCCAAAAATCATTAAAATTTCAAAAAAACCTTAAAAATTAGAAAACTCAAAAAACCTTCATAAAAATCTAAAAAACCCTAGAAAAATCCTAAAAATGCAAACTCAGGTTCTGTAGTTTCCTTATTTTATTCTCTTTTATTTAAAATTAATTTGAAGATTTTTAGACTGATTTCTATTTTTAATCCTCATTTTAATTTCGGCCAGTAGCCTAGTTTACTGTTTTCTTGTATTTTGACTCTTAGAAATACCAAAAAATATTCAGAAAAATCCCCAAAAATCACAAAAACATCATAAAATCATAAAAAGCCCAAAAACATTCTATTTCCTAATTTTTGACTATTTTTACCTATTTTTATAAATACCTTATCCCCTCTTTTCTTATATTATATATATTCTAGTTATTGAAAAGGAAAAAATATATAAAATATAAAAAGAAAATATAAAATCAGAAAATTAAAATCAAAATACAAAAATACAAAATTAAAAATTAAATAAATAAAAAAAATTAAAACCCACAAAATTTTTACACACTTGTAGACACTTCATCACATTCACTCTTGCACATTTTGTCTGATCTGTCTTGCTTGCTCCTTCTGTTCGACACTATACATACTTGCACTATACACATTTTTGTAGAGTTAAAAATAAATCTGACTCCACGTCTGTTTATTTTCATTGCTTGATTTATATATTGTGGGTTCATTGTTGATTTTGATTGGGATTCATTGAGGGTCGCCACAGCGACTGTTGTCTCCACCTTGTGTGAGATACATTTTAGACCCTCGTGATTTTCGATTAAATCAAATGGCGCCGTTGCCGGGGAGCAACAGCATATAGATCGTATTTTTGAGTGATTGTGATCTTTTTTGCATTATTGCTTTGTTTGATCTCTCCACTTTTGATATATCTTATTAAGCTATCTGACCATCTTCTTTCTTGTCTTCTTGCGAGGGACCGCGGATCGAGGAGGATCGCCTAGGGGATCCGATGCATCATTGGGAGGCGGAGGCGGCTATTCTAGCCTAGCCGGTAAGAGAAAGCAGGAGGATTTGAGAGAGAGGATAGTTAGTGGTTTTTATTTTTGTGTGAGAGAGAGACCGTTATTAATTTGTAATAATACAGGTACTTGGACACTTGAACACTCGGGCCTAATTTCCAGGTGTTTGTACACCTGGGGGCTCACCGCGGTTTTCACTGTGTTTTCACCACTGTCATTTTTCCGGTTTTGTGTTATTTTCTTTTCTTTTGTGGAATGAACCCTTAGCTTTTAGGCTTGCTTGATCAAGTAAATTAGGTCCAAACACCTAACAACCTTTGCATGTACCTATAGTGCGTTTTGGACTTAGTTTAAAACTCTAAGCAATCGTTTCATCATCTTCAAGCCTTTGCGCCGCGAGCCCACCTTGCCAAGCGCTTCTCCTGAACTCGATGTGTCGAGAGGAGGAGGGGTGAGCCTAGACCAGACTCTTGGATTGAAAGCGGTGACCGACTTGTGGTTCTTCATGCTAGCAATTGCCTACTTAGGACGATTTCGTGTGCATATCGGCATATAGATTAGGTTTATAAATTCCTGTTTTGCATCCTGCATGAAGAGAGCTGGAGGCACTGTAAGTCTTTTTACTTGAGCATTCATCATTTTGGCACAAAGGTGAGATTTCCATCTTGGTGCCAACTTGCATAGCTTTCCCGACTCTTCTCCCTCTGTTTTTGGATCAAATAGGAATCAAAGAAAAATACAAAAATGTTAGGCGCTTGTATTGAATTGACTCAAAACAAGTGATAACACTAAAAAATTGAAAAGGGACTGCTAAAGAAAACTTGACCTAAATAAAATTGGATAATTGGACTCATTGCTTGGGGTGAGTAATACCCTCACTTGTATTCCGGTTGCATGGAAAGGTCTCCTTCCAAGTGAGTAGAGCGGCTTCGTAAGGATTATAGCCCAAAACCCAGCCTGTGGCTGTCTTGTGTATCGCCTGGATTTCTGAAGTATTTGCGCTACTATCGTACGTAGACGAGTATGGCTTGGTCACCATTTATGGCTCTCTATTGTGTAGAGCATCGACCTTGTCCGAAGTATCGAGCATAGGACACGCCTTTACGGGGGTGTCTGTCTCATCGTCTTGCGTCCGAGTAGGGTCTTGCACGCTCAGGGTGATTACGTTGCGAGCGAGATCCGAAGTATCGATTTCGCCTATCAGCTTCCTCCCTCTTTTCTTTGGCTGAGTAGGGATCCAGGAAGGGTTACAAGGACCTTAAAAAATGCAGGCTACAGATTACACAGGAGGAGGACAAGTACTGGAATTCTTTTCCGGCAGTACTCTCGCTCCTATAGGCGTAGCGCTCTAAGGACTCGTTCAAAGATAACTGCCTGAATTCAATCTAAAAACTACAAAGATAAAAGCCGAACCTTCACGGCTTCACGCGTTGAGTTGGTGAACTCCTTGCTTTGTGTTTGACTTGATAGTTGAATTTAGGTCAAGATCAAAAACATTGCGCAATTGTGTGCAATTTTGTTTCCCTCCCTTTCTTCCTCATTTCTAAACCTTGCTCTTCTCAATAACCACGATGATGGGAAGGAGGTCTCTTAGGCCGACTTTGGCGGCACCGCTATCCAGCACTCCTCCCTATTCATCTAGGACAACCTCGGGAAGTCCAGACCCACTCTCCGAGCCTGAGTTCACTTCCACCCTGCTCCCCCTCGACCACCTTCTCCTTCCATCAGTCCAAGAGTATCAGAGTTTAGTGCATCACAGAGCTCAGATCATTTGACGGTACCTGAGATGGGTTCTTTTGCCTTTTCAGATAATCCAGCGATGGCAAACAGAGGAGAACACCCAGATGAGCAGGAGCACCCTCCATTCTTATACGACCAAGCTGCCATCAATAATTCATTGTTAGCTTCCCTGGAGACTATGCAGAGACAGATCAGAGACCAGGGCGTATTCATGGGTGACCTCATGAAGGAAATTGCACATATGCGAGAGAGAAGAGAAGAGAGACTTGGGGTGGTGGAGGTGATATACCAGAAGTAGCAGGCGAGGGAGGAGAACCTAACTAGGAGAGGTCGCCACAGACAATTATGAGAGAGTTGCACAATCCAGCAGCATCCCTCACTCATCGATGGATCCGACTCCCTCCCATCCATGGAGACTTCGAGCTTCGCCCACACACTATTCAACTACTGCCTAAATTTCATGGGCTGGAGACCGAAGAGCCGCACCTCCATCTACAAGAATTTGAAATGATCTGCAGTACAATTCATGACAGGTTGGTGACTAAGGACACCGTCAAGATGATAGCCTTCCCATTCTCTTTGGTTGATAGAGCCGCTTACTGGCTGAAATATTTGGGGAGTTTCGTCGATACTTGGGCACAACTCCGAACCGCTTACTTGAAAAAGTATTATCCGCTCGGCCGGACTAACGCAACACGAGCTATGATCAGCAATTTCACAATGATCCCTAATGAATAGTTCCATGAGGCTTGGGATCGATTCAGAGAGCTCATTGACCGGTGTCCACACCATGATATATCCAAGCCCAATTTGGTTCAGAGTTTCTTCTGTGGGCTGACACCGGAGCTGCAGGGGCTTGTAAATGCCTCTTGTGGTGGGTCCTATTTTCCAAGGGTGAAGATGACATTTGGACCATCTATGAAGGGATGTCAGAGAACTCGGCTGTCATGGCCCAAGACCGAGTCTACACATAGCAGAAGCCCCCCCAAGGAGCGGGATCATTTCAGAGGATCGCCCGCATCGATGTCAGTCCTCGTACTCCGTCGGCAGCCGCAGCCCAAGCCGAATCAGCCGCAGCCGACATAGGCATCATTAGTGAGAAGTTGGACCGTCTCGAGATTCTCGAGAAAAAGCAGATGCAAGGACTGGCCCAAATGGACCAGATAACCAAGACCATGAGTGACCTAAAGACGCAGATTATTTGCGTTCAGGAGGCACAAACGTCTACTCAGCAGCCTCCCAGGTCACGGGCTGATCCCAGCAGTAGCAGCTCAACCCAGCCCTCTGCCTCACACCGCCAGGTCAACCACATCCAGGCAGAGCCGATCCCGCTGTTACAGTACTACCCATCACAGCCACCATCTCAGGACACTCAAATGGTGGTCTATCAGCCTGATCAGCCACTGGCGGTTCTACCTCGACCATCCTTCGAGCAGGAGCCAATGATGGAAGTCAATGGGATATGGTATGACCGGTACCCACAGCTAGTCAGGATTCGACGTGATCACCAAGGATTCCGATGGACCACCGGAGGGAACTCTTCCCAGCAGCAGCCTCCGGCTCAGGGACAGCAGAACAGCGAGCAGCAGCACCGGCCCCAGTATGCCCACCAGCAGTACCAGCATGGTCCTTGTCCCGCCTATCAGGGACAACAGTGGAGGCAGCGTCAGCAGCCTCAACAGACATACTCCCAGCCATCCCAGCATTATTCTCACCAACAGCAGCCTCATTTCCAGCAAGGGAACACTTCCGGTTCTCAGGCACCCGCCTTTGAGAACCCAGCTCTAGATGACCTTGCCCGCTTGCTTTCTAAACAATGAGCATCCTTCCGGCAGGAAATGGATGAGTTCCGACAGGAGATGAGGGATATCATCAAATGCAAGGCCGTCATACCAGCTCAGATTGAACCAAATTCAAACAATCTGAAGAGGATGTCTGAGCAGGTACAGTTTACAGAGGATGCTTCTCCTAGTGATTATTTGAGTGACACGTCGTCTTTGTATGATGTTGATTTTGTGACTACTAGGAGTGGTAAGATGCCAGCCGGCGACGCCTCATCTGAGCGACAACCACACGAGGAACCATGAGCGCCAGATGAGCAGAGTAGCGGTGCTGATGCCGCTGATGATGTTGATGACGGTGGTGCTGATGCCACCATTTTTGATGCAGAGCCAGAGCGCGGTGCTGATGCCGCGAAGACAGGTGCCGTTGGTGGTACTGAGGCCACCACTTCCACTTTTGTTGAGCTCCAACATGTAGTGTTGCCACCTTTTGTATCTAAGGATTGTGGTAACAAAAAGATCAAAAAATGAATAAAGGAAAGGGTCCTGTTTATACATCAGATCCATATGTGTTGAATGATGAACATGGTATGGATTCTATTCCTTCACAGGCACAGGAACCTATCCCTAGTCCTCCATCAGCGGAGGCCCCTACCATCCCCCTCCCTGAAGCACTCCGCTCGGCGAAGGGGAATAAATGAGAAAATCCAAAAAAGACCCAGCAGGTAGAGTTCAGCAACAAGATGATTGAGAGATTTCACATTCAGCTGATTCTACAGGAAGCACTTGAGCACATCCCCCTCTTCAGAAAGAACTTGAAGGAAAAAACTACAGTCCACAGGAAGAGGAGGAACCACAGAGATCAGATCCATGTGCTCACTCATTCTACATGTTGCACCATTCAGAACCGATTGTCAGCCAAGAGACCTGATGCAGGAGCTCCCTATGTCAGATGCGAGATTCAAGAGCAGTAGTTCGACCATACTCTATTAGACAACGGCTCTTCTATTAACCTTCTTCCGGCAGCATTACTCGACCGATTCGAGTTTGATCCTCTTCTTAGGAGCAGTACAGTCCTTCAGTTTGCTGATAGGTCGACTAAGAGGCTGAAGGGGTTGTTGAGAGACATGGTCGTTACCATTCAGGGCCTGAAATTCCCCGTGGACTTTGTTGTATTGGATATGGAGATCCCTGAATTGGTAACTGATGCCCCCATCATACTTGGACACCCATTCTTGGCCACAGCCAAGGCGATGACCGATCATGATAGTGGGAATGTATGTTTTCGTGTAGAGGATGAAATCATACAATTAGAGATGATCGAGGAGACCAGAGCGAGAGAATATGCATGCTCAGAGCAGTCCAGCGATGCCGCGCAGATGACAGAGGATGAGCTAGACGTCCACTAGGAGTGTGATTTTGTGATGACAGATGGTGAATCCATTTGGATAGATCCAGTAGCACAAGCCCTCGCCCTGCTCGCATATTCACCATACTTACAGCTTATGGCAGTTGAGAGCTTGGAGAGCACACCCCTGGACGAGGATACCTTTGAGGCTGACAGTTGTGGGACGAGTGGCAAGGCAGATTTTCATTCTTGTTCTTCTAGTTCAGATCCCTCGGACTCAGACATTGATTGGGATGATTTTGATGACTATTTGCCATGTCTTATTCCTTCTGAGTCGACAACTAGGACGGATTGCGAGCCGGTTCAGTTCGTAGATGATTCAGCAAGGTTCCCTTCGTCAGATTCTCATGCAAAACGAGAGTTCTTCATGCAGACCTGGTAACCTTTACATAAACTTATCAGAAGCCAGATCTGCCACCTCCCAGTTGTCCAGAACTGAAACCCTTGCCGCAGTCGCTGAAGTATAAATTCCTTGCGGGGTGAGCCAGATATGCACCCAATCATTATCTCAGCAGGTTTGACTGGAGAGCAAGAATCTCGTCTGATGGAGGTTCTTGAAAGAAACCACAAGGCGATAGGATGGAGTATAGCTGATATCCAGGGGATTAGTCCGGCTCTGTGCTCCCACCACATCTATCTCGAGGAGGACGCTAGGCCTTCGCGTGAGTTCCAGCGACGGTTGACCCCGAATCTTCGAGATGTGGTCATAAAAGAAATATCAAAGTGGTGGAGCGCCGATTTTATCTACCCCATCTCCGACTCCAAGTGGGTTAGTCCATTACATGTGGTACCCAAGAAGACGGGTATCACTACAGTCGTGAGTGAGTCTGGAGAGGAGATCGCTACCTGAGTACCCACTTCTTAGAGGGTCTGTGTGGACTACAGACGATTGAATCAGGCCACCAAGAAGGATCATTTCCCACTGCCATTCATTGATCAGATTATCGAGAGGCTAGCTGGGAAGAGTCACTATTGTTTTCTTGATGGGTACTCCGGTTACAATCAAGTGGCCATTGCGCCCGAAGATCAGGAGAAAACGACATTCACCTGTCCGTTTGAGACTTACGCTTTCAGACGGATGCCCTTTGGTCTATGTAACACCCCCGCAACATTCCAAAGGTGCATGTTGTCCATTTTCTCGGACATGGTGGGAGACTGTTTAGAGGTCTTCATGGATGACTTCTCGGTCTATGGCGATGGGTTTGATGCTTGTCTTGACTGTCTAGACCGAGTGCTTCAGCGTTGCACAAAGGTCAATCTTGTATTGTCTTGGGAGAAGAGTCACTTCATGGTGACTCAAGGGACGGTCCTTGGTCATATCATCTCCAACAAAGGCATGGAGGTTGATCCGGCTAAGGTGGACATCATTAGAAAACTCAATCCACCGTCCAATTTGCGTCAATTGCGGTCTTTTTTGGGGCATGTCAGTTTCTACCGACGGTTCATTCAAGACTTCAATCGTATTGCCCGACCGCTCACTGATTTGCTGACGAAAGACACCGAGTTCATTGTCGATGATAAGTGTCTTGCATATTTTGAGACTCTCAGGAGTATGGTTGTCACGGCTCCTGTCCTTCATCCACCTGATCGGTCTCTTCCATTCGAGATCATGACGGACGCTTCTGATTTTGCCGTTGGGGCTGTGCTTGGACATAGAAGGGATGGATTGCCGTATGCCATTCATTACGCCAGCTGGATTTTGGATGCCGCTCAGCGGAATTATACTGTGACAGAGAAGGAGATGTTGGCCGTAGTCTTTGCTTTGGATAAGTATCGATCATATATTCTCGGATCTAGAGTGACTATCTTTACAGATCACACCGCCATCCGGTACTTAATGGCCAAGAAGGATGCCAAAGCACGCCTTACTAGATGGATCATTCTGCTCCAAGAGTTTGATATTGAGATTAAGGATAAGCCTGGAGTTAAGAATGTGGTGGCGTATCACCTCTCCCGCTTGGAGAACCTTGAGGAATCTGAGCCCAGCGCACCTATTATTGAGACATTTCCATATGAGGCGATCTTGGCGATCACCTCGCTCCCATGGTATGCCGACATTGTGAACTATTTTGTTTCCAAGACGGTTCCACGAGGCTGGCCCAGGCAGAAACTCGAGACCTTCCTAGCGAAGGCAAAGTTTTACCATTGGGAGGATCCCGTCCTTTATCATGAGGGAGGGGATAGCATCTGGAGGAGGTGCATTCCTCAAGAAGAGCAGCATAGCGTCCTCACATACTGCCACAAGCTTGAGGCAAGAGGACATCATTCTGGGAGACGAACATCACAGAAGGTGCTTCAATCCGGCCTTTGGTGGCCTACTCTCTTCAAGGATTCAGATGAGTTCGTGAAGAGATGTATTGAATGTCAGAAGATGGGTACTTGCGGACAGAGAGACATGATGCCCATGCAGCCCATTCACTTTTGTGAGGTTTTTGACGCATGGGGTATTGATTTCATGGGCCCATTTCCTAAGAGTCAGGGGTTTGAGCATATTTTGCTCGTTGTGGATTATGTCAGTCGATGGGTTGAGGCCATCCCCACACGAGCCGCAGATGCTAAGACTGTGTGTCGATTTTTGAGGAAAAATATCATTTCACAGTTCGGAGTACCTAGAGTCTTGATTTCAGATGGGGGGTCTCACTTTATCAATGACAAGGTTAGGGCCCTTGCAGACGAGTTCGGCATTGACCATCATGTTGCCATGCCGTATCACCCTCAGACTAATGTCTTGCCGAAGTATCGAATAGGGAGATCAAGACTATCTTACAGAAGGTTGTCCACCCAGACCGAAAGGATTGGTCACAGCTTTTGGACTCGGTTTTGTGGGCCTATCGGACTTCCTTCAAGAATCCATTAGGGACATCTCCCTTTCATCTCATTTATGGCAAGTCGTGCCATCTACCTGTGGAAATCAAGCACAAGTCACTTTGGGCAGTCACTGAATTATTATTGGATCCGAGAGTATAGGAGAACAGAGGAAAGCAGAGTTGGCAGCCCTGGAGGAGTTGAGAGATACAACCTTTTCTAGCAGCATACAGTATAAGGAAAAAGTGAAGACATGGCACGATTCCCACATCAGCCATAAACAGTTTGAGCCCGATCAGCGCGTATGGTTGTTTGATTCCAGGTTGAAGTTATTTCCAAGAAAATTACAGAGCAAGTGGAAAGGTCCGTATGTGGTCAAGAAGGTACATGACAATGGTAGCATTGATATATACGAGCCGTCATCTTCCTCTACCTTCCGTGTCAACGGTCAGAGCCTGAAGCTATATCTAGATCATGATCCGCCGACCGTTGACATTGCCCCCATTCTTTTGGTATGAGATGTGTTCTTTGACTCATATCATTTGCATCTCATACATGGATATCACGTCCTTCTTCCGCTGTATAGATCATTTGTCTATATCATTCTTTCATCTGTTGATTTCTTTTCTTCCTTTCTTCTTTTCTTCTTTTCTTCTTTTCCTTTTCTATCTTCTTTTTGTATCAAAAAAGTGTCACCCCTTGTAGACAGTCTTCTATACTTAGGATGTACTTTGTCCTAAGTATAGGGGGGTATGCACCCCAAGTTTCTCGATTCTTTGATCCTCTCCATTGTCTCCTCTTCTTGCCTATACTTAGGGATATCTTACCCTAAGTATAGGGGGAGACAATCTGAGTACGGTATGTTCATTCCCACCCTTGACCCTCCCTGCGTTGTGTACAGTCTGCTATACTTAGGATTATTTGATCCTAAGTATAGGGGGGACGGTCAACTTCTCATTCGTTCATTCATTCCTTCGTTCGTTCTTTAGATTTTCCTATACTTAGTACGAGTTATGTCTTCTCTATTCTCTCCGATCTATGAGGGCATAGCTCAAGCTAAGTATAGGGGGGTCGTATATACTGCGTATATACTTTAGCCATAACTCGTACTTTCGTATTCTCCTAATAATATAGCTAATACTTCTTTAAAATTTATTAAAAACCTTAATAAAAAGATGTTGATTATTCCTCGAATTCTTTTTGTATGTACTGATTAATAAATCAGGTGAAAATGTTTTTTGCAAAATGTTTGAAAAATAGTTTGGAAATCTTTGTGAAAAAACTTTTGAAAACTATTTTGAAAACGTTTTGTTACATGTTTTCAGCCCTTGTAAAAATGTGTTGTTTGTAAAGTTTATTTTCTTTATGTGAAATAAAATGTTTGAAAAATGATTTGCAAATGGTTTGGAAAATGGTTGCAAAAATATTTGAAAAATCTATTTATACTGTTTTGAAAACCTTTGCAAAATGATTTTCAAATGTGTGTACATGTTTGTAAAATGTCTGTAAAAATTATTTTGGACTATAGTTTTCAAAAATTGTTTGAAAAAAAACATGTGTCAAATAAGTTTGAGGAATACATACATCACACCAAAATCCATTATGTATATATACATATAAAATTGATCACTTATTCGTGTAAATTCTTAAAATCCACTTCTTATAAGTATAAGAGCATTCCCGTGTAAATATTTGTACCTAGCTTTTAGCCAAAATCTTTGTTTTCAAAAATCCCAAAAACATTTGCAAAATTAAAATCCAAAAACATTGGAAGAATCTATTTGAAAAATAAAAAAATGCATATGCATCATCATCTTTTCAAAAATCCATAAAAAGTTCAAAATTCTTGAAAATTACATCACAAAAATATTTTCTGCATCACATTTGCATAGCATTAGCATTTTTCGGATTGAGTTTGATGGTTGAAAAAGTCTAAGTAAAATCCGGAGATTGGAGCTCGGCTGGACCTTAAAATCTACCTAATAACAGGAACCTTATAGGAACCGGATTTGAGGTATGCCATGTCTAGTTGACTTAATTCTTTGAGGATCACGAGACTTGGCTCAATGGATTCTTGACTGCCTAAGTAGAGTATTTCGAAGCACACACACGACTCTTGTTGACAATGACCTAACTTGGACACATGCACCTTTCACATGGCTCAACTCAGTTGGAGTGGTGAGGGGATTGGATTTGCCGGTATGAGACGCACACAAGTGGAAACACTTGTCCTCCTCTAGGGAGGGAAGTGCACCCCAACCCATCCAGTGATGAGGAATTCTAAAGACAGGAGAGTGTGGGTTGCGATAAAGCTTCAACAGAGGGATAATCTACTGGCTTAAGAGGAAAAACTCCTTATGTAAATGATGCTGTAGATAGTATTAAAAAAATGGTAGGCCTATACAAAAATAAAATGCATGCAAAAGTATGCACATATGTTGTAAAGTCAATAAGCAAGCTTGAGCATCAAAGTCAAATATGTGAGCCTGCAGCTGGATGACTTGACTATACTGGTCTTGCATCCTAGGATAGGTAGCTACACTGGCTACCGTCCATTCTTCTCTTCACCCCCTCCTCTTGAGCTGGTTGCCACTTGAACTTAGAAGGGAATACCCCGCTCCCCGAGGAAGGAGTTATTGGGTTGGGGAATCATTAGGTTGTCATACTGGAGAAGTTAGTCTCTTTGTCATTCTAGCTGGGGAGAGCCACTATCACTTACATTGTACGAATCAGATTCATAGTCGTAAGGGTTTGCGTATGAGTTGAAATATTTCTGACCTGACTATTGAGGAAACTTGGGCAGAGTTTTGGGATTCTCTGGGACTGTTGGATTCCAAATTCGGTTCTCATTAAGGTTCCGCCCGCACTAAAATTCCAAAGGTCCGACTTAAGCTCCAAACTTTGATTTTGTGAAGATAAGTTTGATAATTAAACTTCATCCATCTTTCTTCTTTTTCTTTTCTTTATTTTTCTTTCTACACTTATTGCATAAGTGTTTGCTAGGTACTAGCAAAGGTAAAGTATAGGGGAATGATGAATCCAAATTTCATAATCTTTATTCTATCATCTTGGCCTCAAAAACCCTAGCAAATGCGTGTAAATATCATTAATTCCAGCATCTTAGCATTCATGCATGTGCATGTAAATAGTGTATAAAATATTGTATTTAAAGCCAAAATTATAGAATAAACAAAAGAAAAAAAGAATAAAATATTGTAAATATTTTATAACCCGAAACCCCGAGACCTGGGCATCTCGATGACTAGGTCGACAAGGAATAAAGTAGGGGGAGATAAGGGCCAGAATACAATAAAATCCCCTTTTGTTTTTGTTCATTCTTTATTCATTTTGGGACCTATTTTTGGTTCCACTTTTTATACCTCAAATTAAGAAATTTTTAACATGAAAGTTGTAGATAATTAAATATAGAAAAATACAAAATTGATTTCACTTACAAATAATGTACATATAAAAAGTTATGATCTGAATAATATTCCAGAATCCCAACTTCCCAGACCTGTATCTCTCTAATAAAAACTCCAAATGCATCAAACTCACCATTAATTGTATATAGTTCAAAATAACCTATTTAACGGCAGTGGTTTCGCATTTGGCGGAGCTACGGTTTGAAAGTTGAGTTTTGGACCCCTATTGTATACTTGTACAGATTAAAATATTCATTTTATTATTTATTCATTAATTTTATAATTTTATATTTTTAAATATTATTTATAATTTATTTGTATATTAAAATCAGAATAAAAACACAAAAGAAACATAAAATAAAATACTTGAATAGAATATACATAGGTATAATACCTGTATATATACCTACATAAAAGATACTCCTATTTTATTAAATATATAAAACACTCCATAAAAATAAAATAAAAATATATTTAAGTACATAAAAATATTTAATAAATTTATAAATTAATAAAGAAAAATAAATAAATTAAAAAACACAAAATAAAAATAAATTAATAAAATATATAGATATATATACCTATATAACCCAAAAGGGCAACTTGTAAAATTATACCTCGTAAAAATAATTAAAAATAATAATAAAATAATTTATAAAACAATAAACATTTTTTATTTAATAACCTAAAGTTAAATAAATCGTTTACTATTTTTAAATTATTTTTTAAAGTATTTTCTGGAGGTTTTTCCTGGTTGGTCCACGTGGACCAACCAGGTGGTCTAGACTGTTGACCAAGGTCAACAGTCTGACCTTCCTCCTGTGCCTCTGTCAGAACGTGGTTTTCCTCGATTTCGCGGATTTTTGGAGACCTCATCTTTCATTATTTGGGGACGAGTCCTTCTGGGATTTTTCTCCTCGATCATCAGGCTTACTCACCCAACGTTTATCTCGGGTATTGGATCATTGCATCGCCCGATATACCTCGACCTTTGGAGCACCAGAACCACATTGTCAAACCCTTTATAGTGCATCATCCTCTTCCATTCGAAATTCGAACCCCTCATTCTAGGTTTAGCTCCCATCTCTTGCGCCCCGGAGCTCCAGGAAGGTGACAGCTTCCTGTAGAGGTCGTCAGGCAGGTCGAGCAAAGCCCGAGGAGGCTCCAATCACCTCCGCCATTCTCGCCGGCGTTGAGGTATATCCCTCTAGCTCTGGCCATCGAGGCAGTTCTTTCTCCTCTTCTTTTTTTTGCGTTTTCTCCTCCTTAGCCTTAGGAATATTTCCCCCAAAAAACCTTTCGATTTCGCCATTCGATTCGCCCTTCACGTCCACCTCGCCGGAGCGCACCTCCGGCCACTCTTCATTACACCGCTATTCGCCGCCATTCCACCACCGCGGGACCCAGGCACTTTGCCCTGGGTCCTCTCATACTTTTCTGCTGGTCAAAGCCTTTCGACAAGGACCTGGAGCTTGTTTTGCTCACTCGCCGGAGATCCACGGAGCCCAAAGCTCTGCCGCCTTCTAGTGCGTGCCTCGGCCGTCGTCGAGGAGTTTTGAAGCCTCCAGCACCTAGAGGAGGACCGCAGGAAGTCGTTGGCCATTTTTGAAGCTTGAAGGACTCCGGAGAGGCTCGATCTGGCCGAGAGAACTTCGCCACGCCGGAGTTCCTCCCGGTTCTTCGTCCTGCCTCGCCCGCCGTTGGATCTCGGCCATCTTCCAGTTCGTACAGCAACCGTTAGATCTCCCCCGCACAACCACCGTCGGATCGAGCCGTGGGATCTAATCACCGTCGTCGAAGCCGAAGCGGCATCGACCATCCGATCATTGACACGTGGCAAGTGGATGTGTATCAGCCGTCGGATCGCGCACGAGGTTTTAGGCATGGGTATTTTGCACTTTAACCCCCACCATTTTTGTAATTTTTACTTAGTCCATAAACATTCTTCTGTAGTTTAATTATTTTTGTAATATTTGCATCCAGGCCCCTGAACTTTGATTAATTACATTTCGGTCCAGTCCACGTCACCTCACGTGATCTGTGCATGTGGGGTGGTGGTGATTTTGCAAGGACCCCCTCGTAGGTTTAGTTATTTATTTTTAGTCCAGGAACTTTTATATTACGTGTAATATTTTTGGATAAATTGCATAGCAGCCCCTGGGAGTTTTGTATTTTGCACTTAGGTCCCTCCCATGCGCGTACTAATCATGCGCGGGGGTGGGTATTTTGCAGTTGAGCCCTTGCGGCTTTGGGTATTTGTAATTAATCCAGGAACTTCATTCATTAGTTGTATATTTTGCATGAAAATTGCACTTTGGCCCCTGGTCGTTTGCTTATTTGCATTTATACCCTTGCTAGTAGTGTAGTTTGTTGATGTTGTATCTATTTATTTCATGCATATATAAATTGCCAAAAATCACCAAAAAAATTGCTTAAGATCCCGTTGCATTGCTCATTCACACCATATTTTTGTATTGCATTTTTATTGCATTTTCATATTTATTAAAAATCAAAAATATGCATTTTTGCTAATGTTTGCATTAGAAAATACTAAAAAATATCAAAACTCCTTGAAAAATTCCAAAAAAATCACCTTAGGTCTATTTTAATGCATTTTAGCTTCAGACCAAAAATAATTAAAAATTTCAAAACAAAAACCTTTAAAATTAGAAAACTCTAAAAACCTTCATAAAAATCTAAAAAACCCTAGAAAATATTAAAAATGCAAACTCATATTTTATAGTTTCCTTATTTTATTCTCTTTTATTTAAAATTAATTTGAGGATTTTTAGACTCTGATTTCTATTTTATTCCTCATTTTAATTTCGGCCAGTAGCCTAGTTTACTGTTTTCTTGTATTTTGACTCTTAAAAATACCAAAAATATTTAGAAAAATCCCCAAAAATCATAAAAACATCATAAAATCATAAAAAACCCAAAAACATTCTATTTTCTAATTTTTGACTATTTTTACCTATTTTTATAAATACCTTATCCCCTCTTTTCTTATGTTATATATATTCTAGTTATTGAAAAAGAAAAAAATATAAAATATAAAAAGAAAAAATAAAATCAGAAAATTAAAATCAAAATACAAAAATACAAAATTAAAAATTAAATAAATAAAAAAATTAAAAATTTAAAACTCACAAAATTTTTGCACACTTGTAGACACTTCATCACATTCACTGTTGCACATTTTGTCTGATCTGTCCTGCTTGCGCCCTGTGTTCGACACTCTACATACTTACACTATACACATTTTTGTAGAGTTAAAAATAAATTTGACTCCACATTTGTTTTTTTCATTGCTTGATTTATATATTGTGGGTTCATTGTTGATTTTGATCGGGATTCATTGAGGGTCGCCACAGCGACTGTTGTCTCCGCCTTGTGTGAGACACATTTTAGACCCTCATGATTTTCGATTAAATCACTCCACTGACCTCATATGTTGTCTCACGTACTTGTATGGTGTATTTGCATGTTATGCCCCTGTGCTTTTGACTGTTACGCTTTTGAATATGAACTTTTGGATATTTGCAGTTATATCCCTGTGCGTGGTTTATTGGCATGTGCATGAATTAATTGGATAAATTGTAAGTAATGGCCTGAGTTTTTAATGCCTGTTACAATTTGGCCCTAGAACTTTGTTATATTTGCAAGTAGGTCCATGCGCGCTATGTGTGTGTTTTTAATCAAATAATTACTAAATTAACTCCAAAATTTTCATAAAAATTACAGTTAGCTCATGTTAACACATAATATTTATGATAATTTTTGTGACTCAATTTAGTTTTAGTTGATATTTTTTAAAAATAAAAACCTTTAAAAAGTGTTTTGTCTATTTTCTAAAATACCCAAAAAATATAAAATTGGTCTTAAAAATTCCATAAAATTTCTGTGTGCTTATTTTTATGTGTTTTCATTTTAGTACCATTTTTGTCTGAAAATCCTTTATAAAAATCGTAAAAATTATAAATGGCCAAAAATCTTACAAATATCATTTAAAATTCTATAAAAATAAAAAATAGATTTTCTGCTACAGTAGTTAGATATTTTTATTTGCTTTTTCATAAAAATCACACCTAGGACTTTAAGCATTTTTACTATTTTAAACTTGCCTTTTAGTTCAGGTTGTATATTGTTTCCCTGTTTTGATTTTATTTTATTTTTATAAAATGATATAAAAAACAGAAAAATACCATAACATCACCAAAAGCATTGCATGTTTGAAAAACATAAAAACATTTATATTTATAGTTTTTGAGCATTTTGTGTCTTAATACAAATTGTTGAAGCTTGCTTGTTCTTTCTATTTGTCTTGCTGGTTATCTCATTTTTAAAAATATAAAAAATTATGAATTAACAACTACAAAAATATGCCTTTTATTTTCTGATTAGGACTAATTCGTAGGTTTCACTCGTGCTCCTTGTGTTCGACCCTGGTCGCTATACCAGGTTAAATAAATAGCGGAGACCGCTAACATTGATTTTCGTGCTTGCTTGTTTTATTTGTGTGGTCTTAATTTCTTGTTGATTGTGCTTCGCGGTTTTGGTCGCAACGACTTCTCGAGATTTATCCGATACCTTAACCCGAGTCGCGATGCGTCGTCATCAGGAGTCACGCTGGAATGGAGGGTCTAACTTGACATAGGTGTCCGCGAGTAGCATGAGACCGAGTACCCTACCCAACAAAGCGCTTTTATCCCTTCGCTCACTAAGCTTAGGTCTCGTAATCACGTGCTTCAGAGTCAGACTGGGCTCTATGGTAAGTTGAGAAGTTCGTGGGACTGAGCAAGGTAGGGAGATTACGTGCACGGTACAATTATCCTTCAATTTAAGTTAGAACATAGGGTAAAGTGAGACGCTCACCCTTCGTATGTTCGCAGCTGCATCTAAGGAGAAAACAAGTCAATCTCCACCATCCTTGCTTCCGTGCCTCTGAGGACATCGAGGCTAGTACTGGTGAGGAAATGTATCCGAGGTGACGTCCTCACGTCTCTTCGCACACAGCGTCCTAACTATTCTGCCTCCATCCATCCCAGCATCCCCACGCCTTCTTTTTCCGGCACTGTTTTGTAGGTACCTTTCTTTCAATAACCCACAAAACATAATTGATGAAAGATTTAAATCATTAATAAATATACATAAATTATATATAGTGGTGATAGCATTGTTGGAGCCCAAAGTTGGGTCGTTTTGATCGTTGATTTTAAAGCACGAGCGCGTGTTGGCTGCGAGTTGGCGGGTGTGGGGTTTAGGGTTTCTGAGACGAACAACAAGACAACGAAGAAAAGCTGGCTGGAAGGGAAGTCCACCAATCTTCGCCATGGCTTCTCCACCAGCGGGCTGCATAGAGATCGAGCAGGTGTTTATCGGCGCCGGTTGCAACCGGATCGTCAACAACGTTTCCTGGGCCCCGTTAGGACTTGTTTCCTTCGGCGCCCACAACGCAGTCGCCATCTTCGACCCAGAGGTTCTACAATTTCCACCTGCAGGGCCTTTTTTGCATCGTCTAATTCGCGTGTTTCATCTCATGTTGCTGTTGTTGGGATTCTGCAGACTGCCCAGATTTGTTGTACTCTTCCGGGTCACAAGGCCGCTGTTAATTGCACGCAGTGGCTCCCGTCGACGAAAGACGCCGTCAAAGGTGTCTCAATTTGTTTTATCGATACGAAAATTGGATTTTTGTACTCGGTGACGGAGTTTCTAGCTTGATTGTGTTGGAAAGGTTGTGACTTTCTCTCCAAAATCATCGAAGCAGCTGGCCGAATTCATTTTGAGCACGACCTTATTGAAAAGATTGCACCTTTCCTCGAGGAAATAGTTGATTCAGTCGGGTGGCTGATCTCTTGGTGCAAAATCTTTTTGTAACCTTTGGATTCCTCAGTTGATGACTGGTTTGCTCTTGTACGTCTGAGTACATCAGGAAACATTGATATAAGCACGAGCTAAAACAACTCAGAATCAATCATTTATGTTTACCAGTCGGATCCATACAGGCAGATTAGTTCTTTTTAAGTTTTAACCTTTCACCGCCCAACTTGATCTGGTCGGAATTTTGCAGCAAAGTTTGAATTTGCACTTCAATTTGATTCTGAAAGTTTCTTTACAAGCTTGATCAATGATAATCGCTTTAAAATTCCATGCGCAGTGTACTTGTCTGCTTGTTGAAGCTCTCTAGTATTGTTATTCTTTTCCGGCAGACTAATGGTTTTACATAATGATGTTATTTCTGCAGTTCCAATCACAGAGCGGCTCTATCTGATTTCTGGAGGAGCTGATGGGGTTATCATTTTGTGGGAACTAACTGTAAAAGAAAGGAAGGTAATATCTCATCCCCCTTCTCTCTGACATGTGCCTGATTGTTCCAAATTTTGTCCTTTCTGCCAGTCGAGAAGAAATCCCAGGTGATTCAGCAATGGATATTTTTTTAGATTAATCCACATCTGTATGAAGTAGAGTGTGCTAATGATAATCATTCTGTGAATTCCAGGGAATTGTATTTTCCGACGCATTTATCAAATTCCTATTTCAGACTTCCCGGGTTTTTATTTTGACATGTATATTGATTCTCTGTTTAATTAATTTTATTTTAGTCTATGATTCTGTTCAGTTCTTCATCCTCTGCGATCTTGTAGGTTTTCTTGAATCTCCCATTTAAGCTTATTCCAAATGGAGGCTCTCTTTAAATACCCCTCTAATATTCTTGCTATTTCTTTGGACCTTATCGGATGAGAGGAATGCCGTGGTGTTCAAAAGAGAGAGGCATTATGCAGAAATGTGGTGCACAATATCAAGGTGTTGCATGCGTCATGGGTGTCTATGCGATGACTGTGGTGATCTTTTGTAACATGGCAGTGTTTATAGTCTTTAATAAAATTCCCATGACATCCTTAGTTGGATATTGATTCTATGGCTTATGGTTTTTTACATGTTATTTCCAAATTTTATTTTGTGACAGTCCCTTTATATCTTCAAGTTTAGGGATTTTTACAGATATATATTTACGCTGAACCCTCCATAATTGCAAATCACTCATAGAACCCTATACAATTGTTAACCATTACATGACATAACTCCATGCTAACTGCTAACTTCCATCCGTTTTGATGCAGCCTGAACTCGACACATAGGGCCGTCTATTTAATTAAATTATGGTTGTTAATTTTATTTACGTTTTTTAAGTTGTCGCAATTTTAATTTAAATAAAGAGATCGCGTGTGATCTCAATTTGAATTTTAAATTTGTCGGTTAATTAGTTAGAGTCCAATTAGGATAATTAGTGGTCAAATTAATTAGTTTTCTATTTTTGTAAATCCATCCCTCCTATATAAAGGGATGGGGGTCCAGTGTTTTTATTCAGTTCAGTGATTATGAAAAATTGAGATCTTTATCTCTATCTCCGTCTCTCTCTTTCTCCCCCGCGTGGTCTACACGTATTCTCTTCTCCATCCCCTCGTGTTCCCGACGAGCTTCTCTTCTCAACCCCTCTATTTTCGTTTCTCCACCAAAATTCCACCGATTAAATGTTTATCCGTCGCCGAATTTCAATTTTGCATCATTTGGTATCAGAGCGGTTATGGAGTCGTTCTCACGATTTCACGATCCTGTCGCATATTGGCGTGTGCAATTTGATTTGAGTTGCCTATCTCCGGATTCGCGTACACGCGCATGACGACACAAGTTCAAGCGACGTCTTGTCTCAAGCATTAAAGTACAAGAATGGCTGGATGCGCAAGTCGAAGAAGACTCGTTCGTCAACAACGAAAGTCAGATCGCATTAGCCGCTGTTCAATCCGATTTTGAGGCAAAAATTGAAGGTATTTCCATTCTAAATGAAGATTTGTTTGATACAACTCCTGTGCAACCAAACAATGAAGACAAAGGGCCAATTTTTGACAAAAGCGCGGAAGAAGAATCTGGTTTCGAAGTCGAAGCTGCTGTCCAGGAGGTTTCGGACCTACCGTCACCGCCAAAATCACCCCCGGCGAGCCCCACCCCTCCAACCACTCCCTCGCGGGACCCCCCCGCCCACCCCGCAACCACGGTGGCACCGATCCAGATCCCGGCCCCACCGGTGACCCCTCCCGCGACCCCCAACCCCCCTTACGACTCAGCCTCGACCACAACTATCCCTCCTCCTCCCGCTATTCCCCAGCCCGCACCTATTCCCCGTACGCCAGCCGTCCCAGCACTTCCGCCCGCACCTCCTTCTCGCCGCCCCACGCCCGTGCCTGTGGCTCCTCCACGCCATCGCCGCCTCCGGCCCCATCCCCCGCCACTCCAGCGGCCGCAGGTTCCCTCCTCTTTCTCTCCTTCGCCGCCAGAGCCCCGCCGCCCGCGCCTGTGTTTCCTTCCCAGAGCACCGCGCCGTACCCTCCCCCTCCCGCTCGCCTTCGCCGACCGCCGCTTCACCTATCACGCGCGCCACCAACAACCCCGCACTCAACTGAGTCGTCACCTGCGCCTACAGCTCTGCACCCGGCCCCCGCCCTGCGCCCTGCCCGTTCTCCAGCTGCTGCGACAGCCGCGTGAAGCCCGCCGCCAGCGCCGATCTACGGGCCACCAACGGGGAGGCGATATACATGGGCGAACCCTAACGGGTGGTCCGAAGTTTATGGGATGTGAATCCCACGACTTGTGGGAATGGATATTAATTGGAGAAAATTACAAAGAAGCCCCCTCTTGCTACTTAATTTATTCAAAAGGACATTTCAAGAAGCCCTCTTCCAAAATGCCCTTAGATAAAGGGATACGAAAATTGCAGGGACGCCCTCCAATTGGAAAGAACTACAAACGTAATGTTGAAAAAGATCTCATTGTAGGCTACACTTTCAAAGATGACTTCTCCAACAACGCATCTACGTCAAGCAATTCGTCGGGAGGCAAATTTTTAAAGCGGAGGAGAGTTGATGCAGCGTGAACTCGACACATAGGGCCGTCTATTTAATTAAATTATGGTCGTTAATTTTATTTACGTTTTTTAAGTTGTCGCAATTTTAATTTAAATAAAGAGATCGCGTGTGATCTCAATTTGAATTTTAAATTTGTCGGTTAATTAGTTAGAGTCCAATTAGGATAATTAGTGGTCAAATTAATTAGTTTTCTATTTTTGTAAATCCATCCCTCCTATATAAAGGGATGAGGGTCCAGTGTTTTTATTCAGTTCAGTGATTATGAAAAATTGAGATCTTTATCTCTATCTCCGTCTCTCTCTTTCTCCCCCGCGTGGTCTACACGTATTCTCTTCTCCATCCCCTCGTGTTCCCGACGAGCTTCTCTTCTCAACCCCTCTATTTTTGTTTCTCCACCAAAATTCCACCGATTAAATATTTATCCGTCGCCGAATTTCAATTTTGCATCACATTTTCTCCTTTAATTTTTACAAAAAAACATTAAAAGTCCTTACACTTTTAACCCTCCAAGTTCATGATATTTATGGATGGGTGCCACTCCTTCATCCTCCCCAATCCCTCTCTTCAGTCTTTCTCAATCCATTCTCCTTCTCGGACCTCCACTGTAGCCATTGCTGCCACCTCCTCCCTCCATCTTCCTCCCCCAACCTCCCTTGTTGCCATCGCCACCACCTCCCTCTCACTACTTCCTATCTTCTTCACTTTGGGCCACTGAGATCATGCCACTGCCCATAGCTTAAACGACTCCCAAATCCAAAAGCCCCACTCTCCTCCCACTCCTCAAGCCTTTCCCTCCGCCCTTCCCATGGTGCATGTTAGCCCCCCGACATGTGCTAGTTAGACATTGCTACCCACCTACTGCCACTGCTACGGTGGAACTGCCATGGGGTAGAGCATGGGTTGGAAAACCTCCCATGAGCTCGAGTTCTCTCGGGCCCTCTAATGGGGTCACATATCTTGCATCGGGGCCTTCCTCTGCCCGGACTCCTCCCTTCTCCGACGAATCACCCTTTTATGAAAACCTTTTCGTCCTCTACAATGTCACCGTCAATAGCCGGATCGGGGTGGGTTTCTCGCATAGCCCCAATTTTTGTTTCAAATCGTGGGTCACTGACTATTCGATCTTGTAGAGATCTGTCGGCTTCGATCTAGAGGATTGACACAAGCGGGTGTGTTGCAAAAAGAGGGGGAGTGAAGCGGATGAGTTGGAGGTACCGAAGGAAGGAGGGAAGCAATAATGATGGTGGTGTCCTCTCCTCACTTTCCCCTCTTCGATTATCGTCTCGACGGTTGAGGTTGGGGGGGGGGAGCGTTGGAGGAAGGAAGAGGGGTTCATGTGTTGGAGAGATGGGGATGGAGTTTAGGGGTGAATCTCAAATTTTGAATTCAATTGGGTTTAGATTAACTCATTAAAACTATTGAGTTAAGGAAAATAACGAAGGATCCACATGAAAATGGAAGTCTCTATTTAGGGTTCTATAGGTAATTTAATTCGAAATTAAGAGGAATTAGCACGTAAATATAATAGTATAGAGGGTTATGAGCGTAAAAAATTCCTAAACTTTACAATATCATATTCAATAAATAGTTATGTATAAAGTGGGCTCTTCCCTTCATTGATCTTACATGAAAGCTCTACATATTTTTATCATGGCATGGCATTTCTGCAATAAGAATTACACACCTAATTTTTTAAAGATGAAACTTTGCAAAAGCTATTTTTTGCATGGGATGATATAAATTAAAAAAATGCTCATTATGGGGAACAATTTATTTGTTTGAGTACCTATACTTCTAAACAAGTATCGATACCGTCGAGAACTTTATCCATTAACCTAAATGGTATAATATTGTGATGGGACATGTTATAAAGCAATGAGGAGATGAATACCGGGACTAATGGAATCTTTATTGTGTGTACTTGAGGTATTTGTTAATGAGAATCTCAAGGGATGCTTTTATCTGAGAATGGTAGGGCATAAGGGGACAATCCTATGAAATGATCTATAGTTTCCGAAAATAACACATTCTAGACCTTTTGTTCTATTGATCTTCCCTTATCTACTTGCTCATGTCAGGTTGAATTATACATGATTTGTGTTATTTGCTGCAATGTAAGCTTTAGGGTTATGATTTGTGCACACATTCCTTATGCGGAATATATATGCTTTTCTCTATGTTAATCTTGATTATAGCATCTCTTTATATAAAGAGGCCAACACTGTTCATTATATCGATTATCGAGTATTCCATCTCGTGTGGTATGGAGCAATGGTTTGAGATTGTTGTCTGTCTCCTATCCTTCTCCCAAGCGGGAAGCATCTTTTTCTCCATTTTCATCACCATATCACCACCTACGTAGGGGCGTTGTTCCATGTGATAGTCTCTGCTTCACGCAACTTCGCCACCATCATTGATGCCATCACCATTGTTCAAAGTGATGGTGATGTCGCTTAAGTAAGTTGCAAGGAAGTGCCATATGACAACCGCTATATCTACTCCATGCAGTATCGTGGCCGCCATTCTAAGTGGCTACTGCCCATGTAGGATGCAACGAGGGTTGCACATCCTCCGCTAACCAGCACGAGTAGCAACGAGGGTCGGGGCACCTTTGAGCAACTATCTCCATTACTCGCTTTCACCAACACGAAGTAGATATTTAGGTACCTCTTATTTGATCTTGTGATTTCATGACTCTACCAGAGGAGAAGATGTCATGTGGAAATCGAGGTGATATTATCGACGATTGACACAGGTAGCATGTATAATCTGTTTTTGGTTAGATCATGAAGATGGATGAGACCAATTACGTTTGATGGTTACATGCATTCCTGATGGCATTCAAAGGATAGAGGAAGCTATTGGGGACAAGTCTGTTCGTAGCATTTGAATGGGGTAATTCCTCACATTATATATGATGAGGTTCACTATAAAATGACATATCTCATCTGTAAGAAACTAAACTAGTCATATTCACATGAAATGAACAGAATTATCTGTTCCAGGGCTACTTATGACTTGATGTGGTTTTAGCAGGAGGGCAAGACTCTTGCTTAGTACAACTCGCGGTGAAGGCCTTAAGCTAGAATCATGTTTCAATTCTTTCCAATTCTTTCTTTGAAAAAGAAAACTTAGGTGTGACCCATCTTGGGATCATACCCTATTTTTTTTATTATAGAAGTGTATTTGAATCAGCATTTCTTCCTTTTAGGAATGAAACATAGTGTTTGAATTCCAAAGCTGTGGATGGTAAGGTTGTAGAAATTGGTCACCTTAGGTTTGTTCTCGGTGTTTGTAAACGAAATAGCTGTGGATGGTAAGGAGGAATAGATGTGTCACTTTAGGTTTGTTCTCTGTGCTGGTGAATGAAAGGCTAGAGGGGGATTTGGGTTCATTCGCCGATGGGTGCCGTGCGATGTTGCGTGCTTACTCTCATTTTTATTTTAAAGAGGATATTCTAGTGTTGGTGCTACTGATGTCTTTGAGTAGGGCTGCTAATCGAACCGAACTGTAACGGACGAACCTATGTTCGAGTTCGGTTCGATAAGGAAGTTCGAATGTTCGAGTTCGAGTTTGGTTCGATAAATGTTCGATAGGATATGTTCGAGTTCGAGTTCGTTTAGAAAACGAATGTTCGAGTTCGGTTCGATAATAATTCGTTAACGATTTAACTTAACTAAAACTTGTTTATACGAACAAGTTCGAAATTAAAGTTCGATAATAAAGTTCGATAAGCAGTAAAATTAAGAAATTATTTATATTAAAGTGGTACAAAGCCCAATAATGCCACAATCTCTTTAACATCAAAATTTATCATTTGTATAAATATAAAACTACACACACAAATACACATACATATACACATATCGAACTCGAACTTTTATCGAACGAACATATGTTATGTTCATGTTCGGTTCGTTAAGCTATCGAACTAATATTTAAAGTTCATGTTCAGTTCGTTTAGAAGTGAACGGACATTTTCCGAACTATTATCGAACGAACTCTAATCGAATACGAACATGTTCAGTTCGATTAACAACCCTAACTTTGAGGCTGCTAATCATGCTATTCACAGCTAACGGGACATGCTCAATCTTTTATTTACCACAGTATGATGACAACACGATTTTTCATTCAAAAAAGATGTTAGAAGGGCAAGTCTCCATTGCATGGCTATTGGTTTTTTATCAATCATTAGATGCCTATTTTTATTATCTTTGATCTTGACGATGAGGAGGGGGCTTGGTGTGTAAACATTTCGAAGACTGTATGCTGCCCTCATGCTGACATATTTATGTTTGCATTTGGTTGGTGTTGCATTGAGAAATATTGACTGACCTCCTACAATGGTGAGAATGGAAAGGCGCTATGAGCATTGGGCCACCAGGTTGTTATTGCAGATTGACCACGTAGTTGTCCTTAAGTTTGATATTTTTTAGGGATTTTATCACTTGTGCCCCTCCGAGATATCGCAAAATTAGTTATGCCCCTATCTTTTTGGTAATATCAGTTGTGCCCCTCAAAACTTGCTAATTTATCACTTGTCCCCCTAGGGTTAGTGACCGTCCATCCACAGTGCAAACGGCCGTTAACTTTGAGGACATAGGCGGAATTACTTTAAAAAAAAAAGGTTAAGAGGTCATTTTAACCTTCTTCCTCATCCTCTTCTTCTTCCTCCTCTTGCCCATCATCTTCCTCCTTCTCCTCCTCCTCCTCCTCCTCCCTCTCCGCCCCCGCCCCCGCCCCTGCCACGTGCCGCCCAGCTCCGCCCCGAGCTCCCCTCCCCTCCCCGGCGCCGCCCCTGCCACGTGCCGCCCAGCTCCGCCCCGAGCTCCCCTCCCCTCCCCGGCGCCGCCCCAGCCTCGAGGCAGCCCCGACCTCCCCCATCCCCTACGGCCCCTCCGCCCTCGTCTCCCCTCCCCGGCGCCGCCCCCTGCCGCCCCTCCGCCCATGCCTCCAGGCCGCCCCGACCGCCCCTCCGCCCCATGTGCCCTCGCCCCTCCGCCCTCGCCTCCCTCCGCCCAGACCTCCCCCGCCCCCCTGCCCTCGCCTCCCTCCACCCTCGCCTCCCTCCGCCCAGACCTCCCCCGCCCCCCTGCCCTCGCCTCCCTCCACCCTCGCCTCCCTCCGCCCAGACCTCCCCCCGCCCCCAGCCCTCACCTCCCTCCGCCCCAACCTCCCTCCGCCCAGACCTCCCCCCGCCCCCTGCCCTCACCTCCCTCCGCCCCAACCTCCCTCCGCCCAGACCGCCC
Organism: Ottelia alismoides; assembly: GCA_037367405.1. NCBI lineage: Eukaryota > Viridiplantae > Streptophyta > Magnoliopsida > Alismatales > Hydrocharitaceae > Ottelia > Ottelia alismoides. The sequence continues at coordinate 95,908 of JAZKJV010006142.1, read as the reverse complement.
CTCCGCCCCCGGTGCCCTCGCCTCCTTCTGCCCAGACCTCCCCCCGCCCCCTGCCCTCGTCTCCCTCCGCCCGACCTCCCTTCGCCCAGACCTCCCCCCGCCCCCTGCCCTCGCCTCCCTCCGCCCCAACCTCCCTCCGCCCAGACCGCCCCTCCGCCCCCTGCCCTCACCTCCCCCCGCACCTCCTCACCTCGCCGGTGTCGCCCCCTACTCCCCCTCCCCCTGGACTGCACCCCCTCCCCCACACGCGCGCCCCCCTACTCCGCACCGCCACCTCCCCTGCTCTGCACCGCGCAACCGTGCAACCGCGCAACCATCGTCAACCCCCTGACCTCCCGCAGCCACGCACTTCCCCCAGCCCCTGCCGCCAGCCCGCACCTCCTCCACAACCCCGCACCTCCTCCCCAACCCTCCTTCTCATTTGATTTTATTTTGACCATAATACCCCTCTTAGCCACACCAAGGTTTGAAAAAACCATGGTTAAGTCAATTCATTGACGGTCAACCTGACGGAAGGGCACAACTGATGACGGAGAAAGTTTTGAGGGGCACAACTGATATTACCAAAAAGATAGGGGCATAACTGAAATTGCGATATCTCGGAGGGGCACAAGTGATAAAATCCCTATTTTTTATTGTTTCTGTAAAAGGTGCCACTTTGGGCGATGAAGAGATTGGTTGCCCTTAAGTGGATGGTTTTATGCAAGCAGTCCAATATAAATGAATATGAGGTGCCTTTCCGTCTAATGGAACACGCCATGTAGGTGTTCGCAGGGTGGCTGTGGTGCTAGAGAGCTAGAGTATACGAATAAAGCATTGCTCTCTGCATGAATACTAAGATTATTGGGTGGTGGTGATGACATGCTCAGTTATTCTTATTTTTGAAAAGATAAGGATGACCAATAAAACTTAATGGTAATTCAAGACTTTATTTCATCCAAGGCCAAGCTCATATACTATGTTACACCATAACTCTTTATTATAAGAGGGGATGGGGATAACAATTCATTTATATTTTGCAGAGGGGTCCCAAAGGTGGTGGGATGGGCAAATGCTTCATTTTAGAAGTTTGGATTTCAATTTGATGATTACTTGAGAATGTTTTCAGACCCACTTCTCACGGCTTGTGTACTTGGTGTCTAAACTTTGATTGTCTTTTTTATGGTGCGGGATTCCATCGACTATCGTATATGGCTTCCATTTTCTCGATTGCTTTCCAGATTAATGATTTGACGATCATTAGAGATTTTAGACATGCCTCTGACTTCTATTTTTGACTATTGGAGTTGATATATGGATCTTTTTTTGTTTCCTTGGTATAACAAGCTCTATGACGTCCATTGGAATCAGCATATACTCTTTTCATTTGGGCTATAGGATGATTTGAAAATCAAAGACATCAATGAATAGGAAACTTTCGGCTTAGTTATTGAGGCGATGGCGACGAGTAACTAAGTTCTTATGAAGCATGTGCCGATTTTTGCACCATGATCTCCCAAGGTTCATGGATAAGGGGGTTTCATGTCTGAACTTCTCAGCAGGTTTCTCTGATCAACGTTAACACGACTATCTTTCTGTGACGAGTGCTCTTAATGAGATTCAGGGCTTGATGCACGTGATTTTTAGATCTTAGACTGATGGTTTTTTCTCAATTAAGAAGGCGCCTAAAAGCTTCATTGCGGATGTGGTGATCACTATAGGTGTAGCATGTTATTATAAGTTGGTTTGGTGCTCCGGTGTTCCATACCGGGTTAAGGCCTTCTTATGGTATGTAAGGAAGGCACATGTTATATGAGAGAGAGACATTTGGAGTCACTTTCGCACTGTGTTTGATCGCTCCAGTAGACATAGGTTTGTTCTTCACGTGTAGATGGTCCAATGATGTTTGTGACAACATATGCTTTCCTGTGGTTGGATTACGAGGGCTCAAAGGGGTTTTGGTCTTTTATTCATTTTGCTTGCATAATCATCCATGGAGGTCGCGAAAGACTATTTGTGATCTTACACATGGTTCGATTGGTGTGTAATGATATTTGCATTCTTCTGCTTTAGTATGCAAATGAGACTATCTTCTTCATTGAAGGGGGAAAATAGGAGGCTTTGGAAATGACTTTGGTGTTTGAGATTTTTGTTGAGCTCTCTAGTTTGAAGCTCTTTGGAAATGACGTTGGCAATACAAGGAGCAGCCTGGTTCGCATTGCAAATGCATAGGAAGAAGTGCTTTAGCAATTAAGTCTATCAGAACGGATCTAATCTATATCATCTCCTTACTCCCTTGAACCATTGCTTTGTACTCTGACTTAGCACTAAATATGACAACCACGTTCTACTTCTTGCTCTTTTATGACACCAAAGAGCTCCCCTCCCTATGAATGCATCAAAAATCAGAGGTAGATTTCTCGTCCTTAGGGCATCTTGCATAGTCTCCATCTACATACGTCGTGATGGAAAGGGATGTCTCTTTGCTAAAAAAACTATCCTGTACCTTAAGATGACTTCAGACATCTCAGGATCATGTGAATTGCATCCATGTGGGCATGTCTTGGTTGCTCCATAAACTGGCTAACTTTGCTCATAACAAAGGAGACATCTGTCCTGGCAATAATCATAGAGAAGAGCTTCCCAACAAGTTCCCTGTATCTTCGCATGCCTACCTCCTATGTATCATCACCATTTAGCTTCATGCTGGGATCTGTGGGAGTAGTGGCATGTCTACAATCTGCCATGCCTGTCTATGTAAGGAGATCTTTAACAGACTTCCTCTGGTTTATCACAAGACCCTGCTGGTTCCTAGCAAACTCAAGCTCTATGAAGTATCATAACTCGCCATGGTTCTTGGTGATAAACTCCTGTCCATGGAACTCCTTAAGCCATACTAATATCATGTACAACATCTCTTGTAACATTGATATCTCCAACATAAATCGGAATGACAACTATACCTCTCCGAGCCCTCAGAGCAAACAATGAATGATCTACAGTCGTTCTCGTGAATCCCCATTGATCTATCTAGTTCAAGAGCTTATGGAATCATGCTACGTGACTCCGTTTGAGGTCGTATATAGCCTTATGAAATTTGCATACCATATGACACCCCCTCCTCCCAGCAACGAATCCGTGTGGCTGCTACATATAGACCTCCTCTTGTAGATCACCATATTCTTCATATCCAGCTGATATAGGACCCATCATGTATTAATGCAATGAAGAGGAGGGTCTGACAGTAGAAGGACTTGCCATTGAAGAGAACGTGTCCTGATAACCCATACCATAGGCTTGGGTGGACCCACGAGCCACAAGCCCGACTTCATAACAATCCTGCCACCTGCATGATGTTTTATTGTAAATACTCATTTGCAACCAACCACGGATGTCCTGTAGAGGCATCAACCAAGCTCCATATGCCATGAGATTGTAGTGTTGCCATCTCCTCTATAGTAAGATGCCACTAATTGTCTCGTATAGCCTCACGATATCGTTCGTGGGATCTCCACGAACCACCAGTGAGAGACCCATGACAAACCTCCTGAAATACGCTGAAAGACGCCTCAAAGAGACATGGGTAGCTAGAGGATATGTAACACTTACGACTCCGCTTCTGAAGAGCAATGGACTGATTCGGATCCTCTGAATGATCTGTAGCATGATGTGCTCTCTAATCAACTTGTTACATGGAGTGTGCTGGATGATGGGGAAGGTACATAAGCAGGATGTATTGTTGGTGGCCTGCGAGTGTAAAAGGTAAATACCGAGCCACATGAATAGGTGTAGGTATTACATGAATCAAGGTTCAGGAAAGCGGTATGCATATGCATCCTGACATGCCATTGAATATTGAATAAGCGGTATGCAGGGGCATATGCGGGGTATATGCGGTTCTACGCGGTTTTCTAATTTTCAATCTAAATAAATAAATAAATATCTATGTATAACGTTACTACCAAATTTATGCATCTAAGTGGAGTTAAAGAAGATATAAGAAAAACAGTTCATGTTAGATGGTTGAGTATATGCTTTTAATTGCCTAACATTTAATCTCAAAAAAATATTTAGTCATAAAAACTTCACATATTAAATGATTCATAATAACAAAACTTCACTACACATGCATGCACTTCATGAGCAAAACCTCAATCAACATATATTAAAATATTTGGCGATATATTGCATATATTCATGAAAACAACACATGAGATAAACATAAAATATTGCATATATATAATAGTATAATGCATTGCAATTATATATAAATGCATGTCATATTCTTACAATTGAATGGAAGAAAAGGCAGATCTATGGAATTAAGCACCTAAATGTGAGGAATGGAAAGTTGGAGATGCAGGAGCACTATGTGGGGTATATACAGGATATGCAGAGCATATGCAGGGCATATGCAGTTCGTATATGCGGGAAGGACGCATAATGCACCGATTCATGAAATCGGTTTGGTCTGCATGCTACATGGGCATATGTAGGTGTATGCACCATATGAGGAGGTGGATCATGGATGTGGTGGAGTAGCCACACAAGGAGGTAGTGGTGGCTTATGAGGAGAAGGAATGTAAACCTCCCCACCAGACTCTGATGAGGTCATCCTGTCATCTATAGGAGAAAAACACATAACCGATTTGAAAATATAACATCAATACTAACATAGTACTTCCATCTAATCGGATTAAAGCATCATCACCCTTTCTGGATCCGGGAGTATCCTACAAAGACACACTTGACATCTCTGGGAGAGAGCTTATCATGACGAGGAGTTAGCTGGTAAACAAAAGCCACCGAGCTGAAGACTCGAGGTGTTAGCTTCATTGGAAAGCGCAATGAAGAGGGAACCTTTTCTCCTAACATCAAGGTCATCATTGGGTTGACTAGATAACATGCATTGAGGACCGCATCTCCTCGGAAAGAATGGGGAGCACGCCTCTGAATAAGTAGAGTCCTGATCACACTAAGATGTTGATAGCATTTGCATTCTACAACACCGTTCTGTTGAGAAGTGTACACGCAAGACGTTTGATGTATAATGCCAAAGGACCTGAAGAATTGGGATAATTGAATAGTACAAAACTTCAAGGTATTTCAGAGCAATATATTTAACTATAATAGAAAAATAATCTTTATTTCATAAATAAAAGATTGAATGACAGACCCAATCTCAGACTTGCTTTTCAAAAGAAAACCCATGAAAGTAATCATTGGCATCTACAAGATAAAACCCATGTCCCTAATTGTCAGTGATAAGACCGGGACATCGGATATTGTTGGAGTATTTGTTATGTGCGTCCTGAGTTGTAGCAGGGTAAATGGATCCTGGAGAGGATCCATTTACCCCATCCAATGTTTAGTCCCACATCGTCCTGTGGTGGAACTTGGAGGCCCTGTGGAGGCTATATAAGGAGCCCCAGGCCTCCTGTATCAGATCAGAAAAAACAATAGACTATCAGCCCTCTGAGGCGTTCTCCCGTGGTTTCATCCCGCTTCTCACGGAGTAGGGTTCCACGTAAAAATCTTTTATTCTTCATGTTTATCATTCTAGATTATGCTCTGTTTTATCATTCCGCTTCTGCTTCCTATTTTCTAACATGGTATCAGAGCGGGTCGATTCTCGAGGATTTGTTCTTAAGTATTCTTTATCTTGTTCGAGATTCGTTTGGTTTTAAAAGATTATTTGTAGTGTTCAAGATGGGTTCATTTCGAGAGATTCTAGGGTTTCCAAGAAAACCCTATTTTTGTTGGCCTTGATCCTTCTGTTTATCTCCGCGCAGTTTGAGGCAGGCCATGGCGGCGATTCTCCATCGGCGGTGCAACTGATGCGTATCAGTTGGCCCCAGTGCCACGACAGGCAGTGCAAACCCCGCTCAAAGGCGGCTCTCAGATCTCGTCGCCGCCATCTGCAGAGCTCAGCCGGCATAAACCTCCTGTGTGTCCCCAGGCCCCAGCCCCACGGCGCCATCGAGCAGGCGGCACCCTCCAGCCCCCTGGCGGACCTCCATCGAGTCGTAGCTTACCCTTGGCGGAACTCCTCCCAGGCGGGACCCCCTCGCAGGCGGCTTTCTTCGACTTCGCAGCCTTCCCGGCGCGCAACCTGATGCAGTTCTCGATTTTTCCAGGCGCAAGCCGCAAGTCTTCGATTGTGCTCCCCCTAGCGGCACGCAGGTCCACCTCCAGCACCGTGCATAGGCGTGCAACCCGATCCCAGGCGGCATCCCTTGGAGCCCTATCCCTTGGCGAAACCCCCTTCAACCCTATTGCGGAAGCACGACGGAGCCCTAACCCTGGCATCTCCTGCGCGCGGTAATGATCTTCGTTCACCAAGGCGGCCCCTCCCCTCCCCGTGAAGCCCTACACGCCAACCCCCCAAGCTCCTCACGCGCACGCCCAGGAACATGAAGCTCCTCACGCGCGCGTCCAGGATCAGGAAGCCCCTAGCGGGGGCATCATCCCGTGGAGGCGGCATCTCCACCGGCTTATCCTTCATACGATGCCCCTGTAAACTCCCTGGCGGCGCAAATGACTATGAAAAAAGGAGGGTTACATCGTGGAACCCTAAGGCCCGTTTTTTATTATTGAAAAAAAAATTATATGGGGGGCCAGGCCGGAGAAAAAAAGAAAGGGGGACCCCAAGGGCGGCTATGTAAAAAAAGGGAGAGAGAAAATAGAAGATGAAGAAGAAAGCCACAATATTTTTTTTAAATGGCGGCATTTGTTTGGACCCTATTTGGGTCAAGTTGAAAAAAAAGAGAAAAAATGCAACAAAAGCTGTAAAAACAAATGGATGAAACGGCTTATAAAAAATATTAAAATGATGACGGCTTAAAAAAAATAAATGAAAAGCCGCAAGAAACTTTTGAGTATGTTTTATTTCCCCCCATTTATGTATTATCTTGTCTTCTCCCAACTTTGTCGATGTTCATGTTCCGACAAGTATGGGTGAAAGGGGGAGTATATATGTAGAGTCACATGTCTTTTTCCAGATTCAGAGATTCGTCAGACCAGCCGATTTTTCAGACTCTACAGTTTTTCAAATGAAGATTTTTCATGTGCAATTCCAGACTCGACGTTCAGATTCCGAGTCCCAGTTTGATGCGCAGATTCGGACTCGACATTCAGATCGATCAGCGTCTAAGTTCGGAGCACTCCATGTTGAGGCCCATTTTCGAGTTCTCCAGAGAGAGACTCATTTTCAGACGCGCACATGTTTGCGGTCATTTTCAGATGAGCACATGTTGCCATCATTTCGTCATGGTCCCCATCATTATTCTTGTTTTGTCGGCCAGAGCTTTCATGTGAGCCATAGGGACTCCAGTGTAGAGGACCATTCCCTATGCCATATGGGCAAGGGTTTTCATGTGGTATCATAGGTACACCAGAGCAATGCACCATTCTCTGAGCCAGATGGGAGAGACCCAGTTCTCCAACGAGGAGACTATTTTCAGACTCCATTCTCCAGCGAGCGTGGACTCCGACGAGGATTGCACATCCATGGCCATTTTCAGTTCGGCCCTTTTCAGAGATGGAGCAGTTGTCCACATTATTGTGGCGGGCCAGAGTACTCCGACGAGGAGACTCATTTCCAGTTGCAGTGACTCTGATAGGCGCAGTTCAGAGCGCATGCTCTCCGACGAGGAGATTCAGCAGACTCACACTCCAGCTCGTTCGTCCTCCTCACCTACACGTCATGAGAAGCAACGTCCTCGACTGCAGCAATGTGCGCGTTGGGTTGATATTGTCCGTAGTGTCCTACATCGTTGAGTTGAGTTTCTTTCTGTTTGTCCAAGATGAGCATTGCATGCTCCAGCTTGAGGGGGAGTGTTGGAGTATTTGTTATGTGCGTCATGAGTTGTAGCAGGGTAAATGGATCCTGGAGAGGATCCATTTACCCCATCCAGTGTTTAGTCCCACATCGTCCTGTGGTGGGTAGGGGTGCTAATCGAATCGAATACATTCGAATCCACCTAGATTCAGATTCAATTCATTATGAAATTTTCGAATCCGAATTCGAATCGAATTTTAAACGAATTTCTAATCTAAATTCAAATTCAATTCGTTTGGAGTTTCGAATATTCAAATTCGATTCATTTTATATCGAATCATTATTTTTTTATCATTTTACTATTAAAAAATTATATTAATAAAATTCTAAGTTTAAAGAAATGAATAGAAGTTGTGATACTAATTTGTGAAAATTACTGAGATAAGAAAAAATTTAACATAAAAGATAAAATTCAATATATAATATAAATTGCATAAAAATACCTCACTTTTGCCGTTCGTGCAAGTCTCTTGCAATCTCGTTTTCCCTTTTTTTTGAAGCCACGTTTTCCCTTTTTGTACCTATAATGAATACAATATAAAGAAAAAATAATTAGATTAGACTTATTTAATACGATATACATTATTGATGAATTATTGAACGCATTATGACTACCTTTGCATGATGATGAACGACGAAAACAAGCTCGCATAGAAAATCCTACAAATTAAGCATGATATTTGAAGTAAAAATGCAACCTACAAATAGTTTACATAATAAAATTCCTTTATCCATACTATAGAAGGAAAATTAAAATAAGCTGATGACAAAGGGTTAAAAGTTCTACACCTCACTTGAAAATATTCCAGAGTACACAAAATATGAGGTTACAAACATGAAATTATAGTTGTTGAACAAACAAGAAATAAATGCATTGCACTTAAAATAAATGTAAGAGAGTTTTCTTCAAAAAACAATGTTGAACAAATGTAGACGTAGATTTCTTGAATCATGCCCGTGATGTTGTTCGCGTCCATAAATAGTGCATCTACAATTCCTCATCCTTCACATAAATAAAAATTATTAGAATAAAAACTACATTACTAGAATTGGTTTTACATGTACATTCGAGCTAATAACTAACCTTTCCCATGAGAATATCGTTTCTATTCTGGAATCACCACCCTCAAGCTCTCATCTTGGCAAACAACAGACTGCATTTTATTCAAAATTAGCATTCATCATAACTTTGATATTCTTGAAATGAATTCAAGCAAGGTGTTCTTACGTTCGAAGAAAGATTAATGTCTTGAGTCGCTCGAATCCAATCAGAAGTACATACAAGGGCCTCAACCGTTTTAAGGGATAATGAACTTCTATAATCTGTGAGGACTCTCCCTCCAGTGCTAAAAGCTGACTCTGAGGCAACAGAACTAACAGTAATTGACAATATATCACGAGCCATAATAGATAGCACGGGAAATGTCAAAGCATTGGTTTTCCACCAATCTAAGACATCAAAAGAAGGATCTCCTTTTCTGGATCTCAGGGTTGGCTCTTCCAAGTATCTCTCCATGTCAGATTTCTCAGGAGGTTCATTTTCAACATTATCCAAATAATCATCCAATTCAGCTTCACATGCCAATTCTAGAGGAAATGTATTCAAAGATTCATTGTTTCCACTAAATTTTGTGCTTGCATCATTCTGCTTGCTCATTCTTTGTGAGTAAAAAGAATATATTCCTGACAGTTCTTTCTTCAATTTTATCAACTGTTCTTGGGATTCAATATAAGTGTAAACCTTATCAAAAATAAATTCTATAGACTTCAATTTATATCTCGGATCAAGGAGGCAATCTATAGACATCAAGAGGCTGCAATCCTTCCAATATTTATCAAACTTCAATTTCATTGCAACGACCATTTCTTTAATGAACTCATCACTCGAAACTGTATTGTCTTTCAAAATTTCAGCTATTTTCCAAATTTTTGGAAGGAACAAATTTGCCGTTGGTGACTTTGTAGCAGAAAAAACTTGTGTAGCTTCAAAAACTTGCTTTAAAAGAGGGCGGATTTTTTCAGCTTTCTCCCATTCTTCTTTTGATGGTAGCCATTTGTAACTCTCATCTCTTCTAGCATAATTTTGAAATACAATTTTATAACAAAGTGCAGAATCAAGCATGTAAAAAGTGGAGTTCCAACGAGTAGGCACATCCATAGAAAGCCCTCTTGAAGTAGAAAGATTCAATTGCTTTGCAATTTCACCAAATTTCTTTAAACGGGAGCTACTTTTTTTGATATACTTCACACTTTCTCTTATATTAGAGATAGTATTCTCTAATGCACGAAGGCCGTCTTGAACCATAAGATTAAGTATGTGTGCACAACATCTCACATGAAAGAGTTTTCCCTTAAATAACAAACAACCCCTTCCAGCAAATGTGCCCTTCAATGTCCTTACCACGACATCATTAGTACTAGCATTATCTAACGTAATACTAGAAATCTTATTGTCAATCCCCCATTCAACTAAGCAATTTAGAATAGCATCAGAAATAACAATACCAGTATGCGGTGGTTCCAACTCACAAAAATTTAGAACACGTTTTTGCAACTTCCACTTGGCATCTACATAATGGGCAGTCAAACACATGTACCCTATTGTTTGATTTGATGTCCAAGTGTCAGTTGTGAGACCAATCATGTCCACATGTAGAAAACTCTTCTTAAGTTTTTCCTTTTCTACAGAGAAAAGCTTCAGGCAATCATTTGTTATTGTAGCTCTGGAAACTTGTCTAAAATTGGAATTGAAATATTTTAGGATTGCATTAAACCAAAACTCTTCCACAACACTGAAAGCATGCTCATGGACGACGATCCATTTAGCAATTAGTTCTCTTCCTCTCATTTGATCAAATTTCAAAGATGATAATGCCATTTCATTCAAGTGCTCGGAGTCAGACGACGAAGGGCCAAAAGATAATGTTCTTTGTTTCTTATCTCCTGAATCTCGCATGATACAATATCATTCTCTATGATTTTTTAAATGAGAAGTGGTTCCACTATGCATAACCTTGAATGTTTTCTTGCAATCAATGCATTTCCACCTTTCAACTGATACTCCACCAATTTTCTCATTCTCTTTGGTAAATGACGGGTAAACCATTGATCTTTTCTTTCTGTCACTCTTAATAGTTATTTCAGGACTCAATTTTTCTATTCTTTCATCCTCTTCTTCCATTTTTTCATGAATATCATCGTCATGCTCAATAACCCTCTCATGGACACTATCTTGAGAAGATGGAATGCTGGAATTAGACTTCTAAAAATAAAATGGAAACACACACTCAAAATTATATTCTAAATTCAATATCAATATCGAAATAAAGGATATAGGTTAATAGATATACCTGTCCAAAATAATAACCTGAAGATTGTGTTTCACGTTTCTCTGAAAAATCCTCCATGTCTTCCCTCTCATTCTGGCCTATCTCCATGATATCTAAGACATAAAAGAATCAATAAATTCCATCAAGTCCATAAAAAGATGACAAAGTGCACTTTACTTTTAACAAATTGTATAGACAAAGCAAAAAAAAAATGAATACAGGAAGTTTGGCTACGTAATAACAAAAAAATTACATTAAGGGGCACAACCGTACACGAGATTTGGGAAAGGCGGCTGAACAAGAGGTCAGTCCGGGTCACTGCGGGGAGGGGAGGACGATGAGGCGTGGCTGCGTTGGGGGAGGGGGGGCAGCGAGGCGATCAGGAGGCGCGCGTGGTGGAGGGCCTGGAGGCGCGCGTGGTGGAGGGCCTGGAGGCGCGCTTGGAGGGCTGCTGAGCCGCAGTGGAGGCGTGGTGGCGGGCCGGTGAGGGAGATGCGGTGGGGGGCTGGTGTTGCGCGCGGTGGCGGGCCGGTGAGGGAGATGTGTCTGCGCGGTGGAGGGCCGGTGAGGTCGCGAGCCGCGCGAGGTCGGGTGGGGTGGGGAGGGCGGCGAGGGGGACGAGGGAGGCGCGGGTTGGGGAGGGCGGCGAGGGAGATGACTCTGTGCGGTGGAGGGCTGGTGAGTTCGCGAGCCTCGCGAGGTAGGGTGGGGTGGGGAGGGCTGCGACCTGCGAGGGGGATGAGGGAGGCGCGGGTTGGGGCCTTGGGGAGGGAGGCGCGGGTTGGGGATGAGGGAGGCGCTGGTTGGGTGGGAATCGTGGGAAGAGGTAGGGTTTCGATAACTTTCCACGGTTTCTTTTACTCCTGGAAAATTTACGACAACGCCCATATTTATTAATGGATCTTTTACTTATGGAAAATATCCCTCTAATCTCCTTTTATCCATAAAATAAATTATAGATATAAATAGGTGACAAAAACAAATAAGTAGATATTTGTAGGGTTCCTAAGGCTGCATCATATATGTAATACTTCATACTATATCATATATGTGTATATATATCGAATCGAATCGAATTGTTATCGAACGAATCCAAGTAAATTCAGATTCGATTCATTTGGGGATCGAATCCACAAGTTATATTCAAATTCAGTTCATTTGATTTCGAATCGAATTTTTTCCGAAATTTTATCGAACGAATCCGAATCGAATACGAATAATTCAGTTCAATTAGCAGCCCTAGTGGTGGGACTTGGAAGCCCTGTGGAGGCTATATAAGGAGCTCCAGGCCTCGTGTATCAGATGAGAAAAAAGCAATAGACTATCAGCCCTCCGAGGCGTTCTCCCGTGGTTTCATCCTGCTCCTCACGGAGTAGGGTTCCACGTAAAAATCTTTTGTTCTTCATGTTTATCATTCTAGATTATGCTCTGTTTTATCATTCCGCTTCCGCTTCCTATTTTCTAACAAATATCAAAATGTACCAACTTAAATAAAGAATTCTTGCTATGACTTTGACGATCATGATAACTAGAATGATGATGCTTCCCAAGTTGGGAAGTCTTGCACTGAAAGGTAGATCAAGAAGGAATTTGAGGGAGGACTCTACACAACTTTTGTATAAGAAGGTGATCGAACCGAATATGTTGCATATAGGGGGAGACTGATCCATTGGGAATGGAAGAAGAACCAACATACAGACATGGCCTCAAATTTCAGCGAAATTCGGTCGAATTTCTGTCGAATATCGATATCCAGTTGAAATCGAAATTCGACCGAAATGACCGAAACGACCGAAATATGGGGGTCCTAGTACAAAAAATGAGCGAAATGATCGAAATTTCAATCGAAATTCGACCGAAATTCCATCGAAATTCTGTTTTGGTCGTCACCGAAATGGTGTCCGAAACCGATATTTAAGCCTTGCATACAGAGACTGGACCAGTTTGTAGAGATGTCCTTGCTCACGGCCACATCTAATCACCTTACTCATGAGTATAAGTCATATTTGGTAAGGTACGAATGCAAGTCCTTAGTGACTTGATTAATAGATAACAAATCCATGGAAAATCAGGTGCGAATGCACATTCTATAAGTGCATGGACCGTATCAACCAAATCTTACCTGTCTTGTAATGGAAGAATGTCTTTTATGCATTAACAACCGATTTGCCTGGATAAACTGTCCTGTAGGAAGAGAACTGAGCTCTATCACCATAAATGTGATAATAGGCACCGAAATCCTTGATCCATCCAGTGATATCTACCTTGTGGCAACTAGTAAGGGCTTACATTATACCTAAAGTACTAGAGGATGATGATGCAATGATATCAGATGGGCCGGATGAGCACTAGAGGGTCCAGAAGTGGGAGGTATAATCTCCCTTAGATGAGATATTAAGTCATCGAACCTCTGATCAACAGAAGTGATAAGAGTAATATGACTCTCGACTCGACATGCTCTACAATACGTGTATACGCTGGATAACCATGCTTCTGATAGCGGGCATCCTCAGAGTGGCCTGAGCAATGGCAATAAGTGCAAGGTTGGCGTGAGCGTCCACTTCCTTTGCTGCGAGTACTACGTCCTTTGAATCGGGGAGGACCTCCTCTGTCGCGAGATGCTGCCATAGCAGAGGAGGTCTACATGGAGGCATTGGAGAGATTGTAATCCTGTTGAGTTTACTGTAGGCCTCCTCATCGAAGGCAAGGTTTTAAATCTTGATTCGATTTCGTTTCGAGATGACAAAAAATGAAACAATTTCGAAATTTCGGCCAAAATCGGCTTAGATTGTGAAGGAAGGATCCATACCGATATTTTGATTTCAGTGGAGTGTCGAAACCGAAATTTCGGTGAAATTTCGTCAAAATTTCACGAAATTTGAAATACTGATCGAAGGTATTAGATGCGCTGGGAGCAATTGTGTCTGTTAGAGTTATTATATTTATATTTATGCCTATGACCTTTCGGGTTCCGTAAACCCCTGTGACAACCTTTTGTGACCCTTCGAGTTCCGTACCCCCCTGTGACCCTTCAGGTTCCGTAACCCTTTGTACTCTATAGGGTTTTCTCTCTATATAAGAGACCCTAGCTCTATGGAATAAATATCTTACTAGTTCCTCTTCTTAACATGGTATCGGAGCGACGGTACTAGACCAAAGCCTAATACCTTATATCCGCTGCCACCACCAGCCCTCTCTCCACCGAGAAGTAGAGAGGGATGGACCTCCGGCATCGCTCATGGATTCCATGGTCTCGCGCAAGGTAGTCCAAGTCCCCAGCATCACTAGCAGCACCTAAAGCGCCGCCTGAGGCTCCAGCAGCTCCAGCCACATCTCCTGTGTCGTAGGCACCACCTGGAGCCCCTCCTCTCCAACAACCCTTGCTTCACCACGACTTATTTCTCTCAGTGTTTGTTTCTCCCAACTTGATGTTCCATACTCTTTACTCTATCAAGTATGGGAGAAAGTGGGAAGTCAGAGACGATTCTTCAGGACGTCTGCTGCCCTACCACGACTAATAGACCGAGACTCCAGACTACTACTCAGATCATCCGTCTTCACCGAGCATCGACTTCTTCGTCAGGGCGTATATTTCTTCTTTTACGACTCGACTACTACTCCGCGCTGGACTTCTTCTACAGTGATTCTTCTCCAGGAACGACAGAGATATGTTCCGGTGACCTGCAGGCACGACTGAGATACGTTCCGGTGACCTGATATCGTAGCGACTCTATAGGCATGGCAGAGATACGTTCCGGTGACCTGAAAGCCGCAGACCCGTCCTCGAGCGAGGTCTTCTACCAGCAGCGGACATATGTTATTATGATGCATCTTGTGAAGATGTGATGTATGCTTTTTCTTTTTGTTACAAGCTGCAGCTTTCTCAGATCCAGCTTGAGGGGGAGTGTTAGAGTTATTATATTTATATTTATGCCTGTGACCTTTCGGGTTCCGTAAACCCCCGTGACCCTTCGGGTTCTGTAACCTTTTGTGACCCTTCGAGTTCCGTAACCCCCTGTGACCCTTCAGGTTCCGTAACCCTTTGTACTCTATAGGGTTTTCTCTCTATATAAGAGACCCTAGCTCTATGGAATAAATATCTCATATATTCCTCTTCTCAACAGTGTCCATACGACATCATACTCAAAATCAAGAGCCATCGAAAATACTCCAACCGAGGTGGCGTTTCTATATGCCTTATGCGGCTATGGAGATGCTGTTAGAGGCATGAAGCTATGAACCTTCTCAAACATACCCTTGAGAGATGAATATAAACCATGAAGAGGACGATCATTTTTCTTGGCCATGAAGATGCCATATTGGAGATGTATCTTTGTCTCATTCCTCGCTTGAGAACAGATGGCTGTGGGGATTCCTAACATTGCCTTGGCAATGGGTTGATGCAGGATGTCGTTTGACTATCTCCATGGTAAAAGTATTGGATAGCTAAATGCTAATGCGCATAATCTTGCTGGCATTAGCCCTAGTTTTGTTTGCCGGTCATCATGTGTCAGAATGCGCTTCTTCCCACTGCCCTGCATAAGGCTTATGAATTGGGCCGTAACTCGTAATTGGTCCCATCCATCTTTAGGTTGGGTGCTAATCTTTGAAGGTACCTGGAGATGATATGTCGACCTTGTTCCCTGATACGATTCCAAGATTGGAAGAGATCGAGGTTGTAGATTGATGTGAATGTGTCAACACAACCCTGGAGATGATAGGTGGACCATTTTCTCTGACATGATGCAAGGAATGAAAGAGACGAGGACTATAGACTGATGCGAATGTGTCTACACAATCATACAGAGACTGTGTTGTGTGTGTAATGTTAAAACTGTTCCATTAACCCGGAGAGCGCTCTAGGGCCTATTGATGATCTAGTTGTTTGATCTCACGGTAAACGACCCAAACTGAGGCAGTTTTGGAGACGGGGGGGTGCAACGATGAGATAGAAGACCACAATGCCTTGGCTCATCCTATGGGGTGTCGCTAGGCATGCCAATGTCGTTGGGCGACTAAAACATGGGTCGATCACTGCTTGGACGTCACAAGTCTGATGCCCTAGTGCAAGGGGGAAGCCCTAGGGGCTGGTGGCTGCTGTGGTGAGAAGAGGGGGGCATTGGTTATTGTTGCGACGATCTGGGATGATGAGACCCATCGACGGAGCCCTTATGGCAGTGAGAGGTGCCATTGGAGGCACCAAAGATGGCACTGTGTGGAGGTTGCTTTCGGAGATGTCGAGTGGCGACAAGCCGACAAGAGGGTCTGGCGGTGGGGTTAGGGTGTAGGCTCATGCTCTGGGCCGCCGCTTTGATACCATATGGAGAGAAATGAATTAGTTGTGTTATGAATGTGGCCATAGGGTTCTCTTATATAGAGAGGAGAAACCTTATAGAACAAACTACATAATTGAGATGAAAGAAATAGAAAGTATATGAAAAAACGAAAGATAATGAATTAGAAAATATATAAAAATAATGAAAGATAATTATATCTTTGCGACAATGAGTATTTCAACCCCATTTTCTCCATATTCCTTGACTGTGGGGTGCTATGCACAATCGGTTTGGTTGGGATTTATTTTCTATTACCCATAGTAGTCAGAATAAGTAATCGAATGATCTTATAACTACTTGGGTCGGGAACATCTCGTGGGCGTTTAGTGCCATATATCCCAGTTTCTACCGTGATTTCAATAATTCGGATTTTGAATACTGCCATGTTTTATTTGAGTCAGCAGAAATATTCAACTTATTCTCCTCAAGGCCCTAAATGTCGATTTCGATCACTATTTCGGTGACTGACTGAAATGGAATTTCTGTCGAGTTTCGATCATTTCGATCATTTTTTGTACTAGGGCCCCCATATTTCGGTCATTTCGGCCATATCGATCGAATTTCAATTTCGACTGGATATCGATATTCGATAGAAATTCGACCGAGTTTCGCTGAAATTTGAGGCCATGATTCTTCCAGATTTGTCACTTATTTCTAATTGAATCGTTCCAAACATTTAGTCATTTTAATTCTCTATTTCCTACTGTTGGCAGAAGGCCAAGGCAACATCTAGGTCTAGCAATCACATAGCTTTATCATCTCTTTTTGGATTCTCGTCGCCACTGCTTGCTTCACTCTTCGGCTCTCAGATGTAGATGCAATGATTTGTGGTATTGAGTTGGGCACAACATGCTGTTCTCTCTCTATTTGCTATTTGGGCCTTCCATGAATTGTGGAAGGCTTCAGGTCACAGATTGGCTTCCAATCATTGAGATGGAGAGAAAATTTACTGGTGCTAGTGAATACCTTCACGACACCTCAGACCTCCTGGGTGAGTTCATAGGCCTGGTAGATCTCCTCCAACTGTCGATCGAAGTTCACCGGGAGGGTGTTCTTCCTCCATTCACGTCTGTCGTTGGATATCCATGCCCCTACCAGATTACATCACTACCGTCCGACAGAAAGCTGCCACCGCCATTAGATCAGAGCTGCAACGCTAGATCTAGCTGCACGTCCGCGATAGAGTCCGCATCGTCAGATCAGCAGGTGGCAGCCATCAGAGTCGTACGTCCACGACCTCTTCCGCGTGCGCCACGTGCCCTGGCACAGGTATATTTCGCTTTTACCCTCACACTTTCATGTGTAGCTATTTAGTCCATTAAATAAATTTATAGTTTAATTAGTTTACAGTTTGGACCTCAAACTTTTAATATTTGCATTTTAGTCCCGCTCCACTGACCTCACGTGTTGTCTCACGTGCTTGTATGGTGTATTTGCATGTTATGCCCATGTACTTTTGACTGTTACGCTTTGAATAGGAACTTTTGGATATTTGCAGTTATACCCATGTGCGTGGTTTATTGACATGTGCGTGAATTAATTGGACAAATTGCAAGTAGTGTCCTGAGATTTTAATGTCTGTTACAATTTGGCCCTAAAACTTTTTTGTATTAGGTCCCTATGTGTTGTGTGTGTTGTTTTTAATCAAATAATTAATAAATTAACTCCAAAAATTCCATAAAATTACAGTTAGCTCTTGCTAACACGTAATATTTATGATAATTTTTGTGACTCAATTTAATTTTATTTGATATTTTCTAAAAATCAAAAACCTTTAAAAAGTGTTCTGTCTATTTTATAAAATACCAAAAAATATAAAAATGGTCTTGAAAATTCCATAAAAGTTTCCATGTGCTTGTTTTTGTGTGTTTTCATTTCAATACCATTTTTGTCTGAAAATCCTTTATAAAAACCCTAAAAATTACAAAAGGCCCAAAAACTTACAAAAATCATTAAAATTTCTAGAAAAAAAATAAAAAAATAGGTTTTCTGTTGTTATAGTTATATATTATTATTTGCTTTTTCATAAAAATCACAACCAGGACTTTAAGGCATTTTTACTATTTTAAACTTGCCTTTTAGTCCATGATGTACATTATTTCCCTATATTAATTTTGTTTTATTTTTATTAAATCATATAAAAATCAGAAAATACCATAAAATCACCAAAAACATCTGTTATTTGAAAACATAAAAACTTTTTTATTTCTAATTTTTGAGCATTTTGTGTCTTAATAAAAATTGTTGAAGCTTGTTTGTTCTTTCTATTTATCTTGTTGGTTTTCTCATTTTTGAAAATATAGAAAAATTGAATTAAAAACCATAAAAATATGCCTTTATTTTCTTATTAGGACTACTTCACAAGTTTCACTCGTGCTCCTTGTGTTCGACCCTGGTCGCTATACCAGGTTAAATAAATAGCGGAGACCGCTAACATTGATTTTCATGCTTACTTGTTTTATTTGTGTGGTATTAATTTTCTTATTGATTGTGCTTTGCGGTTTGGGTCGTAACGACTTCTCGAGATTTATCCGATACCTTAACTCGAGCCGCGAGGTGTCGTCATCAGAACGACGTCGTTGCCGAGGAGCACGGCTTAGTAGTCGCTTTTCAGCCTTTTTCTTTTCCTTTTTCTTTTTATTCTTTATTTTTATCTCTAATTGTTATAACTTCTTTCTGACCCGTTTCTGTTTCACTTTTTATGCGAGGAACCGCCCGAGGATGCTTTGGAGGAGACTCGTACCCGAAGAGAAGGATGAGTAGGAGCAGGGAATAGTTATAGTTTGTAGAGTAGTAGTAGAATAGTTTTTCTTTTAATGGACTTCTCATTATTATTATTATTGTAATAATACAGGACCTCAGACTCTTTCTTGGACCTGGCATATCAGGGTCTGTTTCGCAGAGCAGCAGTGTGCTCCAGGGACCTCACTGCGGGTTTTCACCGATTTTATTTTATTCGCATTTTATTTTCTTTGATTCTTGAAGAATTTGGCCCCTAGATTTAGAAATTTCTTTGATTGCAACGGAAATACTTAAGGTTCAATCCCTAATATCTTGACTACACCTATAGTTCGTAATTGGACCTAATTAAAAATCATAACAAAAGTTAACATGATTGATTGAGAGGTCGCGTGCCGCTAGAGGCTGTATACATCGTGTGGAGGATCCGTTGTGCGGACACCGATCGGCATCAGAGACCGGACTCCGACCTCTCTATCTAGTCAGTTAACTATTGTTCTTCGCGATTTTAGAAATTGCTCGTCTAAGGTTGTTTTTTTCTTGCATCATTTAGATTAGTTTAAATTATATCTTTAAATTTATGCGTGGATCACCCTGCATGTAGAGTGTTGGAGTGAGGTACGCCTTCCTTACTTTGCATGCATCATCGTGTTTGATCGCAGATCAGTTTTTTCGACTTCTGCCCCCTATTTTTTGGACTTTAAATAATCAGGAGATAGAAAATTTTGTTAGGCATTTGTTTGATTATTGAAAAAGACCTTAAAAAGAGATAATCATAAAATTTGGACTGCTAAACAACTATATGACACTTCATTTAAAAATATGTCTTGGGAGAGTAATCCCCTCATTGTTTGGTTTGCTTGCACGAGAGAGTGACACGCACATTAGGCTAGAGCCACACCTGAACTCTCGTTAGACTATTGGTCTTGAGGTTAGTCACTCTCCAATGAGGATCGCTCCGGTCTCCGGTAAAGCGGGTTGTGATATCCTTAACAGAACGAGTTGATCGGGTAGCCGGTAAACGTTCCGCAACTTGTTTTGGCTGGGAAAGATCTAGCTTTGGAATTGGGCTAGTCTTCTAGGAGCATCGGGTACCTAACAGCTCGCTTAATTGCCCTACTAGACTAAATTATCACGTAAATAGATTTGACAAGATAAACGACCAAACCTTTACGATTATTAGCTCTGCATTCTGTAGGTGAATTGGGGTTTGATTGTCGATCTTGTTTGTTTCCAGGTCGCATCCGCCTTTATTCCAGATCACGATGATGGGCCGGAGGTCCCTTAGGCAGCCTTTGGCTGCACCGCTTTCGAGCACTCCGCTCCACTCATCTAGGCAGGTTCGAGAGAGCCTAGACCAGCTCTCTGAACCCGAGTTCGATTCCACCCTGTTCCCCCTCGACCACCCTTCTTCCAGTCCTGAGGTGCCCGAGCAGAGACAAGCACAGATATTTGTTCATTTGGCGGCACCTAAGTTAGTGCCTTTTGCCTTTGCAGAGACCCAAGAGATGGCTAGTAGTGAAGAGCGCACCGATGGATAGCCCCAGAGTACCACGTATGTTCTAGACCAAGGTGACATCAACAACACATTATTAGCCTCCCTAGAGATGATGCAGAGGCAGATTAGAGACTAGGGAGTCTTCATGGTAGAGGTGCACCGGGAACTGAACTAGATGCGAGCTGACAGAGAGGAGCAGCGAGAGCATGTAGTGGAGAGATTCCAGAGGGTGGAGGAGGAGACGGAGGACATCCAGAGGAGCCACAGGAGCTCGTCTGACCAGCTAGGCCGATGATGGAGTTGCACAACCCTGGTGCAACTCTTACACACCGTTGGATTCAGCTTCCGACGATTCTGGGAGATTTCAAGCTCCATCCTCAGACTATTCAGCTTTTGCCCAAGTTCCATGGGCTTGCCACCGAAGAGCCGCATCTACACCTCTAGGAGTTTGAGATGATATGCAGCATTATCCACGACAGATTCATGGATGAGGATACCATCATGATGATGTCATTTCCATTCTCCCCAGTAGACAGAGCAGTCTACTGGCTGAAGCATTTGGGGAGATATGTCAATTCATAGGAACAGCTCCTGACCGAGTACTTGAATAAGTACTATCTACTCGGCCGGACAAACGTAGTGTGAGCCCTGATCAACAACTTCTCCATGATCCCCAACGAGCAATTCCATGAGGTGTGGGATCGATTCCGTACGCTCATTGACCGGTGTCTACATCACGACATTTCCAAGCCCAACTTAGTACAGAGCTTCTTTTGTGGGCTGACACCGGAGCTGTAAGGGCTAGTGAATGATTCTTGTGGTGGCTCCTATTTTGCCAAGGACGAGGGCCAAGTCTGGACCATCTATGAGGAGATGGTCGAGAACTAGACAGTGATGTCCCAGACCCGGCTTTACACTCAAGGGAAGCCCTCGCCCCAGACCGTGTCCTATCAGAGGATAGTACGGGTTGATGCAGGTCCATCCACCTCTTCTTCTTCAGCAGTCGCAGCATAGGCAGAGTCGTCGGCCGCTGATATGGGCATTATCAGCGAGAAGTTGGATCGCATCGAGACAATCGAGAAGAAGCAGAGCCAGAGTATGACTCAGATAGACCAGTTGGCACAGATCCTGAGTGACCAGAAGACCCAGATCATGTGTCTCCAGGAGGCACGGACTGCTTCTCAACCCCATCTCACGTCACGAGCTAATCCTAGCAACAACGGCTCGACCCAACACTCCGTCCAGTACAGACATGTTCACTACATCGAGGCGGAGCTGTTCCAGCAGTTGTAGCACTAGTACCCTCAGCCACCACCATCTCAGGACACTCAGATTGTAGTGTATTAGCAGGACCATCCACTAGCAGTTCTTCCTCCACCTCTATATGAGCAGGAGCCATTTATGGAAGTCAACGGGATTTGGTACGACCGACAGCAGCCTGGGATCTGCCGAGATCGTCTCAGATTCAGGTGGTCGACTGGAGGTGCTTCATCCCAACAGTAGCCTCCAGCTCAGGGTGGACAGTTAGGCCAGCCACATCAGGAGCCCTAGTTCCCTCACCAGCCACACCAGCAGCCCTAGTTCCTTCACCAGCCACACCAGCAGCCATCCCACCAATACCAGTCAGGTCCTCGTCCCTACTAGCAGGGACATCAATAGAGGTAGCACCAGCAATAGCTTCATCAGTATTCTCAGCCTCCCCCCTCACTAGTTCCAGCAGCAACCTCACTTTTAGAGAGGCAACCCATACGGTTCTCATGGGCCAACCTATGAGAACCCATCCCTTGATGATCTAGCCTGCTTACTCTCAGACCAGCATGCTTCCTTTAGGCGGGAGATGGATGAGTATCGCCAGGAGATGAGGGAGATCATCAAAGGAAAGGCCACCATACCCACTCAAATTGAGCCCAACTCGAATAACCTCAAAAGGAAATCTGAGCAGGTACAGTTCACAGAGACCACCACTCCTAGTGATTTTATTGGGTGACATTGCTTCGTATACATTTGATGTTGATTTTGTGTCACTTAGGAGCAGTAGGATGCCAGCCGGCGGCGCCTCGTTTGAGCGACGACACCACGATGATGCAGGAGCACCAGACGAGAAGGATATCGGTACTGATGCCGCTAAGGATTATGATGACGGTGGTGTTGATGCCACCAAGGATGTTGATCCAGTCGACGATACTGAGTCCATCGTTTCTCCATACGCAGAGGGTGGTACTGACGCCACCAGATTCCCAGATGCTGAGCTAGAGTACGTTGCTGATGCCGCAACTTCCGATGTCGTGTGTGGTACAGAGGCCACCCCTTCTATTCCAGTTGTGTCACCTCAAGTTTTTGTATCTCAGGACTATTTGAAAGAGAAAAAAAATAATAAAGGAAAGGTTTCTTCATTTTCGAGTCAATATATGA
Source organism: Ottelia alismoides (assembly GCA_037367405.1). NCBI lineage: Eukaryota > Viridiplantae > Streptophyta > Magnoliopsida > Alismatales > Hydrocharitaceae > Ottelia > Ottelia alismoides. Next base: position 72,775 of record JAZKJV010006142.1, on the reverse strand, counting down.
TGCATGATGATATTTGTATGGATTCCATGCCTTCTCAGCATCAGGAACCTCTCCCTAACCCTCTATCTGAGGAGGGCCTAGCCATCCCCTTCCCTCAAGCACTTCGATTGGCGAAGGGGAATAAAACAGAAAATCCAAAAAAAGATCAGCAGTTAGAGTTCAGCCAGCGGATGAATGATAGATTCCATATCCAGTTGATTCTACAGGAAGAACTTGAGCACGTCCCTCTCTTCCAGAAGAATTTGAGAGAGAAGACCACTATCCATAGGAAAAAGAGGAACCATCGGGCAGAAATCCATGTGCTAACCCGTACCACCAACTTCGGTATCCAGAACCGTTTGCCAGCCAAGAGGCTAGATGCAGGAGCTCCCTACGTTAGATGCCACATTCATGAGCAGAGATTCGATCGAACTTTATTAGACAACGGCTCTTCCATCAACCTCCTTCCGACAGCCTTACTCGACCGATTCGAGTTTGGCCCTCTTTGACAGAGTAGGACAGTCCTTCAGTTTGCTGATAGATCTGTCAAGAGGCCGAAGGGGTTATTGAAGGACGTAGTCGTCACAATTCAGGGCCTGAAATTCCCCGCGGACTTCGTTGTGTTGGACATGGAGATCTGATGAATCTGCATTTCATCGTTTTTATTCATTTATTTTAGCTTAAAACCTCTTATAAAACACATGTATATAACACTGACTCCATATTCTTACTAACTTGCATTTGTGTGTAAATATTGTACACTTCTTATCATTTTAACCTAAAAAATATAAATAAATAAAGGAAAAATAAAGAAAATAAAAAAGGGAAAGGAAGACTGTATATATGTAATAGATACAGGCTGACCCGAACCCCGAGAGAAGGTCAAGACTTGACCTGATCGACCAGGAATAAAGTAGGGGAGATAGGGTCTTTATTCAGAAAATTCAAAAAAAAATTTGTGTTGTGTATATTTGTATACTTCACTATTTTATTTGTACATAGATTGACCTCAAACAAAATATTTTTCAAAACAAAAGTTGTAAATAAAATTTTTCCTAATTAATAAAAATAATTGCACAATCAAATCATGTACAGAATAAAAGCAACCGCACTTGGAAAAAGCCACTAAACGATAATTGAAAGACCAATTCCGGCTCCATATGAACTCAAATTGAACCAAACTCACTTCCATTGTATTCTAAATTAAATTATCTTTAAAATGACTGTGATTTCATAATTTTAGAGTTACGGTTGAAAAGTTGGTTTTCTGTGGTGGTTTGTGCAATTTTCCCATGTATTTTGTACGTATTGTATTTGTAGATATTTTTTAAATATTTTTTACTAATTATTTAAAATAAAAATAAAAAAAATAAAAATTTTAAAATAAAAAAACTAATTTGCTTATTTACCCATGTATATAATGTCATATATGTAAATAACATATGTATATAGTTATTTTTCTTCACTAACTACCACAAAAAATAAAAAAATTTAACATTTATTTTTCAAATAAATAAAGTGATGAAAATACAAAAAATAGTTAGTTTTTGTAAATATTTATCTTGCTAATTTATCTCATTTCAATTTTCTTCTCTCTTATCTCTTATCTTCATCCAAAAATTCAAATTTCAAACTCCATTATCTTTTCTATTTATATGGCTCCTTCATCATTTTCAACTTGATCAATCTTTGGTGAGAAGAGCCTTTTCTCCGAGAGCTATCTTGTCGCAGAGAGATGTCTGGCCTCCGAGCCGTCCAGTGACGGCGAGTCGAGCTTCGTCGAGGTGATTAAGGTATTTTCCGCTCCTAAGGTGAGATCCACATTTTCTCTTATTTTTATCCTAGATTAATCATAGTTTTATTTTCTCATATTTGTTCTTCGTTGTCATTTTTTATCTAGATCTTAGAATCCACCATCATGATTTAATATGCCACTGACTCGATTTTTCATTTCACATATCGATCTATTCACATTCTTTTCTACCTCCCACGATCTCTCGACTCCGGCCATGCACGGTGGCCGGAGACTCGGATCCATTCCTCATTTTTCACCGGATCCCCGCTCACGCATTCCGTTTTGATTTTGAGGATCGAGTCATCATGCTTGCATCCTAAGTTGTTAATAAATAAAAAATTTAATTAAAAAACAAAAAATATATCTATTCTTTCTTTCTAACATTTGTTATCTGTTCTTTCTTTCTAACATTTGTTCTACAGGACAAATAAAATAAAAAATTATAAAAAAATCACTTCTGTTAATAATAAATGATAAAAAAGCTTTTTATTTATAATTTCTAATTTACAAAAAGAAAAAAAACATCCACACGTGGCCCTCCTGCCGTGCCGCCTCCACGACCGCGCGCATCCCTCGGTCGACCGACCGCCGTCAACCTCCGACATCCGCCCTCCATCCTGGGCAGAATGCCACCTGAAGATCGCTGTCGCCATCGCCCGCAAGAGCCGTTCATCGTGACGGAGCAACACCACCTGCTCGAGCCAACAACTGCGAACCTCGCGACGGTCGCACGCGAGACTCCGTCACCTCTACCGCGACTCCGCCTGGGAGCCACACCACCGGTCTAGCCGCCGTCACCCTTTACAGCACCGCAGAACCTTCATAAGAGCTGCTCCAGCCCACCGAGCACCGTCGACACCACCAGCCGCCCAGCCCTTCCCAGTCGTCTCCATCGCGCCCCTCCGCGCGCGAACCATTGGCAAGCGTTCGCCACCTCTTGCCCCCCCCCCCCTCGCGTGAGCCACCGCCGTTCTCCAGCACCCGCATCCTCGTCGACCCGCCATCACAGCCACTTGGAGCGGGTGTCCGCCCATCTTCGCCACAACCGCCTTGGAAGAGAAGAGAGGGGTGTCGCCGCCCTTGCTTGGTATTTTGTTTTGAAGAAACGAGGAAAGAGACAGGGAACCCTAGGGATTAAAAAAATGTACAACTATCATAAAAGTCCCCGGAAGTTCTGCATATTGCAAAGAAGACCCGCAAAGCTTAATTTGGGGAAATTACATCTGAGCCCCTAAAAGATTTTACAATTGCAAAGAGGTCCCTGTCGGAGCCCTATCACGCGTGTTACACATCTCTTGGGAAAATTGTCATTTTTCTCCTGCAAATTTATTTCTGTTATATGTTGGTGAACAACTTTGAATATTTGCAGTTTAGTCCCTAACTTCCAGACATTTATTTTACTTGCTTTTCTTATTAAAATAAATGTTTTCTTTGGTCAATAAAATTCCCAAAAAATTATGATATGCTTATCACGTGCTTATCTTTCTAGCATAATTTTTTTATTGCATTTTATCATTATTTGTTATTAATTAAAAATAAAAAACAATGTCTTTTTCTCTTCTCGAAATTCAAAAATTCATAAAAAATGAATATTGCTCCAAAAATTCCCAAAAATTAGAATAGTTTTATTTCCTTATCTTTTAATTTCTGTCCAAATTTCATGGATCAATTCCTTTTGAATCCCAAAAAAATGAAAAATACTGGAAATTTTAGAAAATCATAAAAAAATCTACAAAAATCCAAAAATCGTGATTTTAGTCCATGTTTGTAGATATTTTTTGTATTTCATCATAAAAATAATTGCCAGGTGTTTTTGGTACTTAAAACATTTTTAAGTTGCAAATTACTCTAGGTTGTGCACTGTTTCTCATTTTTATCACTGTTTGATTTCAAAAAAAACAAAAACATCTGAAAATTCTATAAAAATTGCCAAAATATTTCAAAGTCTTCAAAACACAAAAATATTTTCTTTGAATTTTTCTGAGTATTTTTGATATAATTAAAAAATCCAAAAAGATTTGTTGTGTGTAGTTCTTATCTTATGCATATTGTTCTTTATTTGAAATTAAAAAAATACAAAATTAAAAATCACTAAAATTTGAAAATCAGAAATAAAAAATAAAAATAAAAAAATAGTAAAAAATTAAAAAGTAAAAAATCCACAAAGACCAAGGATAGTTTGCCTTTGAGATTCCTACTTTTCTCTTAATTGATTTTTTGTCAATTATTTGAATAACCCTTGGGAATTGTAGCCTCTCTAAGTTCGATCTTGTCCGCTATACAGGTAAATAAATAGCAAAAATTTCTATTGCTCCATATACTTTCTATAATTATTTTGCAGTGAGAGAACAAGAAAAAAATTGCTTGTTTGTCGCGGGATTTTTGGGGTCAACGACACTTTCATATATCACTTAAACCAAACCTCGAAGATCATGCGGCAATAAGATCCCTGAATCTATGATTGATACCCTCATCATTCTAGAATGACCATTCTTGGTCACATCCAAGGCGGTGTCCGACCATGATAGTGGGAAGGTATACTTTCACGTCGAGGGCGAGAGTATACAAATAGAGACGATCGACGAGACCAGAGCGCGGGACTCAGCTTGCTCAGAGCAGTTCAACGATACAGAGCAGACGACAGAGCTAGAGCGATACGTTCACAAGGAGTGTGACTTTGTGATCACTGATGATGAAGCTGCTTGGTCCGATCCCATTTTATGAGCCCTTCTCTCACCTTCAGATGCTGCAGATCCACAGTTTCCAATAGAGGAGAGTTCGGAGAGCACAATCTTGGTCGAGGACACTTTGGAGGCTGACGATCACGTTCAGGATATCGAAGCAGATTTTGTGTCATGTGATTCCGATTTAGATCCCTCGAATTCGGACATAGATTGGGCAAAGTTTGATGATCTATTACCTTGTCTGATTTCCACAGAGCCAACAACTAGGATGGAGACAGTGCCAGCACCGAGTACAGATACACTAGCAGTGCAGTCTTCACCGTTTTTGCATGATCAGTGAGAGTTCTCTTATTCAGATCTGGTTGCATTAACTCAGACTTTTTAGAGGCCAGATTTTCCAGCTCCCAGTTGTCCTGAATTGAAGTCTTTGCCGCAGTCGCTGAAATATAGATTCCTTGCGAGTGAGCATGAGATGCACCCAGTCATTATCTCAATAGAATTATCTGGAGAACAAGAATCTCGTTTGATGGAGGTTCTTGAAAGGAACCGCAAGGCGATAGGATGGAGTGCAGCTGATCTCCAGGGAATAAGTTCGGCCCTGTGCTCCCACCATATCTATCTTGAGGAGGACGCGAAGCTATCGCGTGAGTTCCAGCGACGACTGAACCCGAATCTTCGAGAGACGGTCATGAAGGAAATATCAAAATGGTGGAGCGCCGATTTTATCTACCCCATCTCTGACTCCAAGTGGGTTAGTCCATTACATGTGGTGCACAAGAAGACGGGCATCACTACAGTTGTGATCGAGTCTGGAGAGGAGATAGCTACCCGGGTACACACTTCTTGGAGGGTCTGTGTGGACTACAGACGATTGAATCAGGCCACCGAGAAGGATCATTTCCCACTGCCTTTTATTGATCAGATTATAGATAGGCTAGCTGAGAAGAGTCGCTATTGTTTTCTTGACGGGTATTCCGGCTACAATCAAGTGACCATAGCGCACGAAGATCAAGAGAAACGACATTCACCTGTCCGTTTGGGACTTATGCTTTCAGGCGGATGCCCTTTGGTCTATGTAACTCCCCGGCAACATTCCAAAGGTGTATGTTGTCCATTTTCTCAGACATGGTGGGTGACTATTTAGAGGTCTTCGTGGATGACTTTTCAGTCTACGGCGACGGGTTTGATGCTTGTCTTAACTACATAGACCGCATTCTTCAGCGTTGCATAGAGGTTCATCTTGTCTTTTCTTGGGAGAAGAGTAACTTCATGGTGAGTCAGGGGATGGTGCTTGGTCATATCATATTCAACAGGGGCATGGAGGTCGATCCGGCCAAGGTGGATATCATCAGGAAACTCAATCCACCGTCCAACTTGTAACAGTTACGGTCTTTTCTGGGGCATGTCAGTTTCTATCGATGTTTTATTTATGACTTCAGCAGGATTGCCTGACCGTGGACTGATCTACTAACAAAAGACACCGAACTCGTTGTGTCTTGCATCATTTGAGGCTCTCAAAAGCTTTGTTGTTGAGGCTCATGTCCTTCAACCGCCTGATTGGTCTCTCCCATTCGAGATCATGACGGATGCCTCTGATTTTGTCGTAGGGGCTGTACTAAGACAGAGGAGGGATGGAGTACCATTTGTCATTCACTACGCTAGTTGTATATTGGATGTCGTGCATCGGAACTATACTGTCACAAAGAAAGAGATGCTAGACGTAGTCTTCGCCTTGGACAAATTTCGATCATATATTCTGGGATCCAAAGTGACTATCTTTACTGATCATACCGCCATCAGGTACCTCATGGAAAAGAAGGATGCCATAGCGAGACTAACTATATGGATCCTTCTACTCCGAGAATTTGATATTGAGATTAAGGATAAACCTGGAGTCAAGAATGTGGTGGCGGGATCATCTCTTCCGTTAAAAAATCTTAAGGAATCTGAGCAGACTGATCCTATTACAAAGACCTTCCCAGATGAGGTGATCCTTGATATCGCCTTTCTCCCATGGTATGCCGACATTGTGAACTATCTTGTTGTCGAGAAAGTTCCACAAGTTGGCCCAGGCAGCGACTTGAGACTTTCCTTGTGAAGGCCAAGTCCTACCACTGGGAGGATCCCATCCTTTATCATGAAGGAGGGGATAGCGTCTGGCATCGGTACATTCGTCAAGAGGAGCACCACAGGGTCCTCACATACTACCACAAGCCTGAGGCAGGAGGACATCATTATGGGAGGAGAACATCACAGAAAGTGCTTCAATCTGGCCTATGGTGGCCTACCCTCTTCAAGGATTCTGATGAAATCATGAAGAGGTGTACTGACTGTCAGAGGATGGGCACTTGTGGACAACATGATATAATGTCGATGTAGCCCATTCACTTCTGTGAGGTTTTTGGTGCATGAGTGACGGGTCGCTAGATACGTTGATTAATTCGGTCACGTTGTAGCACGTGTACTTAGCGATTCGGTCAGAACCGAGAGAAGATCTCCGTGAAGAGTGTCTCGGCTTAATTTATATCCCGGGCAAGTCCGGGGTCGAACTCAGGGAGGCAAAGGAACAACTTTGGGGTTAATTCGAAAATTAAGTTTTAGATTTCAGTGCGGTATTTTTTTAAGATTTTTCTAATGCAAAAATAAATACCAAATGCAAATGCGGGTGAATTAAGACACTAAGAAAACACAAACAAGGCCAAATTAATTTTAATGTCAAATTAACCCAATTCAGCCAAATTATATTTTTCCTAGAATTCTAATCCAGTGATGAAGACAAAACACATTTTTTTGTAATTTTAGGGGTTAAAATGCAATAACTAAAAATGTACACTTTTTAAGGGTCTTTTTGCAATTTCTCACACAAACAGTAAGAAAAAATTATGAAAAATTTACTGAAATGAAAACATGATGCAAGGAAGCTACAGTAATATTTTTGGATTTTTTTGACAAAGTATGAATTTTTTATGAATTTTTTAGTGAAAATAGAGTGATAGTGAGTAATTAATTTCTATTAAATCCACGTTATCAAATTAATCAACTTGCAAATTATCTCAAGTAGATATTTTTATGAAGAATCCAGGAGAGTTGAAATTTTGCAAAAAGAATATACGGGGATTTAATTAAAAATCAAAAACTAAAATCACTCTACAATTTATTTAAGGCACAAAACAACTCCATTTTGAATGAAATTTGGACAGTATGTTAAGCACTCATCAAAGCATCAAATATAATTTTTGTGGAATTTTTAGAGCAACCGTGTGTTAGATATTAATTTAATAGCACAGAATGGGTAAACTATGTAAAATTTCAGTTAATCAATTTTGGTTAATTACCCATATCTCACAAAAATACAAATAAATAATCAGATAGTAGACAATAAGTTGCTCAACATAATAACATTCTTTCTTGAATAAAATGATGCTCAACAGATGTCCAAATTAATCCACAAAGACAGGGGTGTTCTTGCAAAGTCAGAAAATAAGAATACAACTTGAACTTATGCACAGGGACTAAACTGCAATTCCAAAAACTAGAGAAATAACAAATGTAATTTTTACAAATAAAAAAAATTGAAAAGCACCTTCTTCCTCCCTGCTTACCCGATGGAAGAACCCAAATGTGGCGTGGTCGGCGGCGGATTTAGGCGGAGGAGGGGCGGCTCAGCCGCGCGACCACGCACGGAGGAGGCGGCGCCGGCGGCGCGGTGAGGATCGGCGTGGAAGGAGGGGCTGGTCGCGGTCGTCGGCTGGGGTTTCGAAGGCGGTTGCTGACGCTGGCGGCCGTGGTTGCCGCCTTTGGAGGCCGTTGGCGCGGCGGAAGCTGCTGGGGAGCGCGGCAGAGTAGGTAGCGGCGTTGCCGCTGGCTGGAAAGCCGCCGGCGGTCGGCGGTGGAAAGGAGGGGCGGCGGCGGTGGGTTCTCCCACCGCTGCTGCTTGCTGCGGTTCTTTGTTTTTTTTAATTTTTTTTAATTTTTTTTTGCTTGTAATAAAAGACTTTTTTTTGTTTTAAAATTTTTAATATATTTTTTTAATAATTTTTTTTAAAACAGGAAACAAATGTGAATATATACAAAATGGGAAGAAGACGAATTGGTGATGGTGATGATAGGAAAAAAAATGGTGTGATGTGGGTGGTAATGAAATAACCTTTTTTGTTTTAAAATTTTTTTATTTTTTTAATTTTGTTTAAAACAGGGAATGAACATGGTGAGAAAAGAAAAAAAATGATGATGGTAATAAGATGGAGTAGAAACAAATGGAGGATGGGGGTGATATGATGTGCTAAAAAAATTAAAAAAAATGACAAGATGATAAAATTACCTACGATGAACGCGGATGCCTATGGAGTGCTCTCGTGAGCACGGTCTTCGCTCGAATCGCCGGCGTGCGATGAGCTCGAGCAGCGCGCGGTTGCGGCTGCGATGTTGGCCAAAAAAAACCAACGGATCACACCAGAGAGAGGGTCGTCGTCGCTCGACCGTGGTTGCGTCGCTGTCACCGATTCAACTCAGGGAACTAGGCTCTCCTCACATAAATATGTATCAAAGGCAAAAATGAGGAGAATGGCATGTATATAAAGAAGAAGAAAAATGGAAGTTAGAATTAAGATGGAGTGGGATGGAGGTTAATAAAATGGTGGAGTTGAATTAGAAGTTAGAAAATATGGTGGAGTAATGGAGTTGAATTGGTGGTTATTGTAGAGAATGTAAAATAAAATAAATAAATAAATAAAATAAAGTTGTCTACTTTAATTACAATAGAATAAAAAAGAATAAAATAGATAGTGGACAAATACAAGGGAAGATAAACAACATGTACACATTTTTTTACTTTTCTAATATGTAATTTTTTTGTCTTTTTAATAGTAGCTATGTACAATAGGAGAATACAATAAAATAGTACAATCAAAATACAACACCATAATGATTTTTTTTTATTTTTAGTAATTAAGAAAGATAAAATAAAAAATGAAGAAAGAAAGAATATATACATAATATACAATGTACATCTAGGTCCCAAAACCCAACTTTTGCAAACGAGCTCCGATTTTAATGAAACTACTTCCGTTGGATAGATAATTTTCTAACTTGAACTTTAAAAGTGAGTTTGGTGAATTTGGAGTTCATACGGAGCGGGAATTTAGCTTGGAAGTTGGTCTTTACGGCTTTTTCCTATTGGGATCTAGGAGCAGTTATTTGAGATGAAATTTATTTGTATTTTTGTATTTTTATATACACTTTTATAAACAAGTTAGAGAAAGAATTAGGTAAAAAGGAGTTGAAATGAAATTATTAAAAATATATGAAGTTTTAGGTTATTTACAAGTATGAAACTCCTTATTTTTGCGGCTTTTTATGTGTAATTTATTTTGTACAATTTAATATACAATAATTAGTGTATTTTATTTACAAGAGTCATTTTGTTAATTTATTGATTTTATGGACATTTATTTGGGATTTTACTCGGGGATTTTGCTAAGATCAAGATATTGCGATGATGAATCGCGGATTCATCACCCCCCTATACTTAAACTTTGCTAGTCCTCGAGCAAATAAAGAATGAATAAGTTGGGTTAACCCCTGACTGTGCATGTGAATACAAGACTTGATCCGTTCAAGAACTCTCGGTTTTAGAGATCCTAAGATTCTAAGCTGAACCAAGCTCTAGTCAAAAGGTACCCAATTCCCCTAATCATCAGACTCTCTTTGTATACATATATAGTAGGGATATGACTTTAAGTGTTGACCGCAGTTACAAGAGTAGAGTCACAACGTCACCCAAGGTTCCAGTCCAAGAGACTCTCCTATGGACCCGATCCTCAACACTAGGGAATAAATCATTTCTTGCATCCAATCCACCGTCTCTTTAGTTGTCAGACTTGAAAGTGTAGATGGAAGGCCAGTTGATGAAGGGCATAGGATTGTGTCATTTCTTCTCTCCCTCTCATTGGAACAAGGATCCTCTCAAGTGCCTTATTACGCAACACATTTTTTTGGTGTTGATCAGTGCGTCCGTCAAGAGAAGTTGGAGCCGTCTGCACTTGTTTTCCTGGGAGTACACCGGGGTGTGCCTTTTTTGAGTACCTATCGTACCTTCTACACCCAGACTTGTAGCATTTACGATGCAGAGCCCTTTTTTGGTGCAAGCCCGACTCCTGGTCCTAATAGCGGTGGTCCAAGTGGACACTTTGAAATGGTTGGGAGCGCTCGCCTTTGGTGGAAGCTCTTTTGATAATTGACTTTGTGGAATGAGAGCTTTTCTTTGACATTTCATTGCTTTGTAGTATTTTTGGCTAGCTCCACTGCTTTTACCAAGAGTTGGCGCACACTGATCAACATTTTTTTTATTTTATCACACCCTGGCACCTAGGTAAATATCAAGAGATAGTACAAGAACCATGTTCTCATACTGCCTAAAGATGCTGACACTCAGGTTTCATGAAGCCTTCTTTGATTTTATCCCATCCTCTAGCATCATTAAATCAAGTCCAAACTCAAATCCCTCATCCCAGTTCCTCAAGTGAAATTTCAACTCATCTCATCATAACTGCAGTCGTGTATGTGAGGTGCAGATCATATTCTTAAGGTAGAGACTAAGCATGCAATATAGCACACACATCTTTCAAACTAGGGAAATGTGAATAATTAAGTCAAGGACCCTAATGACTAAGGCTGGTTAACTCAAAATCTCAAGACCTCGTAAACCAAGTGTTCTTGAACATCACTAGTCTTGTGTGAAAGTGAATTGTGTCAGGGATTAAACCAACTTATTAGTTAGTTTTTTTTTAGTTTTTTAGTTTTTTTTATGAATGTTTTTTTTGTTGTTGTTGTTTTATTTTTTATTATTATTTTTTTAGAAAAAGTTTTTTTTGTTTTTTTTTTGACAAACAAAGGCAAAGAAGTTTTTTTTTTGAAAAAGATAGGTGAATAAGAGAAGACTTTTTTTTTGAAAAAGTTTTTTTTAGCAAAAGAGGATTTTTTTTGAAAAGTTTTTTTAAGCAATTTTTTTTAGGAAAAAGTTTTTTTTTACTTTTGTTGTTTTTTTAACCCACCCCATAATTATTGTATAGTATATACAAAAATACGTGAAAGTACGAGGTATGGGTAAAGTATATATGTAATATATACACGCCCCCCTATACTTAGCTTGTGCTATGTCCTCATGGCACTAGGTGACAAAAAGACATAGCTCGTACTAAGCGTAGGAAAGCTAAAATAATAGAAAGTATAGAAGTCGATCCGCCCCCTCTATACTTAGGCTCTGGACAGCCTAAGTGTAGAAGAAGAGCAAAAATGGGGCGGACGAGGTCAAGAGGAGAAATGATGAGTAAATACACATGGCGGGCATCGGTCCCCCCTATACTTAGGCTTTGGTCAGCCTAAGTATAGGACAAGAGTAAGTGTGAGAACCGACGTGATTTCGAGAATATACAACGAAGGGAGAATATGTACAAGAGTGATGGAATCTTCTAAGATGTTGAATCTTGATGCTGCATCTTCATGAAGAGTAATAAGATGTATCTGCTCTGTGCTCACTCTGTATGAAGTTGATGACCTCGACTTGGACTAACTGCTCATTGGAATCAACAAAATGCTTCAACAGTTGTCCATTCACCACATGAGATTGTGCACCATCTGTGAGATTAGCTATCTCTACACTTCCATTCTCGTGCACTTTCTTAACCACAAAGGGACCCGTCCATTTAGATTTGAGCTTCCCATGAAACATCTTCAACCTGGCATTGAACAACCATACCTTTTGTCCAGGGACAAAGTCTTTGCACCTAATGTGCTGATCATGCCATCTCTTTACTTTGTCCTTATAAATCAAACTGTTGTCATATGCCCTATTTCGGATTTCCACGAGCTCGTTCAAGTTCAAGTCTCGACAAAGTTTCCCTAGGTGACAACTCCAATTAATCTTCTTAATTGCCCATTCGGATTTATGAATCAATTCTGCGGGCAAATGGCATGGCTTGCCATAGATCATTCTAAATGGTGAAGTACCCAATGGTGTCTTGTAGGCTGTCCTATACGCCCACAGAACTTGGTCCAAAAGCTGAGACCAGTTCTTCCTATCGGGACGAACCAATTTCTGTAAAATACTCTTCACCTCTCTGTTCGAAACTTCTGCCATGCCGTTGGACTGTGGGTGGTAAGGACTAGTAACTCTATGCTCAAATCCATAGTCCTTAGCTAAAGATCTCATATCTCGGTTCACAAAATGGCTACCCCCATCAGATATCAAAACTTTTGGCACCCCGAACCTAGCAATAATATGGTCTCTCACAAACTTACAGACAGTCTTGCTGTCTGCGGTTCGGGTTGGGATAGCCTCCACCCACCTAGATAAATAATCAACCGCCAATAAAATGTACTCATGCCCTTGGCTGTTGGGAAAGGGACCCATAAAATCTATGCCCCATGCATCAAAAACATCACAAATAATCATCGGTTGCATGGGCATCTCATCTCTCTGTCCAACTGTCCCTCCCATCCTTTGACAGATCGGGCACGACCGTACAAAATCAATAGCATCTCTAAACAAGGTCGGCCAATACAATCCACATTGAAGTACTTTGTGAGCGGTTCGCTTTCCCGAATGGTGTCCTCCAGCCTCAAGTGAATGACAATATGTGAGGACACTATGTTATTCCTCCTGAGGAATACACCTTCTCCAAACACAATCCGGTCCTTCGAAGAAAAGGAAAGGATCGTCCCAGTGGTATCTCCTCGAATCCGACTTCAGTCAATCAATGCTGCTCCTAGTCCAACCATGGGGAACCTGCTTGGAGACAAGATAGTTCACCATGTTGGCATACCACAGGAGGGAGTCAATAACACAAATTGACTCATCTGGGAAGGTCTCTCTAATCCGCTCATGATCAGGAGAATCCTTAAGTTCAATCCGAGAAAGGTGATCAGCCACAACATTCTTCACTCCAGGTTTATCTTTTATCTCCAAATCAAATTCCTGGAGGGGTAAAATCCAAATAAGAAGACGCGCCTTCGCGTCCTTCTTTTCCATTAAGTATCGAATGGTTGTGTGATCAGTATAAATTGTCACCTTAGAGCCCAAAATATATGATCTGAACTTCTCGAGGGCCCATACTACTGCGAGCATTTCCTTTTCAGTCACTGTATAATTTTTTGTGTAGGATCTAAAACTTTGCTCGCATAGTGAATCGCAAACGGAATCCCCTCTCGCCGTTGTCATAACACAGCTCCTATAGCGAAATCTGAAGCGTCGGTCATGATCTCAAAGGGGAGAGACCAGTCAGGAGCTTGTAGGATAGGCGAGGTACAAATCTTCCTTTTCAAGAGCTCAAAGGCCTCCAGACACCTGCGATCTACAACGAACTCTATGCCTTTCCCTAAGAGCTCAGTCAGTGGGCGGGCGATCTTTGAAAAATCTTGAATGAATCTCCTATAGAATCCAACATGCCCTAAGAATGACCGCACTAACTACACGTTGGTAGGTGGATCGAGTTTCTTGATCACCTCCACCTTGGCAGGGTCAACCTCCATTCCCCTTTTGGAGATGACATGTCCCAACACGATACCCTCCGTCACCATAAAGTGACTCTTCTCCCCAGGAGAGTACCAGATTCACCTCTCTACACCTCGTGAGGACTCGGTCTAAGTGCGCTAAACATGTATCAAAAGAATCACCATGGACCGAGAAGTCATCCATGAACACTTCCAGGAAATCTCCCACCATCTCGGCAAATATGGCTATCATGCACCGCTGAAATGTGCCCGGGGCATTGCAGAGCCCGAATGGCATGCGCCTGAAAGCATAAGTGCCGAATGGACATGTGAATGTGGTCTTTTCCTGGTCCTCAGGGGCTATGGCCACCTGGTTGTAGCCTGAGTACCCGTCAAGAAAACAGAAGAACTCTTTCCCTGCGAGTCTCTCCAAGATCTGATCAATAAAAGGCAAGGGAAAGTGATCTTTCTTGGTCGCAGCATTCAGGCGCCTGTAGTCGACACAGACGCGCCACGACGTGGGTACTCGTGTCGCGATCTCTACCCCCTCCTCGTTGGTGACCATCTGAATTCCCGACTTCTTCGGGACAACATGAAGTGGGGCCACCCACTTGGAGTCAGAAATAGGGTATATAAACCCTGCTTTGCACCATTTCTCAATTTCATTCTTCTCTACTTCCCGTAGATTGGGGTTAAGTCTCCTCTGAAACTCACGGGAAGGTCTCACGTTATCCTCAATAAAAATGTGGTGCGAGCAGAGAGCGGGGTTGATACCCACGAGATCCGACACTGTCCAGCCTATTGCTTTGTGGTTCCTCTCTAAGACCTCTAACAACCTAGACTCCTGTTCTAAAGTCAAGTCTGAGCTAATGATTACAGGATATCTCTCTTTGGGTCCCGCAAGAAAGGCATACTTAAGTGTAGGAGGTAGTGATTTCAGTTCTGGCAATGTGGTATCATCAAGCAGATCTGGTTGAACTGAATCTGAATCTGGTTCCGTGCTGCATGAAGGTGGGCTAAGCTGAGTAGTACTCGCCACCAAATCAGAAGTATCGGGAGTCGGATCGTCAAAAGTATCCAAACAATCGGCAAAAGCCACGTCCGACTCGTCATCTATGTCCCATGATTGTTCCGAAGAGGATGGAACTGACAGATCCAGATGGATCTCTAAGTCATCATGAGAATAGGTTGATGCATCTCTAGTAAGATCAGACAACACCTGGCAAACTGCATCATGCACTATATCCTCTCCAGATGAAAGGGTCTCGCTCTGTCCTGAAGGAATCTGTCCCCAAATCCCAACTGTGCTAATCATACTGCAATCTGCCTCTGAAGATGAGTACTCCGTGCTACTCTCTGAATCGGGTCGCTGACACTTGGTTTGCTTCATCTCAAGGTTCACTTCTCCACCTGGAGAACGGAACTTCATCATTCCCGTACCATAGTCGAAAGCTGCGCCTGCGGTCCTAAGGAAGGGTCGCCCGAGAATGATCTGAGATTCTCTCCAATGATTGGGGGTCTCCATGTCCAAGACTGTGAAGTCCACCTGATAGTTCTGTCCCTCAATCGAGATAACGACATTCTTCACTTCTCCCTTAGGTCTCTTCATTGAACGATCTGCGAATTGGAGTAAAGCTCTAGATTTGCGAAGTGGTCCCAACTCCAATTTCTGATATAAGGCTAAGGGAAGTAAGTTGATCGAAGAACCGTTATCTAAGAGTGTGCGTGCAAATGCAATGTCGTCAATACGACTCTCCACATAGTGAGCACCCATGTCTCTCTTTTTCTTTGGCAAAGTCTGATTCTTGAGACAATAGGTTGTGGCTACCGATAAGACATGTGTCTTTACATTTCGGTTATCTTTCTTCCTGCTAACCCTTGTAGGTGTGCATCTCACCTTAAGGTATTTTTGGAAGGCAGGATGGTTAGCCACATATTCATCAAATGGCACCTTCACAGTGATGTTTTCTTTACAAAACCGTGCCATATCGGGGTCATCTTTCTGAATCTTTTTGATGCGCTTTCCTGTCGTAAGAGCACGGGGGAAAGGGATTGAAGCTAAGGAAACAGAGGATGAAGAATCTGAATCATGAACAGAAAGATCATTCTTTGCATTAACGGAAACAGAGTTCTTCATACAAGAATCTTTTTGATGCAACATGGACTCAAAGCCTAAACTATCTACTATAGGTTGTGGAATAGAAGCTGGAGTGGTATCCGCCACAACCGGAGATGCAAGGTCCTCCGTAGATTCAGAAGAATATCCATGCTGACGATGCTGCATACGTGCTCTCCTCCTCCTCTCGACTCCCTGAGTAGAAATCCTCGAATGGTGCTGATGGGGCTTTGGGGCCGAAAACTATGACGAACTTACCGCCGTTCTTTAACAAATGGATAGAGTGGAGGATCTTGATGCCTCTCCTCCTCGTCCCCTGAAGACTCCTCAGGTAGAGCTCCAGAGATGCCCCTTCTCGTGTCCCTCGCCCGGTCAGGTACGACCACGGTCCTTCCACTCCTGAGTGACATGTGGTTAGCCTCGTCACACGAAAGAATCTCATGTTCAGATTTAGGAGATGCTGAATAGTATACCTGACCAAAGTGTTGCTGAGAACTAGAACGGTTCAGGCTAGTGGGGTTAGCCTGAACTTGGGCTGGAATCGAGGTAGAGGGTGCAGTCTGCTCGTCTCGCCATCTTGACAGGCGGTTGACATCCACCCGTAAGTCCTGAACCTCGTTCCTGTAGGAACGTAGCTCGTCGAGTATCTGCTGCTGAATATCAACGGGACTAGACGATGAAGGAAGTGGATAAGACTGGGAAGAAGAACGGGAAGACTGGCCCTGCTGGCCAGTGTACTGCCTCTGCTGCTGCTGCTGGGATTGCGGGCCCTGCTGGCCCGTCTGGTAATGGCTCTGTCGGCCATACTGCTGGTACTGCTGCCTCTGCTGCTGGGGTGGATGGAATCCAGGGCTCTGCTGTGACGGAGGTGGTGCAGAGGTGAATGCGGTATTGTGAAAGGTTGGGGGACGCTGATAGGTCTGTCGGTCTCCCGTACTTCCCTGCCCGGCAGGGTCCTGAGTATACCATATCCCATTCACCTCCCAAACTGGTGGAGGCTCCTCCTGGACTGTCTCTGCTACTGGAGGTGGCTGCTGGAAAGAGTGGGTGTAGGATTGGTCCTGCTCCCACGGCTGGGGTTGCCCTGACACCAAATGCTCCTGAACATGGTGAACTCGGTATACGGGAGCAGAGGGTGCAGTCATGACGGGTATCCTTATCTTAGATACCTTCTCAGTCAACTCCTCCATCTGTTTTGGAAGTTTGGAGACGCTCCGGTCTAACTCATCAATCCTCATGTCGATCTTCTCGACTACAGTAAGCTTGTCAGCAAGAAGTCCCATGCTAGGGATCACGTCCTGAGAAAGATCGACTACAGCTGATTTTCCCCCTCCAAATGAGAGTGAACTGGGGGATGTTGTATAGGCCCTGCTGGCCATCTGTGAGCGGCTAGTTTCAGCCATCTGCTCGAATACCCTCCAGACGGTATCCGCTCCTCGTGATGTATAGCTGCCTCCACAGGCAGCGCTCACTAAACCCTGCATCTCAGGGTTGAGACCAGTGAAGAAGGATTGGGCCAAGATGTTGTCATCTAGTCTATGACAAGGACACTTTTGCAGGATGTCCTTGAATCTTTCCCAAGCATCACAGAAGGCTTCATTGGGTAATTAGGAAAAACTCGTAATTCGCGTCCTCATCATGTTAGTTCTACTCAACGGGTAGAACTTCTTTAGGAATAGGTCCTTGAACTGGGCATAAGTGGTGACGATGATTCCAAGATTCTTCACCCAGTAATCGGCTTTTCCACCCAAGGCAAATGGAAGGGCTTTGAGCCTAATATAATCCTGACTAACATTATTATGTTTGAGGTTAGCACAGATGAGCTCAAAGTCCCTTAGGAATGCATATGGTTCCTCAGAAGCATTCCCATCGAAGTGTGGCAACAGGTTCAGAAAATGCGGCTTCAATTCAAAATCAACCTCGGGTTCGGCCGGACTCAAGTAGTTATGAATTTGATATTGTCCAGGGTTATAAGCCGCATCCATTGGTAGTTGGACCCCAACATTTAACTGTCCCAACTGAGCTCTCAGTAATGCTTGTTGCTGCTCAGATGCAGCTAATCGGGCAAGTATACTTCTCATTGGGTCTTCATGGTTCTCTTCTTCCTCTTCTTTCTTCTTTGGCATTTTACTCGAATCTTCTTTATGTCCTGAATCAGCAATGTTTTCTTGATTAGAAGAGGATTTATGAATCATGATATTCTCACCAAGGCGATGGTCTTCCTCGGTGAGGTGGGAAGAGAGAAATGGAATGGTTTGAGAGTAACCATCCCGAGAGTGAGTGATCCTGGGCTCAAGAGGGTCATGAGTCCAGGTTGGTCCAAGTTGCGCTTGGACCTTTGAAGACGTACTTTTTGAATGGTTCAACGAGAGATTCGCAAAGTCCGAATAAATATCCCCCCAATCAGTCATCTTCGATGTCAAAAGAACTGATTAGATCACGATAATCAATGAGGCGCTAATTCTACGGTGCACGTAAATGTGCGGAGTGAACTCACACAATACAAACGCAATTCAAACCCCCAATTTCACCAACTCAACACATGATGGCCGTAAGGGTTCGGCCGATTTATCTGGTCAATTTTAGTTGGTGAGAATACAATATTGAAAAGATTAACGAGCTGTTAGATGCCCGTATTTTCCTACAGACTGGCCTGGTTCTTACGACTAGTTTGACCTACTTTCAGCCAGTATAGGAGTAAGTACGGACCGTAAAAATACGGCTACCCGTTCCTTGAGGACTAATGCGTCCTCTAAACCTCCCACTCTGCTAAGGAAGTCCGGACCGTTTACCGGCTACCCGTAAATCCTCACTGAAAAGTAGCTAATCGCCTAAAAATAAAGAACCAGTAGTAAGTAAGAAATCCAGACTTGGCTCTATCCTAGGGTCATCTCTCTCCCTCACTTGCAATAAAAACAAACAATGAGGGCTTTATGCACCCGAGAACAAGGGTTCTTTTTATTCCAATTAATTAAATCGACCTGCTCAATTCAGTCCCAATTTTAGAGTTAGGTTATCACTTGAATTTTATATGAACACACAAGCACGTCTACCGTTCAGTCCCAATTTCCTTTTGACCTTAAGTTGTAAAACAAGAGGGGAATCGGAAATCAGAATGCAAACGAGAAACTATGATGCATGCTCAGAAGGAGGTATACTTACAGTGAATCCCAGCACTCTTCATGCGTTATGCAAAACTGAATTTGTAAATATTACACTAAATGCATGCAGATCGAGAAAACCGCACCTAAACAATATACTATTAGCGGGGAAGAATTGATTGGATTTGAGCTAAGTAGTACGTGTCTATGTGCGTCTCATTATGAATCTTATAAGATATGTGAATCTTCTAAGATAAGTGTGGCCTAAATTACTATGGGCACAAATAAATTTGAATCTAAACTACCGTGTGCCTAATCCTTAATTTCGCCACTCAAGTCAAGCCCCACCCTCGCCGGAGAGTGAAACAGGCTCGACACACCACAAATAATGTCTAAGTCTTTTTACATGCGCGAGCTCTCAAACAAGAGCCGCTATAAATGAGCAATATAAATAATTACAACAATTTACAAAAAATTCTCTCGAAGATAAACTAGTTCTCCTCGCACTTCAACAGTCAACTCGCGTCGCGTCCGTCAACCTCCGATGCACTCCAAGTCCACCGGGCCCTCGCAAGGAAAATGAAATTTATATTAGAGAGATAAACAACAAAATATATACAAGAATATGAAGACAAATAATTGAAAGGAAATGGATTAATTACAAGTGGGCTCGGGGGTCAGACTACCCGAGTAAATGGAAAACTAAATCCAAATTTTTAAATTAGTCCCTAAGTCGTTTGCCTCCCCGGCAACGGCGCCATCTGACAGGTCGCTAGATACGTTGATTAATTCGGTCACGTTGTAGCACGTGTACTTAGCGATTCGGTCAGAACCGAGAGAAGATCTCCGTGAAGAGTGTCTCGGCTTAATTTATATCCCGGGCAAGTCCGGGGTCGAACTCAGGGAGGCAAAGGAACAACTTTGGGGTTAATACGAAAATTGAGTTTTAGATTTCAGTGCGGTATTTTTTTTAGATTTTTTTAATGCAAAAAGAAATACCAAATGCAAATGCGGGTGAATTAAGACACTAAGAAAACACAAACAAGGACAAATTAATTTTAATGTCAAATTAACCCAATTCAGCCAAATTATATTTTTCCTAGAATTCTAATCCAGTGATGAAGACGAAACACATTTTTTTGTAATTTTAGGGGTTAAGATGCAATAACTAAAAATGTACACTTTTTAAGGGTCTTTTTGCAATTTCTCACACAAACAGTAAGAAAAAATTATGAAAATTTTACTGAAATGAAAACATGATGCAAGGAAGCTACAGTAATATTTTTGGAATTTTTTGACAAAGTATGAATTTTTTATGAATTTTTTAGTGAAAACAGAGTGATAGTGAGTAATTAATTTCTATTAAATCCACGTTATCAAATTAATCAACTTGCAATTATCTCAAGTAGATATTTTTATGAAGAATCCAGGAGAGTTGAAATTTTGCAAAAAGAATATACGGGGATTTAATTAAAAATCAAAAACTAAAATCACTCTACAATTTATTTAAGGCACAAAACAACTCCATTTTGAATGAAATTTGGACAGTATGTTAAGCACTCATCAAAGCATCAAATATAATTTTTGTGGAATTTTTAGAGCAACCATGTGTTAGATATTAATTTAATAGCACAGAATGGGTAAACTATGTAAAATTTCAGTTAATCAATTTTGGTTAATTACCCATATCTCACAAAAATACAAATAAATAATCAGATAGTAGACAATAAGTTGCTCAACATAATAACATTTTTTCTTGAATAAAATGATGCTCAACAGATGTCCAAATTAATCCACAAAGATAGGGGTGTTCTTGCAAAGTCAGAAAATAAGAATACAACTTGAACTTATGCACAGGGACTAAACTGCAATTCCAAAAACTAGAGAAATAACAAATGTAATTTTTACAAATAAAAAAAAATTGAAAAGCACCTTCTTCCTCCCTGCTTACCCGATGGAAGAACCCAAATGTGGCGTGGTCGGCGGCGGATTTAGGCGGAGGAGGGGCGGCTCAGCCGCGCGACCACGCACGGAGGAGGCAGCGCCGACGGCGCAGTGAGGATCGGCGTGGAAGGAGGGGCTAGCCGCGGTCGTCGGCTGGGGTTTCGAAGGCGGTTGTTGACGCTGGCGGTCGTGGTTGCCGCCTTTGGAGGCCGTTGGCGCGGCGGAAGCTGCTGGGGAGCGCGGCGGAGTAGGTAGCGGTGTTGCCGCTGGCTGGAAAGCCGCTGGCGGTCGGCGGTGGAAAGGAGGGGCGGCGGCGGTGGGTTCTCCCACTGCTGCTGCTTGCTGCGGTTCTTTGTTTTTTTTAATTTTTTTTTGCTTGTAATAAAAGACTTTTTTTGTTTTAAAATTTTTATTATATTTTTTTAATAATTTTTTTTAAAACAGGAAACATATGTGAATATATACAAAATGGGAAGAAGACGAATTGGTGATGGTGATGATAGGAAAAAAATGGTGTGATGTGGGTGGTAATGAAATAACCTTTTTTTGTTTTAAAATTTTATTTTTTTTTAATTTTGTTTAAAACAGGGAATGAACATGATGAGAAAAGAAAAAAAATGATGATGGTAATAAGATGGAGTAGAAACAAATGTAGGATGGGGGTGATATGATGTGCTAAAAAAAATTAAAAAAAAATGACAAGATGATAAAATTACCTACGATGAACGCGGATGCCTATGGAGTGCTCTCGTGAGCACGGTCTTCGCTCGAATCGCCGGCGTGCGATGAGCTCGAGCAGCGCGCGGTTGCGGCTGCGATGTTGGCCAAAAAAAACCAACGGATCACACCGGAGAGAGGGCCGTCGTCGCTCGACCGTGGTTGCGTCGCTGTCACCGATTCAACTCAGGGAACTAGGCTCTCCTCACATAAAGATGGATCAAAGGTAAAAATGAGGATAATGGCATGTATATAAAGAAGAAGAAAAATGGAAGTTAGAATTAAGATGGAGTGGGATGGAGGTTAATAAAATGGTGGAGTTGAATTAGAAGTTAGAAAATATGGTGGAGTAATGGAGTTGAATTGGTGGTTATTGTAGAGAATGTAAAATAAAATAAATAAACAAATAAAATAAAGTTGTCTACTTTAATTACAATAGAATAAAAAAGAATAAAATAGATAGTGGATAATTTACAAAGGAAGACAAACAACATGTACACATTTTTTTACTTTTCTAATATGTAATTTTTTTGTCTTTTTAATAGTAGCTATGTACAATAGGAGAATACAATAAAATAGTACAATCAAAATACAACACCATAATGATTTTTTTATTTTTAGTAATTAAGAAAGATAAAATAAAAAATGAAGAAAGAAAGAATATATACATAATATACAATGTACATCTAGGTCCCAAAACCCAACTTTTGCAAACGAGCTCCGATTTTAATGAAACCACTTCCGTTGGATAGATAATTTTCTAACTTGAACTTTAAAGTGAGTTTGGTGAATTTGGAGTTCATACGGAGCGGGAATTTAGCTTGGAAGTTGGTCTTTACGGCCTTTTCCTATTGGGATCTAGGAGCAGTTATTTGAGATGAAATTTATTTTGTATTTTTGTATTTTTATATACACTTTTATAAACAAGTTAGAGAAAGAATTAGGTAAAAAGGAGTTGAAATGAAATTATTAAAAATATATGAAGTTTTAGGCTATTTACAAGTATGAAACTCCTTATTTTTGCGGCTTTTTATGTGTAATTTATTTTGTACAATCTAATATACAATAATTAGTGTATTTTATTTACAAGAGTCATTTTGTTAATTTATTGATTTTATGGACATTTATTTGGGATTTTACTCGGGGATTTTGCTAAGATCAAGATATTGCGATGATGAATCGCGGATTCATCAATGAGGCATTGATATCATGGGTCCATTCCCTGAAAGTCAGGGATTTGAGTACATTCTGTTGGTTGTCGATTATGTGAGTCGTTGGGTTGAAGCCATACCTGCCCGAACCGCAGATGCTAAGTCTGTTTGCAAATTTTTGAGGAAAAATATCATTTCATGGTTTGGGGTGCTTAGAGTATTGATATTTGACAGGGGGTCTCACTTTATTAACGACAAGGTAAAGGTTCTTGCTAACGAGTTCAGCATAGACCATCGAGTTGCCACTCGATATCATCCTCAGACCAATGGTCTTGCTGAAGTATTGAACAGGGAGATAAATACGATATCGTAGAAGGTAATCCGCCCAGACCGAAAGGATTGGTCACAGCTTTTGGACTCGGTCTTATGGGCATATCAGACTTCCTTTAAGACTCCTTTAGGTACTTCTCCCTTTTGTCTCGTTTATGGCAAGCCCAGCCATTTACCTGTTGAGATTAAGCATAAGTCATTTTGGGTTATCACCAATATATTATTGGATCCAAATAGTATAAGTGATCAAAGGAAGGCAGAATTGGCAGCCCTAGAGGATCTTAGAGATACAACCTTGACAAACAGCCTACAATATAAGGAGAGAGTAAAGATATGGCATGATTCTCATATAACCATATGCAGTTTGAGCCAGATCAGAGAGTATGGTTGATTGATGACTATTTCCAGGGAATTTGCAGAGTAAGTGGAAGGGACCATACCTGGTCTGAAAGGTGCATGACAATGGTAGTATCGACATATCTGAAGTGTCATCTGAGTCCACCTTTCGTGTTAATGGTCAGCACCTCAAACCCTATCTAGTTCATGAGCCGTTGAACATGCGTGCTTTTAGGAAATGGCTAATCAACCCACGGACCCCCTTGTTCCAGGGACCAAGATGTACTCCAAGCAATTCCAGCAATTTCTCTTGATTCATTTGATCAAAGCAACGGACTACGTCAGCTTTAATAAGATAGTCGAGGGCTGGCCAAGCAATCATTGCGGCAAATGCCTTCCCACAACCTCGACGAGCTTGATTCCAACCCTAGAGAGCATCTTCACACCAAGCAGGGTCAACTATGTCCGCCCAGTCTTCTTCGACGCATCCCCCTTCAGTCCCAACACGTGCAGGCAGAGCGAAAGCTCTCGAGCAGGTCTAAGACTATATTCGGCCTCATTTAATATCATATCTAGGCGTCTCTTCCCCGGGGTTCTCCTTCTGCTTTTCTGCTTTTATCCTTTGAGACGGGAGGCTTTCCTTGACGTCGTCCCTATTCATTTTGCATGAGATGTGGTCTTTGACTCACATCATTTGCATCTCATGCCTGATTATCATTATTTTTCAGTCTTGTATAGATCCATATGTTCATATCTTCTCATTCTTTAGTCTAACACCCCATCTTCATCTTGTGATTATGTTATACTTAGGGTGTACTTTACCCTAAGTATGGGGGGGGTCAGATTTTCGATTATTCTTTTGATTCTTTTTACCTCTGTTTTGCTGCCTATACTTAGGGAGATCATACCCTAAGTATAGGGGAGGTAGACCCTGTACATTCTCTCACTCGGTTTTCCCTTTGTGTATGGTCTGCTATACTTAGGATTACTTGATCCTAAGTATAGGGGGAACCACCGAGCTCTGTTCATGTTATTCTTGTATTCGTCATTGTAGTATAGCCTTTCGTTTCACTTCCCTATACTAAGCACGAGTTATGTCTTCTTCATCGCTCTTTATTCACTCTGAGGACATCGTTCGAGCTAAGTATAGGGGGTGTCGTATATATTGTATATATACTTTAGCCTAACTCATAGTTTGTGTGAGTGTGTTAATAAGTAAAATGGCTAAAAATCACTTATTAAAAATCACAAAAATTTCAATATTTTCTGTGTACATAAAATTCTTTCTTGCACATACATAGCTATTTATAAAAATTAATTTTGTACAAATATTTGTAAAAATATTTTTCTTGTGAAAAGATTGTAAATATTTGTGTATTCAAACTATGTATATAGTACACAATTTTTGTAAAATATTTGAAAAATAAAAGTTTGCAAAAACCCATGTGTAAATGTTTGTAAATAGTTTGCCAAACTTCTGCATCCATGCATGCATTCAAACATTTTCAAAATTTTGCACATTTTCAAAAACTTTGAATAAAGAGTTTTTTGTAAATATTTTTATATTCTTCTGAATCATAGTTGATATTTAAACCAATTTGGAATTAAATTGGAAAATAGAGCTTGGTTAAGACCTTAATCCACCTAATTCTAAGAGGAACCTTATAGGATTTGGGGTTAAGACTTTCCAGGTCCATTAGTGACTTAATTCTTTGAGTCCACTAGGCTATGTTCACATGTCTTCTTGATGAGCCTATGTAGAATACTTAGGCCATGTTCGGTTCAAGGGGGGAGCTTACCCCACTTACCCCATTTTTTATCTCTCCTATGTGGGTCCCACTTTTACCTTTTTTAATATATTAAATAAATCAATTCTTTTTTATCAATTCCATCAAAAAATAATATATTATACCATCATATCATATAAAATTATAAACTACTCCACTTCTACTCACTTTTCCAAACTTCAATACAATCACATCACAATAACTACTCACTTTTCCAAAATTCAATACAATCATATCACAACAAACCCACACCTAGTTTAACCCTCTATCCAAATACCAAAACATAAAAACGGGTTACCCCTGACCAGTTTAACCCACCTTAACCCGCATACCAAACTCACCCTTAACAACACACACGTGACTCTCACAGATAATGGCTTTACTAGGATCACCACTTTACACTCAATTCCACACGGATGAGGTGGTGAGGAGGCTGTTTCCTTTGGCTTGGGGTAGCATACGAGGGTAGTACTTCTAGGCGGAACCTCTCGTCTTCCTCTACGGAGGGAAGTGCGTCTCAACTTGATCTGGCAGTGTTGAGGTCTAAAGACAAGAGTTGTGGGTTGCAATAATGCTTCAAAAGAGGGATAGTCTGCTAGCTCGAGAAGAAGAAGTCCTTATGTATATATGTTGCACCATGTAGATATGTTGTACATATGCACATAAAAAAATGCATGCAAAAGAAAGAAAACTAAAAAAAAGTAGCGGGCCTGATAGAAAATGAAATGCCTATCGGAGTGTATATAGCCAAATAAAGCAAATCTTGTGTTACACCTTCTCATTTCAGGAAGCTTGCAGTGGGAGACTTAGCTACACTGGTTGGGTTCCCAGGGATACGTGGCTACACTGTCCACGGTCCATTCTCTTCTTACCCCCTCTTCTTGAGCCGGTTGAACTTGAACTTAGAAGGGGATACCCCGCTCCTCGAGAAAAGAGCTGTTGGACTAGGGCATTAGAGTTACCTTATTGAGGGAGGTTGTTGCCTTGTCATTTCTGAGGTGGGGAGCTACATATCACTTACACGGTACAAGAAACGATTCATGGTCATTAGAGTTTGTGTATGTAGACTTGTTATGATATGGATTATCGAGGAGTCTTGACCATAGATTGGTGGAACTTAGAGGCTGTTGAGTCTTAAACCTAGGTCTAAATAAGGTTCCGACAAACTAATAATCCAAAGGTCTGACTGAGCTCCATACTTCGATTTAATGAAGACAAGTTTAATAATCAACCTTGATTCTCCTTCTTTTTCTTTTCCTTTTCTTTTCCCCTTCTTTTTCAAATAAGTGTTTGCTAAGGGACTAGCAAAGGTAAAGTATGGGGGGTGATGAATCTTTGATTCTCACTATTTATTCTTTTATTTTAGCTATTTATTTTGGCAAAGCATCATGTAAAAAAGTGAATACAATAAGTTAGCATTCTCCATGCATATGTTAACAGTGTATATTTAGCATGTATTTGTGCAAAAATAAAAGAATAAAGGAAAAGAAAAAGGAGGGAGGTCTTAGAATAAATACGGAGTGACCCGAACCCCAAGAGAAGGTCAAACCTTGACCTGATCGCCAAACAAAACAAGTAGAGAGAGATAGGGCCTACTCTATATTGTGCATATTACTTATATATGTAAATAACTATTCTGGATAAAAATAAAAAATAAAATAATCTTTTTACCTCCTTGTATATACTCCTAAAAATAAAACAAACATAAAATAAAAATCAGGAAAATAAAATAAAAACAAGAATCAAATCCTTCTTACTTGTACAAAATACATGCATATAGATAACATCCCCTACTTATTTCAAAATTGTACATCACTCATAAAAATAAAATAAAAATTTTTATACTCCTAAAAATATGTTGAATATAAATGAAATACAAAATTAGGGTATTTGATAAAATAATAAAAATAAAAATACTTGTATAAAATACATAGGTATATTATACATGTTTATAATACTTTATACTGTATACAGATTAATTTATTTTCATAAAAATAGTTTGAAAAATAACAAACATTTTTTATTTTATATACTTTTTATTTTGAAGGCATTTACTATTTTTTATTGATTTTAGAAATATTTTGCAAATTCCTTTTTTTCTAATTGGCGGGACCAGGGGTTGACCTCCGGTCAACGCCCTCTTCCAGGCTTGACCCGACCGACCCCTCTCGCCGGAGCTAGTTCTCCCCTTTTTCCCGGTCGGGTCGAGCCTCCTTCTGATCCGAATCTTCACCCGCGCCTCCTCCCGAGATCCAGCACCTTCGCGGATCCCTAGGAAGGCGCCGATCTTCCTAGGGTTGCGCGCCTTCGTCCGATTCTCTCACACCCTTGGGAAGCCTATATATCATCTCTTTCGACCTCCTGGTGTCGTAGCTCGTTCCTCGCCCCTTCCTCCACCCTTAGACATCCCTAGCTGAGTGACAACAGCTGGGAGACGCCTCTGGAGAGTAGTTTGGTGGCCTGAATCAATAAGTCACTCTTCGTGGCCGGAGATCCGCCGCGAGTAGCCTCCCCGCCTTCCGCAACAAGGTTGAGGCCATTACCTCGTCGACCATCTTCACCTGGAGCTCAGGAACTCATTCCAATCTTCAGGTATCCCTCATATCCCCTTTATTTCTTCGTTCGATTCACTCATTCCATTTTGCACCGCTGCACGTTCATTTGCTCCGCCCCGATCGTCGGAACTTCATCTCACCTCTACACCCGTATCGATCGAATCCCCTACGAACGCACATCTTCGCACCGCACCTTGATCATCCCTAGGCTTGACCTCCTGGTCGGGATTGGGGTCGTGATCCCCTTCTTTCACCTTCGCCGGGATTTAAATGCCATCCACCCTCATTTCTCTGACTTTCGCCAAGGAATAGCCCTCGCCAGAGCTATGCCTCCGAGCAGAGCACCCATTGCAGGTCCAGGATCATGCGGAAGACCCTCACTCGGCCCTCGACTACTCAGACGGAGTAGCTCCAGACGTACTTCATCGCTACGCCCATCCAACCATTCTCCTTCGCATCGGAGCTCGCCATCAGACGCGGAATACCTTCACGACACTCCATACCTCCAAGGTGAGCTCATCGGCCCAGTGGATCTTCTCCATTCACCGATAGAAGTTCACCGGAAGGGTGTTCCTCCTCCATCTTTGTCTGCCATTGGATATCGATGCCCCCGCCAGATTACGCCACCGTCGTCCGACAGAAAGCTGCTGCGGCCGTTAGATCGGAGCTGCAGCTCCAGATCCAACCACACATCCGCGACAGAGTTTGCATCGTCAGATCAGCATGTGGCAGCCATCAAAGCCGTACGTCCACGACCTCTTCCGCGTGCGCCACGTGCCCTAGCATGGGTATATTTCGCTTTTGCCCTCGCACTTTCATGTGTAGCTATTTAGTCCATTAAATATATTTGTAGTTTAATTAGTTTACAGTTTGGACCTCGAACTTTTCATATTTGCATTTTAGTCCTGCTCCATGATGAATCCACATTTCATCATCTTTATTCTATCATTTTGGCCTCAAAAACCCTAGCAAATGCATGTAAATGTCATTAATTCCAGCATCTTAGCATTCAAGCATGTGCATGTAAATAGTATATAAAATATTGTATTTAAAGCCAAAATTATAGAATAAATAAAAGAAAAAGAATAAAATATTGTAAATATTTTATCACCCGAAACTCCGAGACCTGGGCATCTCGATGACTAGGTCGACAAGGAATAAAGTAGGGGGAGATAAGGGCCATAATACAATTAAATCCCCTTTTGTTTTTGTTCATTCTTTATTCATTTTGGGACCTATTTTGGTTCCACTTTTTATACCTCAAATTAATAAACTTTGAACATGAAAGTTGTAGATAATTAAATATAGAAAAATACAAAATTGATTTCACTTACAAATAATGTACATATAAAAAGTTAAGATCTGGATAAAATCCTAGAATCCCAACTTCCGAGACCTGTATCTCCCTAATAAAAACTCCAAATGCATCAAACTCACCATTAATTGTATATAATTCAAAATAACCTATTTAACGGCAGTGGTTTCGCATTTGGCGGAGCTACGGTTTGAAAGTTGAGTTTTGGACCCCTATTGTATACTTGTACATATTAAAATATTCATTTTATTATTTATTCATTATTTTTATAATTTTATATTTTATAATTTTGTAAATATTATTTATAATTTATTTGTATATTAAAATCAGAATAGAAACACAAAATAAACATAAAATAAAATACTTGAATAGAATATACATAGGTATAATACTTGTATCTATACCTACATAAATGATACTCCTATTTTATTAAATATATAAAACACTCCAGAAAAAAATAAAAATATATTTAAGTACATAAAAATATTTAATAAATTTATAAAATAATAAACCAAAATAAATAAATAAATAACACAAAATAAAAATAAATTAATAAAATATATAGATATATATACCTATATAACCCAAAAGGGTAACTTGTAAAATTATACCTCATAAAAATAATTAAAATTCATAATAAAATAATTTATAAAATAATAAACATTTTTTATTTAATAACCTAAAGTTAAATAAATTGTTTACTGTTTTTAAATTAATTTTTAAAGTATTTTCTGGAGGTTTTTCCTGGTTGGTCCACGTGGACCAACCAGGTGGTCTAGACTGTTGACCGAGGTTAACAGTTTGACCTTCCTCCCGTGCCTCTGTCAGAACGTGGTTTTCCTCGATTTCGTGGATTTTTGGAGACCTCATCTTTCATTATTTGGGGTCGAGTCCTTCTGGGATTTTTCTCCTCGATCATCAGGCTTACTCGCCCAACGTTTATCTCGAGTATTGGATCATTGCGTCGCCCGATATACCTCGACCTTTGGAGCACCAGAACCACATGGTCAAACCCTTTATAGTGCATCATCCTCTTCCATTCGAAATTCGAACCCCTCATTCTAGGTTTAGCTCCCATCTCTTGCGCCCCGGAGCTCTAGGAAGGTGACAGCTTCCTGTAGAGGTCGTCAGGCAGGTCGAGCAAAAGCCCGAGGAGGCTCCAATCACCTCCGCCATTCTCGCCGGCGTTGAGGTATATCCCTCTAGCTCCGGCCATCGAGGCAGTTCTTTCTCCTCTTCTTTTTTTTGCGTTTTCTCCTCCTTAGCCTTAGGAATATTTCCCCCAAAAAACCTTTCGATTTCGCCATTCGATTCGCCCTTCACGTCCACCTCACCGGAGCGCACCTCCGGCCACTCTTCATTTCGCCGCTATTTGCCGCCATTCCACCACCGCGGGACCCAGGCACTTTTCCCTGGGTCCTCTCATACTTTTCTGCAGGTCAAAGCCTTTCGACAAGGACCTGGAGCTTGTTTTGCTCACTCGCCGGAGATCCACGGAGCCCAAAGCTCTGCCGCCTTCTAGCGCGTGCCTCGGCCGTCGTCGAGGAGTTTTGAAGCCTCCAGCACCTAGAGGAGGACCGTAGGAAGTCGTTGGCCATTTTTGAAGCTTGAAGGACTCCGGAGAGGCTCGATCTGGCCGGGAGAACTTCGCCACGCCGGAGTTCCTCCCGGTTCTTCGTCCTGCCTCGCCCGACGTTGGATCTCAGCCATCTTCCAGTTCGTACAATAACTGTTAGATCTCCCCCGCACAACCACCATCGGATCGAGTCGTGGGATCTAATCACCGCCGTCAAAGCCGAAGCGTCATCGACCGTCCGATCATCGACACGTGGCAAGTGGATGTGTATCAGCCGTCGGATCGCGCACGAGGCTTTAGGAGTAAGTATTTTGCACTTTAACCCCTATCATTTTTGTAATTTTTACTTAGTCCATAAACATTCGTCTGTAGTTTAATTATTTTTGTAATATTTGCATCTAGGCCCCTGAACTTTGATTAATTACATTTCGGTCCAGTCCACGTCACCTCACGTAATCTGTGCACGTGGGGTGGTGGTGATTTTGCAAGGACCCCCTCGCGGGTTTAGTTATTTATTTTTAGTCCAGGAACTTTTATATTACATGTAATATTTTTGGATAAATTGCATAGCAGTCCCTGGGAGTTTTGTATTTTGCACTTAGGTCCCTCCCAGGCACGTGCTAGTCACGCGCGGGGGTGGGTATTTTGCAGTTGAGCCCTTGCGGCTTTGGGTATTTGTAATTAATCCAAGAACTCCATTTATTAGTTGTATATTTTGCGTGAAAATGCACTTTGGCCCCTGGATGCTTGCTTGTTTGCATTTATGCCCTTGCTAGTAGTGTAGTTTCTTGATGTTGTATCTATTTATTTCATGCATATACAAAATGCTAAAAATCACCAAAAAATTAGCTTAAGCTCCTGTTGCATTGCTCATTCACATTATATTTTTGTATTGCATTTTTATTGCATTTTCATATTTATTAAAAATAAAAATATGCATTTTTGTTATTGTTTGCATTAGAAAATACCAAAAAAATATCAAAACTTCTTGAAAAATTCCAAAAAAATCACTTAGGTCTATTTTAGTGTATTTTAGCTTCAGGCCAAAAATCATTAAAATTTCAAAAAAACCTTAAAAATTAGAAAACTCAAAAAACCTTCATAAAAATCTAAAAAACCCTAGAAAAATCCTAAAAATGCAAACTCAGGTTCTGTAGTTTCCTTATTTTATTCTCTTTTATTTAAAATTAATTTGAAGATTTTTAGACTGATTTCTATTTTTAATCCTCATTTTAATTTCGGCCAGTAGCCTAGTTTACTGTTTTCTTGTATTTTGACTCTTAGAAATACCAAAAATATTCAGAAAAATCCCCAAAAATCACAAAAACATCATAAAATCATAAAAAGCCCAAAAACATTCTATTTCCTAATTTTTGACTATTTTTACCTATTTTTATAAATACCTTATCCCCTCTTTTCTTATATTATATATATTCTAGTTATTGAAAAGGAAAAAATATATAAAATATAAAAAGAAAATATAAAATCAGAAAATTAAAATCAAAATACAAAAATACAAAATTAAAAATTAAATAAATAAAAAAAATTAAAACCCACAAAATTTTTACACACTTGTAGACACTTCATCACATTCACTCTTGCACATTTTGTCTGATCTGTCTTGCTTGCTCCTTGTGTTCGACACTATACATACTTGCACTATACACATTTTTGTAGAGTTAAAAATAAATTTGACTCCACGTCTGTTTTTTTTCATTGCTTGATTTATATATTGTGGGTTCATTGTTGATTTTGATTGGGATTCATTGAGGGTCGCCACAGCGACTGTTGTCTCCACCTTGTGTGAGATACATTTTAGACCCTCGTGATTTTCGATTAAATCAAATGGCGCTGTTGCCGGGGAGCAACAGCATATAGATCGTATTTTTGAGTGATTGTGATCTTTTTTGCATTATTGCTTTGTTTGATCTCTCCACTTTTGATATATCTTATTAAGCTATCTGACCATCTTCTTTCTTGTCTTCTTGCGAGGGATCGCGGATCGAGGAGGATCGCCTAGGGGATCCGATGCATCATTGGGAGGCGGAGGCGGCTATTCTAGCCTAGCCGGTAAGAGAAAGCAGGAGGATTTGAGAGAGAGGATAGTTAGTGGTTTTTATTTTTGTGTGAGAGAGAGACCGTTATTAATTTGTAATAATACAGGTACTTGGACACTTGAACACTCGGGCCTAATTTCCAGGTGTTTGTACACCTGGGGGCTCACCGCGGTTTTCACTGTGTTTTCACCACTGTCATTTTCCGGTTTTGTGTTATTTTCTTTTCTTTTGTGGAATGAACCCTTAGCTTTTAGGCTTGCTTGATCAAGTAAATTAGGTCCAAACACCTAACAACCTTTGCATGTACCTATAGTGCGTTTTGGACTTAGTTTAAAACTCTAAGCAATCGTTTCATCATCTTCAAGCCTTTGCGCCGCGAGCCCACCTTGCCAAGCGCTTCTCCTGAACTCGATGTGTCGAGAGGAGGAGGGGTGAGCCTAGACCAGACTCTTGGATTGAAAGCGGTGACCGACTTGTGGTTCTTCACGCTAGCAATTGCCTACTTAGGACGATTTTCGTGTGCATATCGGCATATAGATTAGGTTTATAAATTCCTGTTTTGCATCCTGCATGAAGAGAGCTGGAGGCACTGTAAGTCTTTTTACTTGAGCATTCATCATTTTGGCACAAAGGTGAGATTTCCATCTTGGTGCCAACTTGCATAGCTTTCCCGACTCTTCTCCCTCTGTTTTTGGATCAAATAGGAATCAAAGAAAAATACAAAAATGTTAGGCGCTTGTATTGAATTGACTCAAAACAAGTGATAACACTAAAAAATTGAAAAGGGACTGCTAAAGAAAACTTGACCTAAATAAAATTGGATAATTGGACTCATTGCTTGGGGTGAGTAATACCCTCACTTGTATTCCGGTTGCATGGAAAGGTCTCCTTCCAAGTGAGTAGAGCGGCTTCGTAAGGATTATAGCCCAAAACCCAGCCTGTGGCTGCCTTGTGTATCGCCTGGATTTCTGAAGTATTTGCGCTACTATCGTACGTAGACGAGTATGGCTTGGTCACCATTTATGGCTCTCTATTGTGTAGAGCATCGACCTTGTCCGAAGTATCGAGCATAGGACACGCCTTTACGGGGGTGTCTGTCTCATCGTCTTGCGTCCGAGTAGGGTCTTGCACGCTCACGGGAGATTACGTTGCGAGCGAGATCCGAAGTATCGATTTCGCCTATCAGCTTCCTCCCTCTTTTCTTTGGCTGAGTAGGGATCCAGGAAGGGTTACAAGGACCTTAAAAAACGCAGGCTACAGATTACACAGGAGGAGGACAAGTACTGGAATTCTTTTCCGGCAGTACTCTCGCTCCTATAGGCGTAGCGCTCTAAGGACTCGTTCAAAGATAACTGCCTGAATTCAATCTAAAAACTACAAAGATAAAAGCCGAACCTTCACGGCTTCACGCGTTGAGTTGGTGAACTCCTTGCTTTGTGTTTGACTTGATAGTTGAATTTAGGTCAAGATCAAAAACATTGCGCAATTGTGTGCAATTTTGTTTCCCTCCCTTTCTTCCTCATTTCTAAACCTTGCTCTTCTCAATAACCACGATGATGGGAAGGAGGTCTCTTAGGCCGACTTTGGCGGCACCGCTATCCAGCACTCCTCCCTATTCATCTAGGACAACCTCGGGAAGTCCAGACCCACTCTCCGAGCCTGAGTTCACTTCCACCCTGCTCCCCCTCGACCACCTTCTCCTTCCATCAGTCCAAGAGTATCAGAGTTTAGTGCATCACAGAGCTCAGATCATTTGACGGTACCTGAGATGGGTTCTTTTGCCTTTTCAGATAATCCAGCGATGGCAAACAGAGGAGAACACCCAGATGAGCAGGAGCACCCTCCATTCTTATACGACCAAGCTGCCATCAATAATTCATTGTTAGCTTCCCTGGAGACTATGCAGAGACAGATCAGAGACCAGGGCGTATTCATGGGTGACCTCATGAAGGAAATTGCACATATGCGAGAGAGAAGAGAAGAGAGACTTGGGGTGGTGGAGGTGATATACCAGAAGTAGCAGGCGAGGGAGGAGAACCTAACTAGGAGAGGTCGCCACAGACAATTATGAGAGAGTTGCACAATCCAGCAGCATCCCTCACTCATCGATGGATCCGACTCCCTCCCATCCATGGAGACTTCGAGCTTCGCCCACACACTATTCAACTACTGCCTAAATTTCATGGGCTGGAGACCGAAGAGCCGCACCTCCATCTGCAAGAATTTGAAATGATCTGTAGTACAATTCATGACAGGTTGGTGACTAAGGACACCGTCAAGATGATAGCCTTCCCATTCTCTTTGGTTGATAGAGCCGCTTACTGGCTGAAATATTTGGGGAGTTTCGTCGATACTTGGGCACAACTCCAAACCGCTTACTTGAAAAAGTATTATCCGCTCGGCCGGACTAACGCAACACGAGCTATGATCAGCAATTTCACAATGATCCCTAATGAATAGTTCCATGAGGCTTGGGATCGATTCAGAGAGCTCATTGACCGGTGTCCACACCATGATATATCCAAGCCCAATTTGGTTCAGAGTTTCTTCTGTGGGCTGACACCGGAGCTGCAGGGGCTTGTAAATGCCTCTTGTGGTGGGTCCTATTTTCCAAGGGTGAAGATGACATTTGGGCCATCTATGAAGGGATGTCAGAGAACTCGGCTGTCATGGCCCAAGACCGAGTCTACACATAGCAGAAGCCCCCCCAAGGAGCAGGATCATTTCAGAGGATCGCCCGCATCGATGTCAGTCCTCGTACTCCGTCGGCAGCCGCAGCCCAAGCCGAATCAGCCGCAGCCGACATAGGCATCATTAGTGAGAAGTTGGACCGTCTCGAGATTCTCGAGAAAAAGCAGATGCAAGGACTGGCCCAAATGGACCAGATAACCAAGACCATGAGTGACCTAAAGACGCAGATTATTTGCGTTCAGGAGGCACAAACGTCTACTCAGCAGCCTCCCAGGTCACGGGCTGATCCCAGCAGTAGCAGCTCAACCCAGCCCTCTGCCTCACACCGCCGGGTCAACCACATCCAGGCAGAGCCGATCCCGCTGTTACAGTACTACCCATCACAGCCACCATCTCAGGACACTCAAATGGTGGTCTATCAGCCTGATCAGCCACTGGCGGTTCTACCTCGACCATCCTTCGAGCAGGAGCCAATGATGGAAGTCAATGGGATATGGTATGACCGGTACCCACAGCTAGTCGGGATTTGACGTGATCACCAAGGATTCCGATGGACCACCGGAGGGAACTCTTCCCAGCAGCAGCCTCCGGCTCAGGGACAGCAGAACAGCGAGCAGCAGCACCGGCCCCAGTATGCCCACCAGCAGTACCAGCATGGTCCTTGTCCCGCCTATCAGGGACAACAGTGGAGGCAGCGTCAGCAGCCTCAACAGACATACTCCCAGCCATCCCAGCATTATTCTCACCAGCAGCAGCCTCATTTCCAGCAAGGGAACACTTCCGGTTCTCAGGCACCCGCCTTTGAGAACCCAGCTCTAGATGACCTTGCCCGCTTGCTTTCTAAACAATGAGCATCCTTCCGGCAGGAAATGGATGAGTTCCGACAGGAGATGAGGGATATCATCAAATGCAAGGCCGTCATACCAGCTCAGATTGAACCAAATTCAAACAATCTGAAGAGGATGTCTGAGCAGGTACAGTTTACAGAGGATGCTTCTCCTAGTGATTATTTGAGTGACACGTCGTCTTTGTATGATGTTGATTTTGTGACTACTAGGAGTGGTAAGATGCCAGCCGGCGACGCCTCATCTGAGCGACAACCACACGAGGAACCATGAGCGCCAGATGAGCAGAGTAGCGGTGCTGATGCCGCTGATGATGTTGATGACGGTGGTGCTGATGCCACCATTTTTGATGCAGAGCCAGAGCGCGGTGCTGATGCCGCGAAGACAGGTGTCGTTGGTGGTACTGAGGCCACCACTTCCACTTTTGTTGAGCTCCAACATGTAGTGTTGCCACCTTTTGTATCTAAGGATTGTGGTAACAAAAAGATCAAAAAATGAATAAAGGAAAGGGTCCTGTTTATACATCAGATCCATATGTGTTGAATGATGAACATGGTATGGATTCTATTCCTTCACAGGCACAGGAACCTATCCCTAGTCCTCCATCAGCGGAGGCCCCTACCATCCCCCTCCCTGAAGCACTCCGCTCGGCGAAGGGGAATAAATGAGAAAATCCAAAAAAGACCCAGCAGGTAGAGTTCAGCAACAAGATGATTGAGAGATTTCACATTCAGCTGATTCTACAGGAAGCACTTGAGCACATCCCCCTCTTCAGAAAGAACTTGAAGGAAAAAACTACAGTCCACAGGAAGAGGAGGAACCACAGAGATCAGATCCATGTGCTCACTCATTCTACATGTTGCACCATTCAGAACCGATTGTCAGCCAAGAGACCTGATGCAGGAGCTCCCTATGTCAGATGCGAGATTCAAGAGCAGTAGTTCGACCATACTCTATTAGACAACGGCTCTTCTATTAACCTTCTTCCGGCAGCATTACTCGACCGATTCGAGTTTGATCCTCTTCTTAGGAGCAGTACAGTCCTTCAGTTTGCTGATAGGTCGACTAAGAGGCTGAAGGGGTTGTTGAGAGACATGGTCGTTACCATTCAGGGCCTGAAATTCCCCGTGGACTTTGTTGTATTGGATATGGAGATCCCTGAATTGGTAACCGATGCCCCCATCATACTTGGACACCCATTCTTGGCCACAGCCAAGGCGATGACCGATCATGATAGTGGGAATGTATGTTTTCGTGTAGAGGATGAAATCATACAATTAGAGATGATTGAGGAGACCAGAGCGAGAGAATATGCATGCTCAGAGCAGTCCAGCGATGCCGCGCAGATGACAGAGGATGAGCTAGACGTCCACTAGGAGTGTGATTTTGTGATGACAGATGGTGAATCCATTTGGATAGATCCAGTAGCACAAGCCCTCGCCCTGCTCGCATATTCACCATACTTACAGCTTATGGCAGTTGAGAGCTTGGAGAGCACACCCCTGGACGAGGATACCTTTGAGGCTGACAGTTGTGGGACGAGTGGCAAGGCAGATTTTCATTCTTGTTCTTCTAGTTCAGATCCCTCGGACTCAGACATTGATTGGGATGATTTTGATGACTATTTGCCATGTCTGATTCCTTCTGAGTCGACAACTAGGACGGATTGCGAGCCGGTTCAGTTCGTAGATGATTCAGCAAGGTTCCCTTCGTCAGATTCTCATGCAAAACGAGAGTTCTTCATGCAGACCTGGTAACCTTTACATAAACTTATCAGAAGCCAGATCTGCCACCTCCCAGTTGTCCAGAACTGAAACCCTTGCCGCAGTCGCTGAAGTATAAATTCCTTGCGGGGTGAGCCAGATATGCACCCAATCATTATCTCAGCAGGTTTGACTGGAGAGCAAGAATCTCGTCTGATGGAGGTTCTTGAAAGAAACCACAAGGCGATAGGATGGAGTATAGCTGATATCCAGGGGATTAGTCCGGCTCTGTGCTCCCACCACATCTATCTCGAGGAGGACGCTAGGCCTTCGCGTGAGTTCCAGCGACGGTTGACCCCGAATCTTCGAGATGTGGTCATAAAAGAAATATCAAAGTGGTGGAGCGCCGATTTTATCTACCCCATCTCCGACTCCAAGTGGGTTAGTCCATTACATGTGGTACCCAAGAAGACGGGTATCACTACAGTCGTGAGTGAGTCTGGAGAGGAGATCGCTACCTGAGTACCCACTTCTTAGAGGGTCTGTGTGGACTACAGACGATTGAATCAGGCCACCAAGAAGGATCATTTCCCACTGCCATTCATTGATCAGATTATCGAGAGGCTAGCTGGGAAGAGTCACTATTGTTTTCTTGATGGGTACTCCGGTTACAATCAAGTGGCCATTGCGCCCGAAGATCAGGAGAAAACGACATTCACCTGTCCGTTTGAGACTTACGCTTTCAGACGGATGCCCTTTGGTCTATGTAACACCCCCGCAACATTCCAAAGGTGCATGTTGTCCATTTTCTCGGACATGGTGGGAGACTGTTTAGAGGTCTTCATGGATGACTTCTCGGTCTATGGCGATGGGTTTGATGCTTGTCTTGACTGTCTAGACCGAGTGCTTCAGCGTTGCACAAAGGTCAATCTTGTATTGTCTTGGGAGAAGAGTCACTTCATGGTGACTCAAGGGACGGTCCTTGGTCATATCATCTCCAACAAAGGCATGGAGGTTGATCCGGCTAAGGTGGACATCATTAGAAAACTCAATCCACCGTCCAATTTGCGTCAATTGCGGTCTTTTTTGGGGCATGTCAGTTTCTACCGACGGTTCATTCAAGACTTCAATCGTATTGCCCGACCGCTCACTGATTTGCTGACGAAAGACACCGAGTTCATTGTCGATGATAAGTGTCTTGCATATTTTGAGACTCTCAGGAGTATGGTTGTCACGGCTCCTGTCCTTCATCCACCTGATCGGTCTCTTCCATTCGAGATCATGACGGACGCTTCTGATTTTGCCGTTGGGGCTGTGCTTGGACATAGAAGGGATGGATTGCCGTATGCCATTCATTACGCCAGCTGGATTTTGGATGCCGCTCAGCGGAATTATACTGTGACAGAGAAGGAGATGTTGGCCGTAGTCTTTGCTTTGGATAAGTATCGATCATATATTCTCGGATCTAGAGTGACTATCTTTACAGATCACACCGCCATCCGGTACTTAATGGCCAAGAAGGATGCCAAAGCACGCCTTACTAGATGGATCATTCTGCTCCAAGAGTTTGATATTGGGATTAAGGATAAGCCTGGAGTTAAAAATGTGGTGGCGTATCACCTCTCCCGCTTGGAGAACCTTGAGGAATCTGAGCCCAGCGCACCTATTATTGAGACATTTCCATATGAGGCGATCTTGGCGATCACCTCGCTCCCATGGTATGCCGACATTGTGAACTATTTTGTTTCCAAGACGGTTCCACGAGGCTGGCCCAGGCAGAAACTCGAGACCTTCCTAGCGAAGGCAAAGTTTTACCATTGGGAGGATCCCGTCCTTTATCATGAGGGAGGGGATAGCATCTGGAGGAGGTGCATTCCTCAAGAAGAGCAGCATAGCATCCTCACATACTGCCACAAGCTTGAGGCAAGAGGACATCATTCTGGGAGACGAACATCACAGAAGGTGCTTCAATCCGGCCTTTGGTGGCCTACTCTCTTCAAGGATTCAGATGAGTTCGTGAAGAGATGTACTGAATGTCAGAAGATGGGTACTTGCGGACAGAGAGACATGATGCCCATGCAGCCCATTCACTTTTGTGAGGTTTTTGACGCATGGGGTATTGATTTCATGGGCCCATTTCCTAAGAGTCAGGGGTTTGAGCATATTTTGCTCGTTGTGGATTATGTCAGTCGATGGGTTGAGGCCATCCCCACACGAGCCGCAGATGCTAAGACTGTGTGTCGATTTTTGAGGAAAAATATCATTTCACAGTTCGGAGTACCTAGAGTCTTGATTTCAGATGGGGGGTCTCACTTTATCAATGACAAGGTTAGGGCCCTTGCAGACGAGTTCGGCATTGACCATCATGTTGCCATGCCGTATCACCCTCAGACTAATGTCTTGCCGAAGTATCGAATAGGGAGATCAAGACTATCTTACAGAAGGTTGTCCACCCAGACCGAAAGGATTGGTCACAGCTTTTGGACTCGGTTTTGTGGGCCTATCGGACTTCCTTCAAGAATCCATTAGGGACATCTCCCTTTCATCTCATTTATGGCAAGTCGTGCCATCTACCTGTGGAAATCAAGCACAAGTCACTTTGGGCAGTCACTGAATTATTATTGGATCCGAGAGTATAGGAGAACAGAGGAAAGCAGAGTTGGCAGCCCTGGAGGAGTTGAGAGATACAACCTTTTCTAGCAGCATACAGTATAAGGAAAAAGTGAAGATATGGCACGATTCCCACATCAGCCATAAACAGTTTGAGCCCGATCAGCGCGTATGGTTGTTTGATTCCAGGTTGAAGTTATTTCCAAGAAAATTACAGAGCAAGTGGAAAGGTCCGTATGTGGTCAAGAAGGTACATGACAATGGTAGCATTGATATATACGAGCCGTCATCTTCCTCTACCTTCCGTGTCAACGGTCAGAGCCTGAAGCTATATCTAGATCATGATCCGCCGACCGTTGACATTGCCCCCATTCTTTTGGTATGAGATGTGTTCTTTGACTCATATCATTTGCATCTCATACATGGATATCACGTCCTTCTTCCGCTGTATAGATCATTTGTCTATATCATTCTTTCATCTGTTGATTTCTTTTCTTCCTTTCTTCTTTTCTTCTTTTCTTCTTTTCCTTTTCTATCTTCTTTTTGTATCAAAAAAGTGTCACCCCTTGTAGACAGTCTTCTATACTTAGGATGTACTTTGTCCTAAGTATAGGGGGGTATGCACCCCAAGTTTCTCGATTCTTTGATCCTCTCCATTGTCTCCTCTTCTTGCCTATACTTAGGGATATCTTACCCTAAGTATAGGGGGAGACAATCTGAGTACGGTATGTTCATTCCCACCCTTGACCCTCCCTGCGTTGTGTACAGTCTGCTATACTTAGGATTATTTGATCCTAAGTATAGGGGGGACGGTCAACTTCTCATTCGTTCATTCATTCCTTCGTTCGTTCTTTAGATTTTCCTATACTTAGTACGAGTTATGTCTTCTCTATTCTCTCCGATCTATGAGGGCATAGCTCAAGCTAAGTATAGGGGGGTCGTATATACTGCGTATATACTTTAGCCATAACTCGTACTTTCGTATTCTCCTAATAATATAGCTAATACTTCTTTAAAATTTATTAAAAACCTTAATAAAAAGATGTTGATTATTCCTCGAATTCTTTTTGTATGTACTGATTAATAAATCAGGTGAAAATGTTTTTTGCAAAATGTTTGAAAAATAGTTTGGAAATCTTTGTGAAAAATCTTTTGAAAACTATTTTGAAAACGTTTTGTTACATGTTTTCAGCCCTTGTAAAAATGTGTTGTTTGTAAAGTTTATTTTCTTTATGTGAAATAAAATGTTTGAAAAATGATTTGCAAATGGTTTGGAAAATGGTTGCAAAAATATTTGAAAAATCTATTTATACTGTTTTGAAAACCTTTGCAAAATGATTTTCAAATGTGTGTACATGTTTGTAAAATGTCTGTAAAAATTATTTTGGACTATAGTTTTCAAAAATTGTTTGAAAAAAAAACATGTGTCAAATAAGTTTGAGGAATACATACATCACACCAAAATCCATTATGTATATATACATATAAAATTGATCACTTATTCGTGTAAATTCTTAAAATCCACTTCTTATAAGTATAAGAGCATTCCCGTGTAAATATTTGTACCTAGCTTTTAGCCAAAATCTTTGTTTTCAAAAATCCCAAAAACATTTGCAAAATTAAAATCCAAAAACATTGGAAGAATCTATTTGAAAAATAAAAAAATGCATATGCATCATCATCTTTTCAAAAATCCATAAAAAGTTCAAAATTCTTGAAAATTACATCACAAAAATATTTTCTGCATCACATTTGCATAGCATTAGCATTTTTCGGATTGAGTTTGATGGTTGAAAAAGTCTAAGTAAAATCCGGAGATTGGAGCTCGGCTGGACCTTAAAATCTACCTAATAACAGGAACCTTATAGGAACCGGATTTGAGGTACGCCATGTCTAGTTGACTTAATTCTTTGAGGATCACGAGACTTGGCTCAATGGATTCTTGACTGCCTAAGTAGAGTATTTCGAAGCACACACACGACTCTTGTTGACAATGACCTAACTTGGACACATGCACCTTTCACATGGCTCAACTCAGTTGGAGTGGTGAGGGGATTGGATTTGCCGGTATGAGACGCACACAAGTGGAAACACTTGTCCTCCTCTAGGGAGGGAAGTGCACCCCAACCCATCCAGTGATGAGGAATTCTAAAGACAGGAGAGTGTGGGTTGCGATAAAGCTTCAACAGAGGGATAATCTACTGGCTCAAGAGGAAAAACTCCTTATGTAAATGATGCTGTAGATAGTATTAAAAAAATGGTAGGCCTATACAAAAATAAAATGCATGCAAAAGTATGCACATATGTTGTAAAGTCAATAAGCAAGCTTGAGCATCAAAGTCAAATATGTGAGCCTGCAGCTGGATGACTTGACTATACTGGTCTTGCATCCTAGGATAGGTAGCTACACTGGCTACCGTCCATTCTTCTCTTCACCCCCTCCTCTTGAGCTGGTTGCCACTTGAACTTAGAAGGGAATACCCCGCTCCCCGAGGAAGGAGTTATTGGGTTGGGGAATCATTAGGTTGTCATACTGGAGAAGTTAGTCTCTTTGTCATTCTAGCTGGGGAGAGCCACTATCACTTACATTGTACGAATCAGATTCATAGTCGTAAGGGTTTGCGTATGAGTTGAAATATTTCTGACCTGACTATTGAGGAGACTTGGGCAGAGTTTTGGGATTCTCTGGGACTGTTGGATTCCAAATTCGGTTCTCATTAAGGTTCCGCCCGCACTAAAATTCCAAAGGTCCGACTTAAGCTCCAAACTTTGATTTTGTGAAGATAAGTTTGATAATTAAACTTCATCCATCTTTCTTCTTTTTCTTTTCTTTATTTTTCTTTCTACACTTATTGCATAAGTGTTTGCTAGGTACTAGCAAAGGTAAAGTATAGGGGAATGATGAATCCAAATTTCATAATCTTTATTCTATCATCTTGGCCTCAAAAACCCTAGCAAATGCGTGTAAATATCATTAATTCCAGCATCTTAGCATTCATGCATGTGCATGTAAATAGTGTATAAAATATTGTATTTAAAGCCAAAATTATAGAATAAACAAAAGAAAAAAAGAATAAAATATTGTAAATATTTTATAACCCGAAACCCCGAGACCTGGGCATCTCGATGACTAGGTCGACAAGGAATAAAGTAGGGGGAGATAAGGGCCAGAATACAATAAAATCCCCTTTTGTTTTTGTTCATTCTTTATTCATTTTGGGACCTATTTTTGGTTCCACTTTTTATACCTCAAATTAAGAAATTTTTAACATGAAAGTTGTAGATAATTAAATATAGAAAAATACAAAATTGATTTCACTTACAAATAATGTACATATAAAAAGTTATGATCTGAATAAAATTCCAGAATCCCAACTTCCCAGACCTGTATCTCTCTAATAAAAACTCCAAATGCATCAAACTCACCATTAATTGTATATAGTTCAAAATAACCTATTTAACGGCAGTGGTTTCGCATTTGGCGGAGCTACGGTTTGAAAGTTGAGTTTTGGACCCCTATTGTATACTTGTACAGATTAAAATATTCATTTTATTATTTATTCATTAATTTTATAATTTTATATTTTTAAATATTATTTATAATTTATTTGTATATTAAAATCAGAATAAAAACACAAAAGAAACATAAAATAAAATACTTGAATAGAATATACATAGGTATAATACCTGTATATATACCTACATAAAAGATACTCCTATTTTATTAAATATATAAAACACTCCATAAAAATAAAATAAAAATATATTTAAGTACATAAAAATATTTAATAAATTTATAAATTAATAAAGAAAAATAAATAAATTAAAAAACACAAAATAAAAATAAATTAATAAAATATATAGATATATATACCTATATAACCCAAAAGGGCAACTTGTAAAATTATA
The DNA here is from genome assembly GCA_037367405.1 of Ottelia alismoides. Classification (NCBI taxonomy): domain Eukaryota; kingdom Viridiplantae; phylum Streptophyta; class Magnoliopsida; order Alismatales; family Hydrocharitaceae; genus Ottelia; species Ottelia alismoides. The sequence goes on along the minus strand of JAZKJV010006142.1, from coordinate 28,085 downwards.
CCTCATAAAAATAATTAAAAATAATAATAAAATAATTTATAAAACAATAAACATTTTTTATTTAATAACCTAAAGTTAAATAAATCGTTTACTATTTTTAAATTATTTTTTAAAGTATTTTCTGGAGGTTTTTCCTGGTTGGTCCACGTGGACCAACCAGGTGGTCTAGACTGTTGACCAAGGTCAACAGTCTGACCTTCCTCCTGTGCCTCTGTCAGAACGTGGTTTTCCTCGATTTCGCGGATTTTTGGAGACCTCATCTTTCATTATTTGGGGACGAGTCCTTCTGGGATTTTTCTCCTCGATCATCAGGCTTACTCACCCAACGTTTATCTCGGGTATTGGATCATTGCATCGCCCGATATACCTCGACCTTTGGAGCACCAGAACCACATTGTCAAACCCTTTATAGTGCATCATCCTCTTCCATTCGAAATTCGAACCCCTCATTCTAGGTTTAGCTCCCATCTCTTGCGCCCCGGAGCTCCAGGAAGGTGACAGCTTCCTGTAGAGGTCGTCAGGCAGGTCGAGCAAAGCCCGAGGAGGCTCCAATCACCTCCGCCATTCTCGCCGGCGTTGAGGTATATCCCTCTAGCTCTGGCCATCGAGGCAGTTCTTTCTCCTCTTCTTTTTTTTGCGTTTTCTCCTCCTTAGCCTTAGGAATATTTCCCCCAAAAAACCTTTCGATTTCGCCATTCGATTCGCCCTTCACGTCCACCTCGCCGGAGCGCACCTCCGGCCACTCTTCATTACACCGCTATTCGCCGCCATTCCACCACCGCGGGACCCAGGCACTTTGCCCTGGGTCCTCTCATACTTTTCTGCTGGTCAAAGCCTTTCGACAAGGACCTGGAGCTTGTTTTGCTCACTCGCCGGAGATCCACGGAGCCCAAAGCTCTGCCGCCTTCTAGTGCGTGCCTCGGCCGTCGTCGAGGAGTTTTGAAGCCTCCAGCACCTAGAGGAGGACCGCAGGAAGTCGTTGGCCATTTTTGAAGCTTGAAGGACTCCGGAGAGGCTCGATCTGGCCGAGAGAACTTCGCCACGCCGGAGTTCCTCCCGGTTCTTCGTCCTGCCTCGCCCGCCGTTGGATCTCGGCCATCTTCCAGTTCGTACAGCAACCGTTAGATCTCCCCCGCACAACCACCGTCGGATCGAGCCGTGGGATCTAATCACCGCCGTCGAAGCCGAAGCGGCATCGACCATCCGATCATTGACACGTGGCAAGTGGATGTGTATCAGCCGTCGGATCGCGCACGAGGCTTTAGGCATGGGTATTTTGCACTTTAACCCCCACCATTTTTGTAATTTTTACTTAGTCCATAAACATTCTTCTGTAGTTTAATTATTTTTGTAATATTTGCATCCAGGCCCCTAAACTTTGATTAATTACATTTCGGTCCAGTCCACGTCACCTCACGTGATCTGTGCATGTGGGGTGGTGGTGATTTTGCAAGGAACCCCTCGTAGGTTTAGTTATTTATTTTTAGTCCAGGAACTTTTATATTACGTGTAATATTTTTGGATAAATTGCATAGCAGCCCCTGGGAGTTTTGTATTTTGCACTTAGGTCCCTCCCATGCGCGTACTAATCATGCGCGGGGGTGGGTATTTTGCAGTTGAGCCCTTGCGGCTTTGGGTATTTGTAATTAATCCAGGAACTTCATTCATTAGTTGTATATTTTGCATGAAAATTGCACTTTGGCCCCTGGTCGTTTGCTTATTTGCATTTATACCCTTGCTAGTAGTGTAGTTTGTTGATGTTGTATCTATTTATTTCATGCATATATAAATTGCCAAAAATCACCAAAAAAATTGCTTAAGATCCCGTTGCATTGCTCATTCACACCATATTTTTGTATTGCATTTTTATTGCATTTTCATATTTATTAAAAATCAAAAATATGCATTTTTGCTAATGTTTGCATTAGAAAATACTAAAAAATATCAAAACTCCTTGAAAAATTCCAAAAAAATCACCTTAGGTCTATTTTAGTGCATTTTAGCTTCAGACCAAAAATAATTAAAAATTTCAAAACAAAAACCTTTAAAATTAGAAAACTCTAAAAACCTTCATAAAAATCTAAAAAACCCTAGAAAATATTAAAAATGCAAACTCATATTTTATAGTTTCCTTATTTTATTCTCTTTTATTTAAAATTAATTTGAGGATTTTTAGACTCTGATTTCTATTTTATTCCTCATTTTAATTTCGGCCAGTAGCCTAGTTTACTGTTTTCTTGTATTTTGACTCTTAAAAATACCAAAAATATTTAGAAAAATCCCCAAAAATCATAAAAACATCATAAAATCATAAAAAACCCAAAAACATTCTATTTTCTAATTTTTGACTATTTTTACCTATTTTTATAAATACCTTATCCCCTCTTTTCTTATGTTATATATATTCTAGTTATTGAAAAAGAAAAAAATATAAAATATAAAAAGAAAAAATAAAATCAGAAAATTAAAATCAAAATACAAAAATACAAAATTAAAAATTAAATAAATAAAAAAATTAAAAATTTAAAACTCACAAAATTTTTGCACACTTGTAGACACTTCATCACATTCACTGTTGCACATTTTGTCTGATCTGTCCTGCTTGCGCCCTGTGTTCGACACTCTACATACTTACACTATACACATTTTTGTAGAGTTAAAAATAAATTTGACTCCACATTTGTTTTTTTCATTGCTTGATTTATATATTGTGGGTTCATTGTTGATTTTGATCGGGATTCATTGAGGGTCGCCACAGCGACTGTTGTCTCCGCCTTGTGTGAGACACATTTTAGACCCTCATGATTTTCGATTAAATCACTCCACTGACCTCATATGTTGTCTCACGTACTTGTATGGTGTATTTGCATGTTATGCCCCTGTGCTTTTGACTGTTACGCTTTTGAATATGAACTTTTGGATATTTGCAGTTATATCCCTGTGCGTGGTTTATTGGCATGTGCATGAATTAATTGGATAAATTGTAAGTAATGGCCTGAGTTTTTAATGCCTGTTACAATTTGGCCCTAGAACTTTGTTATATTTGCAAGTAGGTCCATGCGCGCTATGTGTGTGTTTTTAATCAAATAATTACTAAATTAACTCCAAAATTTTCATAAAAATTACAGTTAGCTCATGTTAACACATAATATTTATGATAATTTTTGTGACTCAATTTAGTTTTAGTTGATATTTTTTAAAAATAAAAACCTTTAAAAAGTGTTTTGTCTATTTTCTAAAATACCCAAAAAATATAAAATTGGTCTTAAAAATTCCATAAAATTTCTGTGTGCTTATTTTTATGTGTTTTCATTTTAGTACCATTTTTGTCTGAAAATCCTTTATAAAAATCGTAAAAATTATAAATGGCCAAAAATCTTACAAATATCATTTAAAATTCTATAAAAATAAAAAATAGATTTTCTGCTACAGTAGTTAGATATTTTTATTTGCTTTTTCATAAAAATCACACCTAGGACTTTAAGCATTTTTACTATTTTAAACTTGCCTTTTAGTTCAGGTTGTATATTGTTTCCCTGTTTTGATTTTATTTTATTTTTATAAAATGATATAAAAAACAGAAAAATACCATAACATCACCAAAAGCATTGCATGTTTGAAAAACATAAAAACATTTATATTTATAGTTTTTGAGCATTTTGTGTCTTAATACAAATTGTTGAAGCTTGCTTGTTCTTTCTATTTGTCTTGCTGGTTATCTCATTTTTAAAAATATAAAAAATTATGAATTAACAACTACAAAAAATATGCCTTTTATTTTCTGATTAGGACTAATTCGTAGGTTTCACTCGTGCTCCTTGTGTTCGACCCTGGTCGCTATACCAGGTTAAATAAATAGCGGAGACCGCTAACATTGATTTTCGTGCTTGCTTGTTTTATTTGTGTGGTCTTAATTTCTTGTTGATTGTGCTTCGCGGTTTTGGTCGCAACGACTTCTCGAGATTTATCCGATACCTTAACCCGAGTCGCGATGCGTCGTCATCAGGAGTCACGCTGGAATGGAGGGTCTAACTTGACATAGGTGTCCGCGAGTAGCATGAGACCGAGTACCCTACCCAACAAAGCGCTTTTATCCCTTCGCTCACTAAGCTTAGGTCTCGTAATCACGTGCTTCAGAGTCAGACTGGGCTCTATGGTAAGTTGAGAAGTTCGTGGGACTGAGCAAGGTAGGGAGATTACGTGCACGGTACAATTATCCTTCAATTTAAGTTAGAACATAGGGTAAAGTGAGACGCTCACCCTTCGTATGTTCGCAGCTGCATCTAAGGAGAAAACAAGTCAATCTCCACCATCCTTGCTTCCGTGCCTCTGAGGACATCGAGGCTAGTACTGGTGAGGAAATGTATCCGAGGTGACGTCCTCACGTCTCTTCGCACACAGCGTCCTAACTATTCTGCCTCCATCCATCCCAGCATCCCCACGCTTCTTTTTCCGGCACTGTTTTGTAGGTACCTTTCTTTCAATAACCCACAAAACATAATTGATGAAAGATTTAAATCATTAATAAATATACATAAATTATATATAGTGGTGATAGCATTGTTGGAGCCCAAAGTTGGGTCGTTTTGATCGTTGATTTTAAAGCACGAGCGCGTGTTGGCTGCGAGTTGGCGGGTGTGGGGTTTAGGGTTTCTGAGACGAACAACAAGACAACGAAGAAAAGCTGGCTGGAAGGGAAGTCCACCAATCTTCGCCATGGCTTCTCCACCAGCGGGCTGCATAGAGATCGAGCAGGTGTTTATCGGCGCCGGTTGCAACCGGATCGTCAACAACGTTTCCTGGGCCCCGTTAGGACTTGTTTCCTTCGGCGCCCACAACGCAGTCGCCATCTTCGACCCAGAGGTTCTACAATTTCCACCTGCAGGGCCTTTTTTGCATCGTCTAATTCGCGTGTTTCATCTCATGTTGCTGTTGTTGGGATTCTGCAGACTGCCCAGATTTGTTGTACTCTTCCGGGTCACAAGGCCGCTGTTAATTGCACGCAGTGGCTCCCGTCGACGAAAGACGCCGTCAAAGGTGTCTCAATTTGTTTTATCGATACGAAAATTGGATTTTTGTACTCGGTGACGGAGTTTCTAGCTTGATTGTGTTGGAAAGGTTGTGACTTTCTCTCCAAAATCATCGAAGCAGCTGGCCGAATTCATTTTGAGCACGACCTTATTGAAAAGATTGCACCTTTCCTCGAGGAAATAGTTGATTCAGTCGGGTGGCTGATCTCTTGGTGCAAAATCTTTTTGTAACCTTTGGATTCCTCAGTTGATGACTGGTTTGCTCCTGTACGTCTGAGTACATCAGGAAACATTGATATAAGCACGAGCTAAAACAACTCAGAATCAATCATTTATGTTTACCAGTCGGATCCATACAGGCAGATTAGTTCTTTTTAAGTTTTAACCTTTCACCGCCCAACTTGATCTGGTCGGAATTTTGCAGCAAAGTTTGAATTTGCACTTCAATTTGATTCTGAAAGTTTCTTTACAAGCTTGATCAATGATAATCGCTTTAAAATTCCATGCGCAGTGTACTTGTCTGCTTGTTGAAGCTCTCTAGTATTGTTATTCTTTTCCGGCAGACTAATGGTTTTACATAATGATGTTATTTCTGCAGTTCCAATCACAGAGCGGCTCTATCTGATTTCTGGAGGAGCTGATGGGGTTATCATTTTGTGGGAACTAACTGTAAAAGAAAGGAAGGTAATATCTCATCCCCCTTCTCTCTGACATGTGCCTGATTGTTCCAAATTTTGTCCTTTCTGCCAGTCGAGAAGAAATCCCAGGTGATTCAGCAATGGATATTTTTTTAGATTAATCCACATCTGTATGAAGTAGAGTGTGCTAATGATAATCATTCTGTGAATTCCAGGGAATTGTATTTTCCGACGCATTTATCAAATTCCTATTTCAGACTTCCCGGGTTTTATTTTGACATGTATATTGATTCTCTGTTTAATTAATTTTATTTTAGTCTATGATTCTGTTCAGTTCTTCATCCTCTGCGATCTGTAGGTTTTCTTGAATCTCCCATTTAAGCTTATTCCAAATGGAGGCTCTCTTTAAATACCCCTCTAATATTCTTGCTATTTCTTTGGACCTTATCGGATGAGAGGAATGCCGTGGTGTTCAAAAGAGAGAGGCATTATGCAGAAATGTGGTGCACAATATCAAGGTGTTGCATGCGTCATGGGTGTCTATGCGATGACTGTGGTGATCTTTTGTAACATGGCAGTGTTTATAGTCTTTAATAAAATTCCCATGACATCCTTAGTTGGATATTGATTCTATGGCTTATGTTTTTACATGTTATTTCCAAATTTTATTTTGTGACAGTCCCTTTATATCTTCAAGTTTAGGGATTTTTACAGATATATATTTACGCTGAACCCTCCATAATTGCAAATCACTCATAGAACCCTATACAATTGTTAACCATTACATGACATAACTCCATGCTAACTGCTAACTTCCATCCATTTTGATGCAGCCTGAACTCGACACATAGGGCCGTCTATTTAATTAAATTATGGTTGTTAATTTTATTTACGTTTTTTAAGTTGTCGCAATTTTAATTTAAATAAAGAGATCGCGTGTGATCTCAATTTGAATTTTAAATTTGTCGGTTAATTAGTTAGAGTCCAATTAGGATAATTAGTGGTCAAATTAATTAGTTTTCTATTTTTGTAAATCCATCCCTCCTATATAAAGGGATGGGGGTCCAGTGTTTTTATTCAGTTCAGTGATTATGAAAAATTGAGATCTTTATCTCTATCTCCGTCTCTCTCTTTCTCCCCCGCGTGGTCTACACGTATTCTCTTCTCCATCCCCTCGTGTTCCCGACGAGCTTCTCTTCTCAACCCCTCTATTTCGTTTCTCCACCAAAATTCCACCGATTAAATGTTTATCCGTCGCCGAATTTCAATTTTGCATCATTTGGTATCAGAGCGGTTATGGAGTCGTTCTCACGATTTCACGATCCTGTCGCATATTGGCGTGTGCAATTTGATTTGAGTTGCCTATCTCCGGATTCGCGTACACGCGCATGACGACACAAGTTCAAGCGACGTCTTGTCTCAAGCATTAAAGTACAAGAATGGGCTGGATGCGCAAGTCGAAGAAGACTCGTTCGTCAACAACGGAAAGTCAGATCGCATTAGCCGCTGTTCAATCCGATTTTGAGGCAAAAATTGAAGGTATTTCCATTCTAAATGAAGATTTGTTTGATACAACTCCTGTGCAACCAAACAATGAAGACAAAGGGCCAATTTTTGACAAAAGCGCGGAAGAAGAATCTGGTTTCGAAGTCGAAGCTGCTGTCCAGGAGGTTTCGGACCTACCGTCACCGCCAAAATCACCCCCGGCGAGCCCCACCCCTCCAACCACTCCCTCGCGGGACCCCCCGCCCACCCCGCAACCACGGTGGCACCGATCCAGATCCCGGCCCCACCGGTGACCCCTCCCGCGACCCCCAACCCCCCTTACGACTCAGCCTCGACCACAACTATCCCTCCTCCTCCCGCTATTCCCCAGCCCGCACCTATTCCCCGTACGCCAGCCGTCCCAGCACTTCCGCCCGCACCTCCTTCTCGCCGCCCCACGCCCGTGCCTGTGGCTCCTCCACGCCATCGCCGCCTCCGGCCCCATCCCCCGCCACTCCAGCGGCCGCAGGTTCCCTCCTCTTTCTCTCCTTCGCCGCCAGAGCCCCGCCGCCCGCGCCTGTGTTTCCTTCCCAGAGCACCGCGCCGTACCCTCCCCCTCCCGCTCGCCTTCGCCGACCGCCGCTTCACCTATCACGCGCGCCACCAACAACCCCGCACTCAACTGAGTCGTCACCTGCGCCTACAGCTCTGCACCCGGCCCCCGCCCTGCGCCCTGCCCGTTCTCCAGCTGCTGCGACAGCCGCGTGAAGCCCGCCGCCAGCGCCGATCTACGGGCCACCAACGGGGAGGCGATATACATGGGCGAACCCTAACGGGTGGTCCGAAGTTTATGGGATGTGAATCCCACGACTTGTGGGAATGGATATTAATTGGAGAAATTACAAAGAAGCCCCCTCTTGCTACTTAATTTATTCAAAAGGACATTTCAAGAAGCCCTCTTCCAAAATGCCCTTAGATAAAGGGATACGAAAATTGCAGGGACGCCCTCCAATTGGAAAGAACTACAAACGTAATGTGAAAAAGATCTCATTGTAGGCTACACTTTCAAAGATGACTTCTCCAACAACGCATCTACGTCAAGCAATTCGTCGGGAGGCAAATTTTTAAAGCGGAGGAGAGTTGATGCAGCGTGAACTCGACACATAGGGCCGTCTATTTAATTAAATTATGGTCGTTAATTTTATTTACGTTTTTTAAGTTGTCGCAATTTTAATTTTAAATAAAGAGATCGCGTGTAATCTCAATTTGAATTTTAAATTGTCGGTTAATTAGTTAGAGTCCAATTAGGATAATTAGTGGTCAAATTAATTAGTTTTCTAGTTTTGTAAATCCATCCCTCCTATATAAAGGGATGAGGGTCCAGTGTTTTTAATTCAGTTCAGTGATTAAGAAAAATTGAGATCTTTATCTCTATCTCCGTCTCTCTCTTTCTCCCCCGCGTGGTCTACACGTATTCTCTTCTCCATCCCCTCGTGTTCCCGACGAGCTTCTCTTCTCAACCCCTCTATTTTTGTTTCTCCACCAAAATTCCACCGATTAAATATTTATCCGTCGCCGAATTTCAATTTTGCATCACATTTTCTCCTTTAATTTTTACAAAAAAACATTAAAAGTCCTTACACTTTTAACCCTCAAGTTCATGATATTTATGGATGGGTGCCACTCCTTCATCCTCCCCAATCCCTCTCTTCAGTCTTTCTCAATCCATTCTCCTTCTCGGACCTCCACTGTAGCCATTGCTGCCACCTCCTCCCTCCATCTTCCTCCCCCAACCTCCCTTGTTGCCATCGCCACCACCTCCCTCTCACTACTTCCTATCTTCTTCACTTTGGGCCACTGAGATCATGCCACTGCCCATAGCTTAAACGACTCCCAAATCCAAAAGCCCACTCTCCTCCCACTCCTCAAGCCTTTCCCTCCGCCCTTCCCATGGTGCATGTTAGCCCCCCGACATGTGCTAGTTAGACATTGCTACCCACCTACTGCCACTGCTACGGTGGAACTGCCATGGGGTAGAGCATGGGTTGGAAAACCTCCCATGAGCTCGAGTTCTCTCGGGCCCTCTAATGGGGTCACATATCTTGCATCGGGGCCTTCCTCTGCCCGGACTCCTCCCTTCTCCGACGAATCACCCTTTTATGAAACCTTTTCGTCCTCTACAATGTCACCGTCAATAGCCGGATCGGGGTGGGTTTCTCGCATAGCCCCAATTTTTGTTTCAAATCGTGGGTCACTGACTATTCGATCTTGTAGAGATCCGTCGGCTTCGATCTAGAGGATTGACACAAGCGGGTGTGTTGCAAAAAGAGGGGGAGTGAAGCGGATGAGTTGGAGGTACCGAAGGAAGGAGGGAAGCAATAATGATGGTGGTGTCCTCTCCTCACTTTCCCCTCTTCGATTATCGTCTCGACGGTTGAGGTTGGGGGGGGGGAGCGTTGGAGGAAGGAAGAGGGGTTCATGTGTTGGAGAGATGGGGATGGAGTTTAGGGGTGAATCTCAAATTTTGAATTCAATTGGGTTTAGATTAACTCATTAAAACTATTGAGTTAAGGAAAATAACGAAGGATCCACATGAAAATGGAAGTCTCTATTTAGGGTTCTATAGGTAATTTAATTCGAAATTAAGAGGAATTAGCACGTAAATATAATAGTATAGAGGGTTATGAGCGTAAAAAATTCCTAAACTTTACAATATCATATTCAATAAATAGTTATGTATAAAGTGGGCTCTTCCCTTCATTGATCTTACATGAAAGCTCTACATATTTTTATCATGGCATGGCATTTCTGCAATAAGAATTACACACCTAATTTTTTAAAGATGAAACTTTGCAAAAGCTATTTTTTGCATGGGATGATATAAATTAAAAAAATGCTCATTATGGGGAACAATTTATTTGTTTGAGTACCTATACTTCTAAACAAGTATCGATACCGTCGAGAACTTTATCCATTAACCTAAATGGTATAATATTGTGATGGGACATGTTATAAAGCAATGAGGAGATGAATACCGGGACTAATGGAATCTTTATTGTGTGTACTTGAGGTATTTGTTAATGAGAATCTCAAGGGATGCTTTTATCTGAGAATGGTAGGGCATAAGGGGACAATCCTATGAAATGATCTATAGTTTCCGAAAATAACACATTCTAGACCTTTTGTTCTATTGATCTTCCCTTATCTACTTGCTCATGTCAGGTTGAATTATACATGATTGTGTTATTTGCTGCAATGTAAGCTTTAGGGTTATGATTTGTGCACACATTCCTTATGCGGAATATATATGCTTTTCTCTATGTTAATCTTGATTATAGCATCTCTTTATATAAAGAGGCCATCACTGTTCATTATATCGATTATCGAGTATTCCATCTCGTGTGGTATGGAGCAATGGTTTGAGATTGTTGTCTGTCTCCTATCCTTCTCCCAAGCGGGAAGCATCTTTTTCTCCATTTTCATCACCATATCACCACCTACGTAGGGGCGTTGTTCCATGTGATAGTCTCTGCTTCACGCAACTTCGCCACCATCATTGATGCCATCACCATTGTTCAAAGTGATGGTGATGTCGCTTAAGTAAGTTGCAAGGAAGTGCCATATGACAACCGCTATATCTACTCCATGCAGTATCGTGGCCGCCATTCTAAGTGGCTACTGCCCATGTAGGATGCAACGAGGGTTGCACATCCTCCGCTAACCAGCACGAGAAGCAACGAGGGTCGGGGCACCTTTGAGCAACTATCTCCATTACTCGCTTTCACCAACACGAAGTAGATATTTAGGTACCTCTTATTTGATCTTGTGATTTCATGACTCTACCAGAGGAGAAGATGTCATGTGGAAATCGAGGTGATATTATCGACGATTGACACAGGTAGCATGTATAATCTGTTTTTGGTTAGATCATGAAGATGGATGAGACCAATTACGTTTGATGGTTACATGCATTCCTGATGGCATTCAAAGGATAGAGGAAGCTATTGGGGACAAGTCTGTTCGTAGCATTTGAATGGGGTAATTCCTCACATTATATATGATGAGGTTCACTATAAAATGACATATCTCATCTGTAAGAAACTAAACTAGTCATATTCACATGAAATGAACAGAATTATCTGTTCCAGGGCTACTTATGACTTGATGTGGTTTTAGCAGGAGGGCAAGACTCTTGCTTAGTACAACTCGCGGTGAAGGCCTTAAGCTAGAATCATGTTTCAATTCTTTCCAATTCTTTCTTTGAAAAAGAAAACTTAGGTGTGACCCATCTTGGGATCATACCCTATTTTTTTTATTATAGAAGTGTATTTGAATCAGCATTTCTTCCTTTTTAGGAATGAAACATAGTGTTTGAATTCCAAAGCTTGGGATGGTAAGGTTTGTAGAAATTGGTCACCTTAGGTTTGTTCTCGGTGTTTGTAAACGAAATAGCTGTGGATGGTAAGGAGGAATAGATGTGTCACTTTAGGTTTGTTCCTCTGTGCTGGTGAATGAAAGGCTAGAGGGGGATTTGGGTTCATTCGCCGATGGGTGCCGTGCGATGTTGCGTGCTTACTCTCATTTTTATTTTAAAGAGGATATTCTAGTGTTGGTGCTACTGATGTCTTTGAGTAGGGCCTGCTAATCGAACCGAACTGTAACGGACGAACCTATGTTCGAGTTCGGTTCGATAAGGAAGTTCGAATGTTCGAGTTCGAGTTTGGTTCGATAAATGTTCGATAGGATATGTTCGAGTTCGAGTTCGTTTAGAAAACGAATGTTCGAGTTCGGTTCGATAATAATTCGTTAACGATTTAACTTAACTAAAACTTGTTTATACGAACAAGTTCGAAATTAAAGTTCGATAATAAAGTTCGATAAGCAGTAAAATTAAGAAATTATTATATTAAAGTGGTACAAAGCCCAATAATGCCACAATCTCTTTAACATCAAAATTATCATTTGTATAAAATATAAACTACACACACAAATACACATACATATACACATATCGAACTCGAACTTTTATCGAACGAACATATGTTATGTTCATGTTCGGTTCGTTAAGCTATCGAACTAATATTTAAAGTTCATGTTCAGTTCGTTTAGAAGTGAACGGACATTTTCCGAACTATTATCGAACGAACTCTAATCGAATACGAACATGTTCAGTTCGATTAACAACCCTAACTTTGAGGCTGCTAATCATGCTATTCACAGCTAACGGGACATGCTCAATCTTTTTATTTACCACAGTATGATGACAACACGATTTTTCATTCAAAAAAGATGTTAGAAGGGCAAGTCTCCATTGCATGGCTATTGGTTTTTATCAATCATTAGATGCCTATTTTTATTATCTTGATCTTGACGATGAGGAGGGGGCTTGGTGTGTAAACATTTCGAAGACTGTATGCTGCCCTCATGCTGACATATTTATGTTTGCATTTGGTTGGTGTTGCATTGAGAAATATTGACTGACCTCCTACAATGGTGAGAATGGAAAGGCGCTATGAGCATTGGGCCACCAGGTTGTTATTGCAGATTGACCACGTAGTTGTCCTTAAGTTTGATATTTTTTAGGGATTTTATCACTTGTGCCCCTCCGAGATATCGCAAAATTAGTTATGCCCCTATCTTTTTGGTAATATCAGTTGTGCCCCTCAAAACTTGCTAATTTATCACTTGTCCCCCTAGGGTTAGTGACCGTCCATCCACAGTGCAAACGGCCGTTAACTTTGAGGACATAGGCGGAATTACTTTAAAAAAAAAAAGGTTAGAGGTCATTTTAACCTTCTTCCTCATCCTCTTCTTCTTCCTCCTCTTGCCCATCATCTTCCTCCTTCTCCTCCTCCTCCTCCTCCTCCTCTCCGCCCCCGCCCCTGCCACGTGCCGCCCAGCTCCGCCCCGAGCTCCCCTCCCCTCCCCGGCGCCGCCCCTGCCACGTGCCGCCCAGCTCCGCCCCGAGCTCCCCTCCCCTCCCCGGCGCCGCCCCAGCCTCGAGGCAGCCCCGACCTCCCCCATCCCCTACGCCCCTCCGCCCTCGTCTCCCCTCCCCGGCGCCGCCCCCTGCCGCCCCTCCGCCCATGCCTCCAGGCCGCCCCGACCGCCCCTCGCCCCCTGTGCCCTCGCCCCTCCGCCCTCGCCTCCTCCGCCCAGACCTCCCCCGCCCCCCTGCCCTCGCCTCCCTCCACCCTCGCCTCCCTCCGCCCAGACCTCCCCCGCCCCCCTGCCCTCGCCTCCCTCCACCCTCGCCTCCCTCCGCCCAGACCTCCCCCCGCCCCCAGCCCTCACCTCCCTCCGCCCCAACCTCCCTCCGCCCAGACCTCCCCCCGCCCCCTGCCCTCACCTCCCTCCGCCCCAACCTCCCTCCGCCCAGACCGCCCCTCCGCCCCCGGTGCCCTCGCCTCCTTCTGCCCAGACCTCCCCCCGCCCCCTGCCCTCGTCTCCCTCCGCCCGACCTCCCTTCGCCCAGACCTCCCCCCGCCCCTGCCCTCGCCTCCCTCCGCCCCAACCTCCCTCCGCCCAGACCGCCCCTCCGCCCCCTGCCCTCACCTCCCCCCGCACCTCCTCACCTCGCCGGTGCCGCCCCCTACTCCCCCTCCCCCTGGACTGCACCCCCTCCCCCACACGCGCGCCCCCCTACTCCGCACCGCCACCTCCCCTGCTCTGCACCGCGCAACCGTGCAACCGCGCAACCATCGTCAACCCCCTGACCTCCCGCAGCCACGCACTTCCCCCAGCCCCTGCCGCCAGCCCGCACCTCCTCCACAACCCCGCACCTCCTCCCCAACCCTCCTTCTCATTTGATTTTATTTTGACCATAATACCCCTCTTAGCCACACCAAGGTTTGAAAAAACCATGTTAAGTCAATTCATTGACGGTCAACCTGACGGAAGGGCACAACTGATGACGGAGAAAGTTTGAGGGGCACAACTGATATTACCAAAAAGATAGGGGCATAACTGAAATTGCGATATCTCGGAGGGGCACAAGTGATAAATCCCTATTTTTTATTGTTTCTGTAAAAGGTGCCACTTTGGGCGATGAAGAGATTGGTTGCCCTTAAGTGGATGGTTTAATGCAAGCAGTCCAATATAAATGAATATGAGGTGCCTTTCCGTCTAATGGAACACGCCATGTAGGTGTTCGCAGGGTGGCTGGGTGCTAGAGAGCTAGAGTATACGAATAAAGCATTGCTCTCTGCATGAATACTAAGATTATTTGGGTGGTGGTGATGACATGCTCAGTTATTCTTATTTTTGAAAAGATAAGGATGACCAATAAAACTTAATGGTAATTCAAGACTTTATTTCATCCAAGGCCAAGCTCATATACTATGTTACACCATAACTCTTTATTATAAGAGGGGATGGGGATAACAATTCATTTATATTTTGCAGAGGGGTCCCAAAGGTGGTGGGATGGGCAAATGCTTCATTTTAGAAGTTTGGATTTCAATTTGATGATTACTTGAGAATGTTTTCAGACCCACTTCTCACGGCTTGTGTACTTGGTGTCTAAACTTTGATTGTCTTTTTTATGGTGCGGATTCCATCGACATATCGTATATGGCTTCCATTTTCTCGATTGCTTTCCAGATTAATGATTTGACGATCATTAGAGATTTTAGACATGCCTCTGACTTCTATTTTTGACTATTGGAGTTGATATATGGATCTTTTTTTGTTTCCTTGGTATAACAAGCTCTATGACGGCCATTGGAATCAGCATATACTCTTTTCATTTGGGCTATAGGATGATTTGAAAATCAAAGACATCAATGAATAGGAAACTTTCGGCTTAGTTATTGAGGCGATGGCGACGAGTAACTAAGTTCTTATGAAGCATGTGCCGATTTTTGCACCATGATCTCCCAAGGTTCATGGATAAGGGGGTTCATGTCTGAACTTCTCAGCAGGTTTCTCTGATCAACGTTAACACGACTATCTTTTCTGTGACGAGTTGCTCTTAATGAGATTCAGGGCTTGATGCACGTGATTTTTAGATCTTAGACTGATGGTTTTTTCTCAATTAAGAAGGCGCCTAAAAGCTTCATTGCGGATGTGGTGATCACTATAGGTGTAGCATGTTATTATAAGTTGGTTTGGTGCTCCGGTGTTCCATACCGGGTTAAGGCCTTCTTATGGTATGTAAGGAAGGCACATGTTATATGAGAGAGAGACATTTGGAGTCACTTTCGCACTGTGTTTGATCGCTCCAGTAGACATAGGTTTGTTCTTCACGTGTAGATGGTCCCAATGATGTTTGTGACAACATATGCTTTCCTGTGGTTGGATTACGAGGGCTCAAAGGGGTTTTGGTCTTTTATTCATTTTGCTTGCATAATCATCCATGGAGGTCGCGAAAGACTATTTGTGATCTTACACATGGTTCGATTGGTGTGTAATGATATTTGCATTCCTTCTGCTTTAGTATGCAAATGAGACTATCTTCTTCATTGAAGGGGGAAAATAGGAGGCTTTGGAAATGACTTTGGTGTTTTGAGATTTTGTTGAGCTCTCTAGTTTGAAGCTCTTTGGAAATGACGTTGGCAATACAAGGAGCAGCCTGGTTCGCATTGCAAATGCATAGGAAGAAGTGCTTTAGCAATTAAGTCTATCAGAACGGATCTAATCTCTATCATCTCCTTACTCCCTTGAACCATTGCTTTGTACTCTGACTTAGCACTAAATATGACAACCACGTTCTACTTCTTGCTCTTTTATGACACCAAAGAGCTCCCCTCCCTATGAATGCATCAAAAATCAGAGGTAGATTCTCGTCCTTAGGGCATCTTGCATAGTCTCCATCTACATACGTCGTGATGGAAAAGGGATGTCTCTTGCTAAAAAAACTATCCTGTACCTTAAGATGACTTCAGACATCTCAGGATCATGTGAATTGCATCCATGTGGGCATGTCTTGGTTGCTCCATAAACTGGCTAACTTTGCTCATAACAAAGGAGACATCTGTCCTGGCAATAATCATAGAGAAGAGCTTCCCAACAAGTTCCCTGTATCTTCGCATGCCTACCTCCTATGTATCATCACCATTTAGCTTCATGCTGGGATCTGTGGGAGTAGTGGCATGTCTACAATCTGCCATGCCTGTCTATGTAAGGAGATCTTTAACAGACTTCCTCTGGTTTATCACAAGACCCTGCTGGTTCCTAGCAAACTCAAGCTCTATGAAGTATCATAACTCGCCATGGTTCTTGGTGATAAACTCCTGTCCATGGAACTCCTTAAGCCATACTAATATCATGTACAACATCTCTTGTAACATTGATATCTCCAACATAAATCGGAATGACAACTATACCTCTCCGAGCCCTCAGAGCAAACAATGAATGATCTACAGTCGTTCTCGTGAATCCCCATTGATCTATCTAGTTCAAGAGCTTATGGAATCATGCTACGTGACTCCGTTTGAGGTCGTATATAGCCTTATGAAATTTGCATACCATATGACACCCCCTCCTCCCCCAGCAACGAATCCGTGTGGCTGCTACATATAGACCTCCTCTTGTAGATCACCATATTCTTCATATCCAGCTGATATAGGACCCCATCATGTATTAATGCAATGAAGAGGAGGGTCTGACAGTAGAAGGACTTGCCATGAAGAGAACGTGTCCTGATAACCCATACCATAGGCTTGGGTGGACCCACGAGCCACAAGCCCGACTTCATAACAATCCTGCCACCTGCATGATGTTTTATTGTAAATACTCATTTGCAACCAACCACGGATGTCCTGTAGAGGCATCAACCAAGCTCCATAGCCATGAGATTGTAGTGTTGCCATCTCCTCTATAGTAAGATGCCACTAATTGTCTCGTATAGCCTCACGATATCGTTCGTGGGATCTCCACGAACCACCAGTGAGAGACCCATGACAAACCTCCTGAAATACGCTGAAAGACGCCTCAAAGAGACATGGGTAGCTAGAGGATATGTAACACTTACGACTCCGCTTCTGAAGAGCAATGGACTGATTCGGATCCTCTGAATGATCTGTAGCATGATGTGCTCTCTAATCAACTTGTTACATGGAGTGGTGCTGGATGATGGGGAAGGTACATAAGCAGGATGTATTGTTGGTGGCCTGCGAGTGTAAAAGGTAAATACCGAGCCACATGAATAGGTGTAGGTATTACATGAATCAAGGTTCAGGAAAGCGGTATGCATATGCATCCTGACATGCCATTGAATATTGAATAAGCGGTATGCAGGGGCATATGCGGGGTATATGCGGTTCTACGCGGTTTTCTAATTTTCAATCTAAATAAATAAATAAATATCTATGTATAACGTTACTACCAAATTTATGCATCTAAGTGGAGTTAAAGAAGATATAAGAAAAACAGTTCATGTTAGATGGTTGAGTATATGCTTTTAATTGCCTAACATTTAATCTCAAAAAAATATTTAGTCATAAAAACTTCACATATTAAATGATTCATAATAACAAAACTTCACTACACATGCATGCACTTCATGAGCAAAACCTCAATCAACATATATTAAAATATTTGGCGATATATTGCATATATTCATGAAAACAACACATGAGATAAACATAAAATATTGCATATATATAATAGTATAATGCATTGCAATTATATATAAATGCATGTCATATTCTTACAAATTGAATGGAAGAAAAGGTAGATCTATGGAATTAAGCACCTAAATGTGAGGAATGGAAAGTTGGAGATGCAGGAGCACTATGTGGGGTATATACAGGATATGCAGAGCATATGCAGGGCATATGCAGTTCGTATATGCGGGAAGGACGCATAATGCACCGATTCATGAAATCGGTTTGGTCTGCATGCTACATGGGCATATGTAGGTGTATGCACCATATGAGGAGGTGGATCATGGATGTGGTGGAGTAGCCACACAAGGAGGTAGTGGTGGCTTATGAGGAGAAGGAATGTAAACCTCCCCACCAGACTCTGATGAGGTCATCCTGTCATCTATAGGAGAAAAACACATAACCGATTTGAAAATATAACATCAATACTAACATAGTACTTCCATCTAATCGGATTAAAGCATCATCACCCTTTCTGGATCCGGGAGTATCCTACAAAGACACACTTGACATCTCTGGGAGAGAGCTTATCATGACGAGGAGTTAGCTGGTAAACAAAAGCCACCGAGCTGAAGACTCGAGGTGTTAGCTTCATTGGAAAGCGCAATGAAGAGGGAACCTTTTCTCCTAACATCAAGGTCATCATTGGGTTGACTAGATAACATGCATTGAGGACCGCATCTCCTCGGAAAGAATGGGGAGCACGCCTCTGAATAAGTAGAGTCCTGATCACACTAAGATGTTGATAGCATTTGCATTCTACAACACCGTTCTGTTGAGAAGTGTACACGCAAGACGTTTGATGTATAATGCCAAAGGACCTGAAGAATTGGGATAATTGAATAGTACAAAACTTCAAGGTATTTCAGAGCAATATATTTAACTATAATAGAAAAATAATCTTTATTTCATAAATAAAAGATTGAATGACAGACCCAATCTCAGACTTGCTTTTCAAAAGAAAACCCATGAAAGTAATCATTGGCATCTACAAGATAAAACCCATGTCCCTAATTGTCAGTGATAAGACCGGGACATCGGATATTGTTGGAGTATTTGTTATGTGCGTCCTGAGTTGTAGCAGGGTAAATGGATCCTGGAGAGGATCCATTTACCCCATCCAATGTTTAGTCCCACATCGTCCTGTGGTGGAACTTGGAGGCCCTGTGGAGGCTATATAAGGAGCCCCAGGCCTCCTGTATCAGATCAGAAAAAACAATAGACTATCAGCCCTCTGAGGCGTTCTCCCGTGGTTTCATCCCGCTTCTCACGGAGTAGGGTTCCACGTAAAAATCTTTTATTCTTCATGTTTATCATTCTAGATTATGCTCTGTTTTATCATTCCGCTTCTGCTTCCTATTTTCTAACATGGTATCAGAGCGGGTCGATTCTCGAGGATTTGTTCTTAAGTATTCTTTATCTTGTTCGAGATTCGTTTGGTTTTAAAAGATTATTTGTAGTGTTCAAGATGGGTTCATTTCGAGAGATTCTAGGGTTTCCAAGAAAACCCTATTTTTGTTGGCCTTGATCCTTCTGTTTATCTCCGCGCAGTTTGAGGCAGGCCATGGCGGCGATTCTCCATCGGCGGTGCAACTGATGCGTATCAGTTGGCCCCAGTGCCACGACAGGCAGTGCAAACCCCGCTCAAAGGCGGCTCTCAGATCTCGTCGCCGCCATCTGCAGAGCTCAGCCGGCATAAACCTCCTGTGTGTCCCCAGGCCCCAGCCCCACGGCGCCATCGAGCAGGCGGCACCCTCCAGCCCCCTGGCGGACCTCCATCGAGTCGTAGCTTACCCTTGGCGGAACTCCTCCCAGGCGGGACCCCCTCGCAGGCGGCTTTCTTCGACTTCGCAGCCTTCCCGGCGCGCAACCTGATGCAGTTCTCGATTTTTCCAGGCGCAAGCCGCAAGTCTTCGATTGTGCTCCCCCTAGCGGCACGCAGGTCCACCTCCAGCACCGTGCATAGGCGTGCAACCCGATCCCAGGCGGCATCCCTTGGAGCCCTATCCCTTGGCGAAACCCCCTTCAACCCTATTGCGGAAGCACGACGGAGCCCTAACCCTGGCATCTCCTGCGCGCGGTAATGATCTTCGTTCACCAAGGCGGCCCCTCCCCTCCCCGTGAAGCCCTACACGCCAACCCCCCAAGCTCCTCACGCGCACGCCCAGGAACATGAAGCTCCTCACGCGCGCGTCCAGGATCAGGAAGCCCCTAGCGGGGGCATCATCCCGTGGAGGCGGCATCTCCACCGGCTTATCCTTCATACGATGCCCCTGTAAACTCCCTGGCGGCGCAAATGACTATGAAAAAAGGAGGGTTACATCGTGGAACCCTAAGGCCCGTTTTTTATTATTGAAAAAAAAATTATATGGGGGGCCAGGCCGGAGAAAAAAAGAAAGGGGGACCCCAAGGGCGGCTATGTAAAAAAAGGGAGAGAGAAAATAGAAGATGAAGAAGAAAGCCACAATATTTTTTTAAATGGCGGCATTTGTTTGGACCCTATTTGGGTCAAGTTGAAAAAAGAGAGAAAAAATGCAACAAAAGCTGTAAAAACAAATGGATGAAACGGCTTATAAAAAATATTAAAATGATGACGGCTTAAAAAAAATAAATGAAAAGCCGCAAGAAACTTTTGAGTATGTTTTATTTCCCCCCATTTATGTATTATCTTGTCTTCTCCCAACTTTGTCGATGTTCATGTTCCGACAAGTATGGGTGAAAGGGGGAGTATATATGTAGAGTCACATGTCTTTTTCCAGATTCAGAGATTCGTCAGACCAGCCGATTTTTCAGACTCTACAGTTTTTCAAATGAAGATTTTTCATGTGCAATTCCAGACTCGACGTTCAGATTCCGAGTCCCAGTTTGATGCGCAGATTCGGACTCGACATTCAGATCGATCAGCGTCTAAGTTCGGAGCACTCCATGTTGAGGCCCATTTTCGAGTTCTCCAGAGAGAGACTCATTTTCAGACGCGCACATGTTTGCGGTCATTTTCAGATGAGCACATGTTGCCATCATTTCGTCATGGTCCCCATCATTATTCTTGTTTTGTCGGCCAGAGCTTTCATGTGAGCCATAGGGACTCCAGTGTAGAGGACCATTCCCTATGCCATATGGGCAAGGGTTTTCATGTGGTATCATAGGTACACCAGAGCAATGCACCATTCTCTGAGCCAGATGGGAGAGACCCAGTTCTCCAACGAGGAGACTATTTTCAGACTCCATTCTCCAGCGAGCGTGGACTCCGACGAGGATTGCACATCCATGGCCATTTTCAGTTCGGCCCTTTTCAGAGATGGAGCAGTTGTCCACATTATTGTGGCGGGCCAGAGTACTCCGACGAGGAGACTCATTTCCAGTTGCAGTGACTCTGATAGGCGCAGTTCAGAGCGCATGCTCTCCGACGAGGAGATTCAGCAGACTCACACTCCAGCTCGTTCGTCCTCCTCACCTACACGTCATGAGAAGCAACGTCCTCGACTGCAGCAATGTGCGCGTTGGGTTGATATTGTCCGTAGTGTCCTACAGCGTTGAGTTGAGTTTCTTTCTGTTTGTCCAAGATGAGCATTGCATGCTCCAGCTTGAGGGGGAGTGTTGGAGTATTTGTTATGTGCGTCATGAGTTGTAGCAGGGTAAATGGATCCTGGAGAGGATCCATTTACCCCATCCAGTGTTTAGTCCCACATCGTCCTGTGGTGGGTAGGGGTGCTAATCGAATCGAATACATTCGAATCCACCTAGATTCAGATTCAATTCATTATGAAATTTTCGAATCCGAATTCGAATCGAATTTTAAACGAATTTCTAATCTAAATTCAAATTCAATTCGTTTGGAGTTTCGAATATTCAAATTCGATTCATTTTATATCGAATCATTATTTTTTTTATCATTTTACTATTAAAAAATTATATTAATAAAATTCTAAGTTTAAAGAAATGAATAGAAGTTGTGATACTAATTTGTGAAAATTACTGAGATAAGATAAAATTTAACATAAAAGATAAAATTCAATATATAATATAAATTGCATAAAAATACCTCACTTTTGCCGTTCGTGCAAGTCTCTTGCAATCTCGTTTTCCCTTTTTTTTGAAGCCACGTTTTCCCTTTTTGTACCTATAATGAATACAATATAAAGAAAAAATAATTAGATTAGACTTATTTAATACGATATACATTATTGATGAATTATTGAACGCATTATGACTACCTTTGCATGATGATGAACGACGAAAACAAGCTCGCATAGAAAATCCTACAAATTAAGCATGATATTTGAAGTAAAAATGCAACCTACAAATAGTTTACATAATAAAATTCCTTTATCCATACTATAGAAGGAAAATTAAAATAAGCTGATGACAAAGGGTTAAAAGTTCTACACCTCACTTGAAAATATTCCAGAGTACACAAAATATGAGGTTACAAACATGAAATTATAGTTGTTGAACAAACAAGAAATAAATGCATTGCACTTAAAATAAATGTAAGAGAGTTTTCTTCAAAAAACAATGTTGAACAAATGTAGACGTAGATTTCTTGAATCATGCCCGTGATGTTGTTCGCGTCCATAAATAGTGCATCTACAATTCCTCATCCTTCACATAAATAAAAATTATTAGAATAAAAACTACATTACTAGAATTGGTTTTACATGTACATTCGAGCTAATAACTAACCTTTCCCATGAGAATATCGTTTCTATTCTGGAATCACCACCCTCAAGCTCTCATCTTGGCAAACAACAGACTGCATTTTATTCAAAATTAGCATTCATCATAACTTTGATATTCTTGAAATGAATTCAAGCAAGGTGTTCTTACGTTCGAAGAAAGATTAATGTCTTGAGTCGCTCGAATCCAATCAAAAGTACATACAAGGGCCTCAACCGTTTTAAGGGATAATGAACTTCTATAATCTGTGAGGACTCTCCCTCCAGTGCTAAAAGCTGACTCTGAGGCAACAGAACTAACAGTAATTGACAATATATCACGAGCCATAATAGATAGCACGGGAATGTCAAAGCATTGGTTTCCACCAATCTAAGACATCAAAAGAAGGATCTCCTTTTCTGGATCTCAGGGTTGGCTCTTCCAAGTATCTCTCCATGTCAGATTTCTCAGGAGGTTCATTTTCAACATTATCCAAATAATCATCCAATTCAGCTTCACATGCCAATTCTAGAGGAAATGTATTCAAAGATTCATTGTTTCCACTAAATTTTGTGCTTGCATCATTCTGCTTGCTCATTCTTTGTGAGTAAAAAGAATATATTCCTGACAGTTCTTTCTTCAATTTTATCAACTGTTCTTGGGATTCAATATAAGTGTAAACCTTATCAAAAATAAATTCTATAGACTTCAATTTATATCTCGGATCAAGGAGGCAATCTATAGACATCAAGAGGCTGCAATCCTTCCAATATTTATCAAACTTCAATTTCATTGCAACGACCATTTCTTTAATGAACTCATCACTCGAAAACTGTATTGTCTTTCAAAATTTCAGCTATTTTCCAAATTTTTGGAAGGAACAAATTTGCCGTTGGTGACTTTGTAGCAGAAAAAACTTGTGTAGCTTCAAAAACTTGCTTTAAAAGAGGGCGGGGATTTTTTCAGCTTTCTCCCATTCTTCTTTTGATGGTAGCCATTTGTAACTCTCATCTCTTCTAGCATAATTTTGAAATACAATTTTATAACAAAGTGCAGAATCAAGCATGTAAAAAGTGGAGTTCCAACGAGTAGGCACATCCATAGAAAGCCCTCTTGAAGTAGAAAGATTCAATTGCTTTGCAATTTCACCAAATTTCTTTAAACGGGAGCTACTTTTTTTGATATACTTCACACTTTCTCTTATATTAGAGATAGTATTCTCTAATGCACGAAGGCCGTCTTGAACCATAAGATTAAGTATGTGTGCACAACATCTCACATGAAAGAGTTTTCCCTTAAATAACAAACAACCCCTTCCAGCAAATGTGCCCTTCAATGTCCTTACCACGACATCATTAGTACTAGCATTATCTAACGTAATACTAGAAATCTTATTGTCAATCCCCCATTCAACTAAGCAATTTAGAATAGCATCAGAAATAACAATACCAGTATGCGGTGGTTCCAACTCACAAAAATTTAGAACACGTTTTTGCAACTTCCACTTGGCATCTACATAATGGGCAGTCAAACACATGTACCCTATTGTTTGATTTGATGTCCAAGTGTCAGTTGTGAGACCAATCATGTCCACATGTAGAAAACTCTTCTTAAGTTTTTCCTTTTCTACAGAGAAAAGCTTCAGGCAATCATTTGTTATTGTAGCTCTGGAAACTTGTCTAAAATTGGAATTGAAATATTTTAGGATTGCATTAAACCAAAACTCTTCCACAACACTGAAAGCATGCTCATGGACGACGATCCATTTAGCAATTAGTTCTCTTCCTCTCATTTGATCAAATTTCAAAGATGATAATGCCATTTCATTCAAGTGCTCGGAGTCAGACGACGAAGGGCCAAAAGATAATGTTCTTTGTTTCTTATCTCCTGAATCTCGCATGATACAATATCATTCTCTATGATTTTTTAAATGAGAAGTGGTTCCACTATGCATAACCTTGAATGTTTTCTTGCAATCAATGCATTTCCACCTTTCAACTGATACTCCACCAATTTTCTCATTCTCTTTGGTAAATGACGGGTAAACCATTGATCTTTTCTTTCTGTCACTCTTAATAGTTATTTCAGGACTCAATTTTTCTATTCTTTCATCCTCTTCTTCCATTTTTTCATGAATATCATCGTCATGCTCAATAACCCTCTCATGGACACTATCTTGAGAAGATGGAATGCTGGAATTAGACTTCTAAAAATAAAATGGAAACACACACTCAAAATTATATTCTAAATTCAATATCAATATCGAAATAAAGGATATAGGTTAATAGATATACCTGTCCAAAATAATAACCTGAAGATTGTGTTTCACGTTTCTCTGAAAAATCCTCCATGTCTTCCCTCTCATTCTGGCCTATCTCCATGATATCTAAGACATAAAAGAATCAATAAATTCCATCAAGTCCATAAAAAGATGACAAAGTGCACTTTACTTTTAACAAATTGTATAGACAAAGCAAAAAAAAATGAATACAGGAAGTTTGGCTACGTAATAACAAAAAAATTACATTAAGGGGCACAACCGTACACGAGATTTGGGAAAGGCGGCTGAACAAGAGGTCAGTCCGGGTCACTGCGGGGAGGGGAGGACGATGAGGCGTGGCTGCGTTGGGGGAGGGGGGGCAGCGAGGCGATCAGGAGGCGCGCGTGGTGGAGGGCCTGGAGGCGCGCGTGGTGGAGGGCCTGGAGGCGCGCTTGGAGGGCTGCTGAGCCGCAGTGGAGGCGTGGTGGCGGGCCGGTGAGGGAGATGCGGTGGGGGGCTGGTGTTGCGCGCGGTGGCGGGCCGGTGAGGGAGATGTGTCTGCGCGGTGGAGGGCCGGTGAGGTCGCGAGCCGCGCGAGGTCGGGTGGGGTGGGGAGGGCGGCGAGGGGGACGAGGGAGGCGCGGGTTGGGGGAGGGCGGCGAGGGAGATGACTCTGTGCGGTGGAGGGCTGGTGAGTTCGCGAGCCTCGCGAGGTAGGGTGGGGTGGGGAGGGCTGCGACCTGCGAGGGGATGAGGGAGGCGCGGGTTGGGGCCTTGGGAGGGAGGCGCGGGTTGGGGATGAGGGAGGCGCTGGTTGGGTGGGAATCGTGGGATGAGGTAGGGTTTCGATAACTTTCCACGGTTTCTTTTACTCCTGGAAAATTTACGACAACGCCCATATTTATTAATGGATCTTTTACTTATGGAAAATATCCCTCTAATCTCCTTTTATCCATAAAATAAATTATAGATATAAATAGGTGACAAAAACAAATAAGTAGATATTTGTAGGGTTCCTAAGGCTGCATCATATATGTAATACTTCATACTATATCATATATGTGTATATATATCGAATCGAATCGAATTGTTATCGAACGAATCCAAGTAAATTCAGATTCGATTCATTTGGGGATCGAATCCACAAGTTATATTCAAATTCAGTTCATTTGATTTCGAATCGAATTTTTTCCGAAATTTTATCGAACGAATCCGAATCGAATACGAATAATTCAGTTCAATTAGCAGCCCTAGTGGTGGGACTTGGAAGCCCTGTGGAGGCTATATAAGGAGCTCCAGGCCTCGTGTATCAGATGAGAAAAAAGCAATAGACTATCAGCCCTCCGAGGCGTTCTCCCGTGGTTTCATCCTGCTCCTCACGGAGTAGGGTTCCACGTAAAAATCTTTTGTTCTTCATGTTTATCATTCTAGATTATGCTCTGTTTATCATTCCGCTTCCGCTTCCTATTTTCTAACAAATATCAAAATGTACCAACTTAAATAAAGAATTCTTGCTATGACTTTGACGATCATGATAACTAGAATGATGATGCTTCCCAAGTTGGGAAGTCTTGCACTGAAAGGTAGATCAAGAAGGAATTTGAGGGAGGACTCTACACAACTTTTGTATAAGAAGGTGATCGAACCGAATATGTTGCATATAGGGGGAGACTGATCCATTGGGAATGGAAGAAGAACCAACATACAGACATGGCCTCAAATTTCAGCGAAATTCGGTCGAATTTCTGTCGAATATCGATATCCAGTTGAAATCGAAATTCGACCGAAATGACCGAAACGACCGAAATATGGGGGTCCTAGTACAAAAAATGAGCGAAATGATCGAAATTTCAATCGAAATTCGACCGAAATTCCATCGAAATTCTGTTTTGGTCGTCACCGAAATGGTGTCCGAAACCGATATTTAAGGCCTTGCATACAGAGACTGGACCAGTTTGTAGAGATGTCCTTGCTCACGGCCACATCTAATCACCTTACTCATGAGTATAAGTCATATTTGGTAAGGTACGAATGCAAGTCCTTAGTGACTTGATTAATAGATAACAAATCCATGGAAAATCAGGTGCGAATGCACATTCTGTAAGTGCATGGACCGTATCAACCAAATCTTACCTGTCTTGTAATGGAAGAATGTCTTTTATGCATTAACAACCGATTTGCCTGGATAAACTGTCCTGTAGGAAGAGAACTGAGCTCTATCACCATAAATGTGATAATAGGCACCGAAATCCTTGATCCATCCAGTGATATCTACCTTGTGGCAACTAGTAAGGGCTTACATTATACCTAAAGTACTAGAGGATGATGATGCAATGATATCAGATGGGCCGGATGAGCACTAGAGGGTCCAGAAGTGGGAGGTATAATCTCCCTTAGATGAGATATTAAGTCATCGAACCTCTGATCAACAGAAGTGATAAGAGTAATATGACTCTCGACTCGACATGCTCTACAATACGTGTATACGCTGGATAACCATGCTTCTGATAGCGGGCATCCTCAGAGTGGCCTGAGCAATGGCAATAAGTGCAAGGTTGGCGTGAGCGTCCACTTCCTTTGCTGCGAGTACTACGTCCTTTGAATCGGGGAGGACCTCCTCTGTCGCGAGATGCTGCCATAGCAGAGGAGGTCTACATGGAGGCATTGGAGAGATTGTAATCCTGTTGAGTTTACTGTAGGCCTCCTCATCGAAGGCAAGGTTTTAAATCTTGATTCGATTTCGTTTCGAGATGACAAAAAATGAAACAATTTCGAAATTTCGGCCAAAATCGGCTTAGATTGTGAAGGAAGGATCCATACCGATATTTTGATTTCAGTGGAGTGTCGAAACCGAAATTTCGGTGAAATTTCGTCAAAATTTCACGAAATTTGAAATACTGATCGAAGGTATTAGATGCGCTGGGAGCAATTGTGTCTGTTAGAGTTATTATATTTATATTTATGCCTATGACCTTTCGGGTTCCGTAAACCCCCGTGACAACCTTTTGTGACCCTTCGAGTTCCGTACCCCCCTGTGACCCTTCAGGTTCCGTAACCCTTTGTACTCTATAGGGTTTTCTCTCTATATAAGAGACCCTAGCTCTATGGAATAAATATCTTACTAGTTCCTCTTCTTAACATGGTATCGGAGCGACGGTACTAGACCAAAGCCTAATACCTTATATCCGCTGCCACCACCAGCCCTCTCTCCACCGAGAAGTAGAGAGGGATGGACCTCCGGCATCGCTCATGGATTCCATGGTCTCGCGCAAGGTAGTCCAAGTCCCCAGCATCACTAGCAGCACCTAAAGCGCCGCCTGAGGCTCCAGCAGCTCCAGCCACATCTCCTGTGTCGTAGGCACCACCTGGAGCCCCTCCTCTCCAACAACCCTTGCTTCACCACGACTTA